>PVKU01002824.1:0-33235 GCA_004027475.1 Anoura caudifer | reverse complement strand
GTTTTGGTTTTTTGTTTTTTGTTTTTTTTTGGTCTAGTTGTGGCTGTTATGTAGTGAGGGGTGGAGCCTTAGGTGTTCCCCAGGGCGGGACAGTCCAGTCACTGGGTAATGACGCTGTACGTGGGGGTGGGGTCTGAGAGGAGACAATGGATTTTGCTGTGCTCACTCTAGGATTCCAGTCCATTCCACCACTTCCCCTTTGCCTGGATTATCTGCGCGTGAATGTGGGACCACCCGGTCAGCCAGCTGCCTTGTGCGGCCTCACTGGTTCTGCACAGTTGCTGCCCTGTGCCCGGGGTCTGCTAGTCACCGCCTGTGCACCTGGGGGCTGCCAGCCGCTGCTGCCTGTGTACCCATCCGCATCTCCGCTTTTTCCTGCTGCGACTCCATCCCTCTTACCGGTCTGGATGAATCGTTGTTGGACTTCCAAACAGTTCAATTTTCTGAGTTCTGGTTGTTTTCTTGCTTCTAAATCTTTTTGTCCTTAATTTTGGTTGTGCAAGGAGGCACAGTGTGTCTTCCTACGCCTCCATCTTGGCCAGAAGTACATTTATGTATTCAATGAGCAGAGTCTTTAGTGGAGAGAAAAAATCCTTTCTGCCATAGCAGATATATTAAGTCACAGTAAATATTTTATAAATTCAGTCTCCCAAATAAGGACAATGGCTTATTACTTATCTTCTCATTGCTCTCCTAGAAACCATACAAAGAATCAAGGGGAGTGAGGAAGGAAAGGGGAAATTCACACACTACCTATCCTACAAAACTAGAAAACATGGAGATTTTGGAAACTGTGTACATGTAGCAAAAGCATATTAGAGCTGTGTAACTTTCAGGAGAAACTGTGGTTGCAGGTGTTAGGGAAGGCAGGGGTGTTCTGGGCAAGTACTGGACATCACTAGGAAATCATCTTTTTTCAGGAGGAGCCTTATATAGGGTAAGAATTTAAAACCTTAATTTTTAAACAATCCCCAAAGTAACTATTTATTGAAATAGAAAATAAAATTTCCATTAATAAAATTATTCGATATAAAGCAAAGAAAAATGAGAATATCCCTGTGGGATACAACCAAATGTATACTCAGGTAAGGTGACATGCATCACAGAGGTGGTTCTTCTTCTTCTTCTTCTTCTTCTTCTTCTTCTCTGCTATACACAATAATATTTATTAATCTCACAAACACAACTTTCAGGGAATGATGCCAGAAACACAAACATACATCAACTATAATGTTCAATGTATACAAAAGTATTAAAACAAAATCAAAATTAATCTTCGACGGTAGAGCTAGAAAAGGTTATTTTTAGGGAAGAGGGCAGAGTTAGTGGCTTGAAGTACTTCTGAACTGCTGGTAACACCCTGTAATATCATAATTAGCATGGTAAGTACATGAATGTGCCCATACATTAATCTAAGACTTGGGTTTTGTACACCTTTCTGTATGTATTTTCTACTGAAATATGTTAAGATGACATACCAGGGTGAAGCAAACACATAGGAAGGTAAAATTAGATCCAAAATAATCCTGAAAAATTCAGACTCAATATTTTATGGTTCAATATTTTAAAAATTACATTTAATATAAATAAATAGAGGGTATGTACTTGTTTCAAAATACATTCTGAACTAGTCTGGGCAAACAGCAACATAAGTAGAAAGAAATACTGTCTTCGATTAGGTTGCCTGAAAGTAGACATTTAGAACATGTTTGAAGTACAAGATGTTTATTCAGGACCAACATATGTGAAAGGCAGGGTGGAGAGGGGAAGAGGGCATTATTTTAAAAAGAAAGAAGAAATGAATAATTATTCAAATAAAGACTATAGAAGGCATAGAAATAGTTAACAGAATATATGAGAATGGAAGTAAATGGGATCACATTAGAAAATTAGTATTTATAAATTTTTAAGAGAGAAACATATTTCATGAGTAAGTCTAAAAATTGTTTCTATTTTGTTTTCATTTTTTTGTATGTATGTGGAGTGTGGCGATGTGGGAGTGTATGTTTGATAAAATAAAATATAAACTTTCTGACAAATGTAATAAATTTTAGGCATAAAACAGGATATACAATTGAAATACTAATTAGTTTTTGAAGAATACTTTTCATAGACCTACTAATAAGTTTGAAAATATTACTGAAATAAAAAATTTTCTAAAAAATTACCAATGTTGACTCTAGAAGTAAAAATGTAAATTCTGCATAAACTAATAGCCATGAAGAAAAATAAATTGCTAAATTCATCAAATTACTTATTAAATTCTTTAGGGAATTCTTCCTTTAGTGGTCATAAATACAGATGCAACCATGCTATATAAATTACCACAAAATAGGAAAATGGGCTTTTTTCCTATCATTTTGAAGTTAACATACTCCCGAGATCAAAGCATATTATAGATCTAACTTTATGCATATATGCTTATGAACACATAAAACTAAATATCCTTTGGAACTGATTAAAATCATAATAAATAAATAATCCTCTTCAACCACATAGCTATTCCTGGGAATTAAGAGATATATTAATATGATAATACATACTAATATAAAGAAATATCATCAGTGTATTATTTAAAAAAACAACTATTATTTCAACAAATGACCAAAAAGGAATATAATAAAATTACTAGGAGCTGATGAACTAGGAGAACAATGAGACATGTGGTAACATAGAAAAATAGATTTAAAGAGCTTAAATATCAGGTTACATAATGTTATTAATAAGAATTGGAGTATGATGAGGATAAATATAAAATAAATGTATTCAGTAAGAGGATATCATTGTGACCTTGATAAGTGAAGTTTTAATGGAATATGGGGAGAAAAAGAAAGATTAGACAGAAAAAGTATATATAATATATATACTTGTGGTAATTGGATATGAGGTCCACACCTTATAAACAATCATGGTATTTTGCAGTGTATATTGCACACCCACATTTTGTGCACATTACACATGGGATTATTATACCCATGGTATGTAATCATTATACCCATGTATAATGTGCATCCTTATTTATCCCTCAAGAATTTGGGCAAATAAGCATACATTATACACAGAAAAATATAGTAGATTGTGTGGCAAACAATCCAGTTTCTTAAATACCAATTTTTGAAGAACTGGAATTTAAAAAATCATATGCCAAAATAATGACTCTATTATTTATAAAATTCATTAATTCTTTCATTCCCCAGTAGACAAGCAGATATTAGTTAGAAAGCACAGTACCAAAGTGTTCCAAGAAGAACCAAATTCCATTCTGTTGAACCATAAATGACCCCAACTAGCTGCTGCAATTTGGGGAAAGAAGAGCAAAGTAGGAGGGATCACAATACCTGACACCAAACTATATTACAAGGCCACTGTAGTCAAAACAGCCTGGTACTGGCACAAAAACAGGCACATGGACTCATGGAACAGAATAGAGAGCCCAGAAATAAACCCAAGTCTCTATGGTCAATTAATATTTGACAAAGGGGGTAGCAACATAAAATGGAGTAAAAACAGCCTCTTCAACAAATGATGTTGGGAGAGCTGGACAGCTATAGGCAAAAAAATGAAACTCAATCTCCAACTTACACCATATACAAACATAAATTCAGAGTGGATAAAAGACTTAAATATAAGCTGTGATACCTTAAAAGTCCTAGAAGAGAACATAGGCAAGAAAATCTCAGACATTCCACACAGCAACATCTTCACTGATATGTCCTCTAAAGCAAGGGACATAAAGGAAAGAATAAACAAATGGGACCTCACCAAATTAAAAAGCTTCTGTTTGGCTAAAGAAACAAGCATTAAAATGAAAAGTGAACCAACCATATGGGAAAATATATTTGCCACTGATACCTCAGACAAGGGTTTCATCTCCAAAATATAGAAAGAACTCACATGACTCCACTCCAAGAAGACAAAAAATCTAATTAAGAATGGGCAAAAGATTTGAACAGACACTTCTCCAAGGAGGACATACAGAGGGTCCAGAGATATATGAAAAGATGCTCAGCATCACTAGCCATCAAAGAGATGCAAATTAAAACCACAATGATATGCCACTTCACACCATTGAGGATGGCCATCATAAATCAACAAACAAGTGTTGGAGAGGTTGTGGAGAAAAGGGAACCCTGGTGCACTGTTGGTGGGAATGCAAACTGGTGCAGCCATTGTGGAAAACAGTATGGAATTTCCTCAGAAATCTAAAAATGGACTTGCCTTTTGACCTTGAAATTCCATTGCTGGGATTATACCCTAAGAACCCTAAAACACCAATCCCAAAGAACCTGTGCACCCCAATGTTCATAGCAGCACAATTTACAATAGCCAAGTGTTGGAAGCAACCTAGGTGCCCATCAGTAAATGAATGGATCAAAAAACTGGTACATTTACACAATGGAATGATATGCAGCAGAGAGAAAGATGGAGCTCCTACCCTCTGTGACAGCATGGATGGAACTGGAGAGTATTATGCCAAGCGAAATAAGCCAGGAGGCGAGGGACAAATACCATATGATCTCACCTTTAACTGGAACATAATCAACAAAAGAAAAAAGCAAGGAAAACATAACCAGAGACACTGAAAGTAAGAACAATCTGACAGTAACCAGAGGGGAGGTGGGATGAGATAATGGGGGGAAGGGTTTTCAGGAACTGCCATAAAGGCCACATGGACAAAACCAAGGGGGAGGTGGAAGCAAGGGAGGGAGGGAGTTTTGATTGGGGTCGGGGTGGGGGGAATGCAGACAACTGTAATTGAACAACAATAACATTTTTAAAAAATGTAAAAAAATTAAAAACTGTATTCTGTTCACAAGGAGTTTGCATTCTAGTTCTGGGAAAAAAGACAATTAAAATACAGAATAGAAAAATTGGCTCTAAAATTAATTTTTATCTTTGCAAACCCCCAAAACAACAAACAAAACAAAACACAACACAGCCCTAGAATATCTCCAACAATTGTTTCTTGCAGTCCATAGATTAAAGCATATCCCAGAAAAATGCATGTTAATACTTTTTAAACTATATCATGTCTGAAAAATAAAGGTAGCAATAGTTAAATACGAGGTCTGTTCAGAAGTTATCCAGCCATATAATATGAAAAATAGAGACATTTATTGAAGAAGATACAAAATACAAGAAACATTGTACATAGGACAATCATGCTTCAGTCACCTTCAAAGTAGGAACCTTGGGACCTCATGCAGTTCTCCCAATTGCCATCAGCTGCCCAATCATATTTTCCTGAATGTTATTAATGTTCTGAAATTTCTTCCCTTTCAAAGGTGATTTTAGTTTTGGGAAAAGCCAGAAGTTGCAGGGTGCCAAATCTGGGCTGTAGCAGGGCTGAGTCACCCGGGTGATTTGATGTTTTGCCAAAAAACTGCACGAGACATGATGCATGAGCAGGCACATTCTCACAACAAAGCTTCCAATCACCAGTTATCCATAGCTGCAGCCTTCTGAATCATCCAAATAGTTTCCACAGAGGAATGTTCAGCTAAATGCAAAATTTGATGCAGATTCGTTGCTCTACTAGCTCAGTCATTTTGAATGTGATGGCTGAACCGTACACATGCTCACTCAGCATCTATTGTCCCCACTGACTAGTCATTGTTCACATATGAAAAATGTGTGAACATTGCACAGTGAAGTCATCAATGTTCACTCATGCACCTTCACATCCATTCTCCTTGACTGCCAGGTTACATTGATGTCATGCAAACCATTCTTTTTATGTTTATAATGGCTGGAATTTTTCCAGACAGACCTCATCATATGTTAAGCCAGGATAATGTTTAATGTTGCCCCCCAAAGAGGCAATAACTTGGGCACCTCAGGTAGTAACAAAATGAAGTGAAACCATAACTCTTTCAAGGAAAATAGTCAGTTTATTCAGAATTTCTGTTTGGATATGAGAATCATTCTCTTTCTCAATATTAACCAAATTTTAGTTCAGTTTCTGGAGAGTATAGGTTATCTTTTGTCAGAGTCTTCAATTGCCTGGAGAAACAGGGCAGGACTAGGTAAACAAAAACTGTAAAAGTTGGAGAGTGAGGTATTAATAGTTCAGATAATTTGTCCCAAAGTACATTTTAATGTTAATTAATTACAAACATAGATTTTGAAAAAAAGCATTTTATTGAGCTCTCACAATCACTTTGTATAAGGTATTGTGATGTGCAAAGGGGTGAATACATAAAGAAACAAGAACAGTCTACCCAATTGCGTTTTATAATCTGTCTTCAGCATTTCTTGAAATGCACATCTCTGGGATAAATTATTTCAGTTTTGGCTTAAAAATGCCTTTTATTTTATCTCTATTGTTAAAGAATATTTTTGCAAGACATAGAATTCTGATACCTTTTAATACATTACAGTTGTCACTCCATTTTATTTATTTTTGCCTAATGAGAAAACAGTCCACTTAATTCATATTGCTGTTCCCCTGAATGCAATGCATCTATATCCCCCTCTTGCTGCTTAAGACACTGTGTTTGTCTTTTATCTTCATTTTGATTATGCTGTCCCTCAGTGGGCTTTCTTTGCATTTATCCTGTGTGGAGTTAGCTGAATTTCTTGTTATTCATCAAATTTATAAAAAAATTCTCCAAATATTTTCTGCTCTATTCTTTCTCTTCTCTTTCTAGAACTCCATTCACAAGTATGACAGACCACTTTTTTTATTTTTTATCACAGTTCACTAAATATCTGCTCATTATTTTTACACATTTTTCTCTATCTTCAGATTGGATAATTTCAACTGATGTATGTACAAACTCACTGACACACTTCTATTGTCTCCAACTGCATTTTACACCAAGGAACATATTTTGTAACAGCTTCTTTAAAGCCTTTGTCTGTTATTCCCAATATCTCAGCCATCTCAGGGTGTTTCTATCAAATAGTTCTGTTATTTTTTCTACTGTTTTGACAACAGGTCATATGTTCTTACTTCTTTGAAGTCTAGTAGCACTTTTTATAAGTTAGACATTGTGAACAAAATTTGTAGAAACTACATTCTGCTATTTTCCTCTGAAAGTGTTTCTTTTTATTTTACCAGTTAAATTACCGGTCATTCTTCTTGACCTGGTGGAGGCTTAGTTTTATACTTCACTATACAGTCTAATATCTGAAATTTATTGTTTTAATAGCTGATATTTCATTAAATCTAGCTGCAACATTGTTAGGAGCAAATATAATGACAACAACAACAAAAAGCAAAACTCTAATAAATTCATACACTTTTAAAAGGTAGACTTAAATAGCCAGAGAGAAAAGAAGCAAGCCCACTGTTTTCCCATTGCCCACAGGATTTAATGCAATCCCCTGCAACTGAGACACATTCCCCTTAATAGTGGCATCCCAGATAAACTTACCAGTCTTCTCATCTCTGTGTATTCTACTAACACCTAACTCAGGAGAACTTAACTCAGTTCAATACTCAGAGCTTTTGCAAATGCTGTCTTGTATATCAGGTGTACTCTATGGCTAATATTTTTTAAACACTGTTCACACGCTACTCATAAAGCCTGTCCTAATTCTATTAGGCAAGATTAGGCCTTGCATCCTGAAACCTTCCACAATACTTTTTTTCAAGTCTCAATTACAGATTCTATCTCAGCATATCACTTCTCTAGAGGGATTCTTCTTGAACAGTCACTGATTTATTTAACAACAGCTACTCTGTACATAAAATGTACCAGACATCAATTTGGGTGAACAGGATGCAGAGATAAAAGCAACAGAAATTATTTTTGTCCTCAGAGTTTAGTGGATGCTCTATCTGGATTTTATCTTGAGAAATAGTACTAGACAGTGGTTAAGGGAAAAGATTTTGGAACTGGATTGCATTGATTAAAGCCCATCTCTGCCATTTATGAGCTGTGTACCCTTGAGCATGTTACTTAACTTCTCTGAGTCTCATTTTCACCATTTGTTAACTGTAGATGATATTTCATAGGTTTCTTGTGAGCATAAAATGAATTAAAATGTGTAAAACATTTACAATGATATCTGGTACATAAGAACTCAATAAATATTTGGTATTATTATATTCATCTTTCATACATGGTATGATATCGAAAAATAATAGATACAAACCACATACTATTGAATGAATAAATGAATGAATATCTGTGCTTCTGGATTAAAAATATATCACATATTAAAGAAATTTTTATATTGCTTTTTTCTTTCCTAACTGTGTTTTATATAGAAAGCTCTGGCAAGGAAATTTTACTAGTGTTAATGCAATAACCATATGTGCCCCTTCCATATGGCTACTTTCATTTGCTCATTCATTCCTTCCACAATTTTTTGTTTTTTATTAAAAGCATAATGTTACATTCCTTTTTTCTTAAATTTTTATTAGGTAGATGAAGTACATATAATAAAATTTAGTATACAATGAGTACATGAGGGAATTAATTAAATGAATCACACATTTGAAAGCATACACAAACTGGTTGGCAAGTATTAGTTTAAATTGTGTGAAATTGCCAATATTTTAATGGTTTTCATTATTCAGACAGAAATTCCTGTGACTCAAAATAACAGCAGATAATAAAAACATATATTCAACGTATCAGAATAATATAGCAGTTCATGCCCTGGCTGGTGTGGCTCAGTGGATCGAGTGCCAGCCTGCAAACAAGGGGTCGCTGGTTTGATTCTCAGTCAGGGCACATGCCTGGGTTGTGGGCCACATCCCCAGTAAGGGGCACGTGAGAAGCAACCACACATTAATGTTTCTTTCCATGTCTTTTTTCTTCCCTTCACCCCTGAAAATAAATAAATAAATAAAATCTTAGAAAAAAAAGAATAATTTGTCAGTTCAGAAGAGGGGAAAACTTTCACTCAGGTTGACCAAATAAAACTTTAGAAAAGGAGAATAATGTAATTTGAAGAAAAGGTAGAGGATAGTCAAGTTGTTCAAAGCAGTGATTCTCAAAATTTGGTCTCATGATTTTAGATAAGCATAGAAATTAATGACCAAAATACAGTTAACCAAAAAGAATGGCAGTGATGTATTTTTAAGTTATTTCGTTTGTTATACCTTGTATATGTCCCATTTCCTGAGTTGGAAGGTTGAGAGAATTGTTCAAGACAGAGTATCTCTAACTAATAAACATTCTTATAACTAAATTTTACAGACATAATTTTATAGATCTAATAATTTCTTTTTTAAAGATTTATTTATTTATTTATAGACAGAGGGGATGGGAGGGATAAAGAGAGGGAGAGAAACAATCAATGTGCGGTTGCCTCTTGCGCACTCCGCACAGCCTGTAACCTAGGTTTGTGCCCCGACCAGGAATTGAACCAGTGACCCTTTGGTTCGTAGGCCAGTGCTCAATCTACTGAGCCACACCAGCCAGGGCTCATAAATGTAATAATTTCAAGCATCTGAGCCTATATATAATATGATAATACTTCCCCAACATAATATTTACTTAATATAACTTTTAAAATTCCTAGTGACTAAGCTGGTTTCAATTCTCTATTTTGCAGCACTAAAATATTTCCTGTTAATAAAAAATTATTTTTGATCTTAGACATTTATTTAATAAAATGTAGCAACATACATTTAAAGGAGTCAGCTCTTTGTTCAAAACAACCCTTTTAATAAACAGAAGGATACGAGACTGTAAGCCACTCAATACTGAAAACACAGCATAAAGTTAAAAACACTGTGTGAATTTTAAAAAGGGATTTTCAGTAAAGTTTCATATTTTAAAAAGTTCTGAAGTAATTTAAACTAAAATTAAAGATACACTGTTGATATTTCTCATTTGAAAACTAGAATTTATGTTTTTAAAGAAGAATATTTCAAATGGCCTGTGTGTGTTCTTTTGATAACTCTCTTTAGGCAAGGGAGAAATTTGAATAAATTTCATATAAATTTTTATGCTTTTAATTACTGGTAATGTTATTTCAGTATCTTCACATGACATGAAAATAAACAAAATAGCTATTCAGTTTTTTAATAAAATATCATATTACTATTAAAACAATGCATTTTGTCTAAGTACTTATTCAAAATTACTCTAAAATGCTAACTAATTCAAACATTATTCTCTTATACCTACCAGTTTCATTCCTGAAATAATTATTAATCAAATGAACATATAAGGAGACAATGGCATTTTAATGTTATGGAATCAACTTTGAATTGGGATTTAGATATTTGTTCATCACATAATAGGTAAATTAGATTGTCTTTATCAGCTCTGAAGTTCATGATACAATACTAATACTAGATTCACAAAGAATTCTGAAATTACTTTAATAATGGCTTAACAGAAAATGCAAAGTGTTTGCCAGAAGATAAGCTGTCTTGTCTTTTTCTTTGCCATAGTTTAATCTTTGTCTGTACCTGTCTCATGTTTAGAAAAAAAATATTTTCTATACATAGGAGAGATATTTGTTTACCAAAAACATTTCCCAATACAGAAGAAAGGAGATATAACTCTTCTCTGCATCTAAATAACCTGTATGAAAGCATTAAAAATACAGTCTTTAACTTTGATAAAATTATTTTTCAGTTGATCCCACTTGCAAGATAAATATGGTTTTGTAGAATTAGCCATAAAAAAATATGTCAGGAATCTAAAGACAGACATATTCCTGCATTTCAAACATTTTGTCTTCATGCCAGACTCTCCTTCCATTATTCTGGCATCTTTTCTAATCTTGGCAGTTGTTCTTTTCCTCACCAATGCTGAGACTGGTTTTCAAAAATGATTCTTCCCTATAAGGCAAGCAGTCAGCAGTTTAAGGTATATCCATGTAAGAAACATCCAAACCTGTAGAGAATTTTTGAACCAAACTGATAACAATTGTTAGAAGCAAAATTTCAACAGATTAAGAAACTACTCCAGAGAATGGCCATATTACATCTTATTTTGTATATCATAATGAAAGGAGATGTAGGGGAGTTACATGAAATCCATTAGTGGTAGAGTAAGGGAGGTGGAGAAAGCAAAACGGGAAAATTCTGAGGCTGAATAGAAGTAAAACAGAGGGATATCCCTCTTTTATGTTGGTGGGTACAGGATAGTTAGTAATTGACATTTATAGCACATAGAGATGGCATGCACACAACAAGATGACAATGAGGGATTCTGTAGTGGTCTTGGGCTCTGGTGTGATGCATGTGCCATGAGGGGTCTGGAAAAGAACATTATTCTGACATTTCAAAGGTATATTATCTCAGATGCAGAAAGACAATAGGTAGGCTCCCTTAAGATAAAGACTGAAACTTTGTCAAGGGAGCTACAGGCCAAGGATGTGATTACCCACTATGACCTGCTCTTAGTCTTGAGATGGTAGGGCCGATCTTGCTGGTCTCCCCTGAACTTGCAAGTTTTAGTAAGTGGCCCCTTTTTTGCCCACAGATATGCCCTACCTAGTGAAAAGTACATAAATTTTAATACTGAGAACCCAGAGAAGAGAGTACCTAAATGATGAAATCTCAGTGTTGTAGTATATTTAAGCAAAGTTCTCTTCCATTGCACTACCAAGCACATACCTCCAGGGAGAGCTGGTTGTATACGTGTACCTCTGTACTAAATACATACAGATCTATTTTCTTGGGTGTTAGGTACAAATGAATACTTATTGGCATAAGAAAATAAATTCTTTACAAGTTAAAATTATGGATGAGAGAACTGAGGTCTCAGGAGAGGATACCAAAGGGATATTTGGCTGCAAGAAGAAAGCATTTTTCATGCCAATAAGCATTTAATAAGAACCTCCCCAAGCAGAAATGGGGGAAGCATCAAAAGGCACGAGGGTCAGCTTCATATCTGGTGTGTTAAGCACTAGTGATTCTTATCAAGATGTAACACATACTGTAGAATCTTCAATGTATATTTACAGAAGACAGTCCTTGTCTGAGCATGCATGCCCTCCATTTGACTCCTCACTATCCCCTCCTGTAACTTCCTACACTCTCCCATGAGTACTCAAAACAAAGCAAGAGAGTGAAAATACCAATAAACCAACAAACACAAACAGGGAGACAATTTTTATTTGCCTGATTTTTTCATCACTTTATAGATTGGTGAAAAGTGGAAATCTTATTTCTTTACATGTAAATAAAATAAGTAATCTTTGGTTGATTAGATAAAAAGATGATACAGTATTTCTAAGATTAGTTTCAAAAAGTAAAATTTTGGTACAATTTTAAGTGTTGGTAATAGGTAAAAAGCTATCTAAGACATAATAAAGAAATAAAAGTCAAAATCTCCAAATGTTTAGTCTAGTATTGCCATTTCACAAGTACATGGATCATTCCCAATATCTTTCTAAAATGTTTAAACAGTCTGTGTATTTTATATAATCATTGTTTAACTCTGTTGTAATGAATTTCATATTTCTCAAAATTGAGGTGTATTTACTAACATCTTAGTACCCATATATTGAAGCATCTTCAAAGCTAAAAAAATATATATCCATATAAAAAATAATAAAAAACATGTTTTTTAGGTGCAAGCTATCAAAAGCCAGATGTTTACTTGGATTTTTCACATTATATTAGGAAGTTTTGACATTATAAAGTTATGAAAAACTCTCATTTTTATTAAAATGTATATCCACATTATTCCACTTTAATTATTTATTGAGGTGGGGTTTAGATAACCAATTGGTGACTATATTACAATGAGTGGAGTAACATGCGAAAAAGAGTTCTAAGTCATTTCAAATTTCACTTGCTCACTCATCTCAGTTAATGAGACTTCACTAACAAAATTTATAGAAATAAAAAACTTTTATAAAAAACACAAACTACAAACAAAACGTTTCAATTTATTATTAGTTAAGGTTGATTGGTTATGGGAAAGATATAGAAATCTATGAAATATCTCACTCATTTATAGTTGGTAAACTTACCTAAAAGCTTTAAAAATATTTATGTCAATGATTAACAAGCTCTGTCATTGATAGTTGAGTGAGGATGGGAATTCTGGAAGCTGAAACTGAGAATACAATACAACAAACATAGAAGGAAGATGAGATAAATGACGGAAAGCATTCTTTAAGACAATTTATCAAGCCCTGGCCAGGTGGCTCAGTTGGTTGGAGTGTCAACCCATACTCCAATGTTGTGGTTTGATTCCTGGTCAGAGGTTGTGGTTTGGTTCCTGGTCAGAGCACATACCTAAGTTGCAAGTTTGATTCCCAGTTGGGGTACATATGGGAAACAACCAGTCAATAATTATCTCTCACATGGATGTTTCTCTCTCTCTCTCCTCCTCCTCCCTTTCTCTCTCTCTCCCCACTTCCTCTCTCTCTAAGATCAATAAATATACCCTCAGATGATGATTTTTAAAAAGACAATTTATCAAAAGCAACATAAAAAATATTGTCTGAACAGTCCTGTATCTATTTAAGAAATTGAATTTGTAACTTTAAATATTCACAAAAAATAAAATGTCAGCCATTACTGGTAAGTTTTTCTAAACATACCAGGAAGAAATAGTGCCAATTAAAATAATTTTATAGGTAGGCGAACATGGCTCGCCTCACTGCACAGCCACAATACAATACACAACTAAATTACAAAAGAACTTTCACCAAAATTGTCAAAAATTGAGCTGTATGGAGTTCTGACAATTAAAGAATTAAAGAAGTCACATTCATCCAGACAGGTATGGGAGTGGAGACATGGAACAGGCAGTTCCACACACACATGTGGTGGTTAAAAATTGAGATGGATACCTCAGGAGCAAGGGAACACAGCCCCACACCAGACCACAGAGCCTAGGATTCAAGTGCCAGGAATATGTGTCCCCATAACTTCTGGCTGTAAAAACCAGTGGGGATTGGGGTGGTGGAAGCTACTGCAGTATTTTCAGGTGTTGCCTCTTAAAAGGCTAGCAACAGACTTAGGACTTACTCAGATACATTTCCTCTGGGCTCCAGCACTAGAGCAGCAGCTGGAAAGACACCAGTGGCATATAGACAGAAACAAGTGTCTGACATCAGGGTGAGTGCTAGGGGACAGCTTCCTCCCTGACAAATCCCAGAGTCCAGGCAGTGACCAATGTCCATTTTCCAAGCCCTCCCCACACAGAGCCACAGAGCAGTGACACCATATCTGAGATTCCATCAACCTGGTTCATAGGGGTTGCCCTGTCCCGGCAATTACCTAAGGCTCTACCCCATCCAACTTGCAGGTGGGCTTTTCTACAATAGGCCATAGTACTAAGACAGGGAGTCAAAGCAGCTGTGCCTAATACACAGAAAAAACACAGGGAGGCTACCAAAATGAAGAGGCAAAGAAATACGCCCAAATGAAAGAAGAACAAAACTCCAGAAAAATAACTAAAAAGTGCTTCCTGGACTTGTATGTCATGTCTAAAGGAGACTTGTATGTATGTCAAAAAGGAGATAAGCAATCTATCAAACATAGAGTTCAAAGCATTGGTTATTAGGATGCTCAAGGAACTCACTGGGTACTTCAACAGCATAAAAAAAACCAGGCAGAAATGAAGATACACTAAGTGAAATAAATAAAAATTTGCAGGGAATCAACAGTGGAACGGATAAAGCCATGAATCAAATCAATGATTTGGAACATAAGGAAGCAAAAAACACCGATCAAAACAACAAGAAGTAAAAAGAATCCAAGAAACAAGGATAGGCTAAGGATCCTGTGTTGTAGCCTGTCAAGGCCTGGCAGGCCCACTCTAGCTTCAGGGAGACAGAAGAAAATTTACAGAGCCATGGGGATGCTTGATGTACCTTTATTCACCGGTGGGCAAGGCATGTACCCTGCAAGCTGCATGTCCATATAGTAAAAATCCCTACCTGCTTAAGTACTAGAACAAAGCCACAACTAGCCAGTACTAGTGAACAAAGCCAGCTTCAAGCCAGAAAATTATATAACATAGCATTATTCTGCATATGTGAGCCCACTTCATGTTATGGCACAGGTGGCAAACACAAGGCCCACAGGCTGAATTTGGCCCTCCACCTTGTGTTATCTGGCCCAGCACCTCATTTCTACCCAGCATCAGCACTGAGCTCTTGCTTAACTGTTAAGTAGTTACATTTATACAATCCTAAAATTACATTTGGTCCTTTGAAGGCAATTGTAAGGCTCATGTGGCCCCTGGTGAAAATGAATTTGACATCCCTGTTATGGGAACAGTTTATCAGACCCAGTCTCAAGGCTATGAGAACACTACTTATCAGGCCTCTTCAAGGCTATGAGAACACTTTCTTCCCTTAGTTACCCAGGTATCTGGGTGAGGAAGCCAGACTGCCTCCATTTACCCTACAGAGCCCCTGGGACAACTTCAAGTGTTTCAGCATTCAAATCATAGGGTTGCCAGGAAAAAAGAAAAATCAAGAAATTAAAAAACATATTTGAAAAAAAATGAAAGAAAACTTTCCCAATTTGGTGAAGGAAACAGACATGACATACAAGTCCAGGAAGCACAGAGAATCCCAAACAAGATGGACACCAAGAGGACCACATCAAGACACATAATTAAAATGCCAAAGATTAAAGATAGAGAAATCTTAAACGCAGCAAGAGAAAAGCAGACAGTTACCTGAAAAGGAGATCCAATAAGACTGTCAGCTGAATTCTCAAAAGAAACTTTGTGGCTAGAAGGGACTGGCAATTATTCAAAATGATGGAAAGCAAGAACCTACAACCTAGATCACTCTATCCAGCAAAGCTATCATTTAGAATGGAAGGGCAGATGAAGTGCTTCCCAGACAAGATAGAGTTAAAGGAGTTCATCACAAAACCATTGTTATATGAAATGTTAAAGAGACTTATTTAAGAAAAAGAAGATCAGAACTATGAACATTAAAATGGCAATAAATTCAGAACTATCAACAACTGAATTTAAAAACAAACTAAGCAAACATGCAGAACAGAGACAGAATCACAGATATGGAGATCATTTGTAGGGTTATCATTTGGCAGGGGGAAGGTGCACATAGGTACAAAAAGACAGGAGAAGGTTAAGAACAGTATAGAAAATGGAATAGCCAAAGAACTTCTATGCATGACCCATGGACATGAATTAAAGGGGTAGAATGCTGGAAGGAATGGCGGGTACCAGGTAGAAGCGGCAAATGTGGAAAAATTGGGACAACAGTAATAGCATAATCAATAAAATATATTTTAAAAAACTTTATTGGTATGTAAAAAGAGGAAATACTTTCCAATGATTTTTATGAGGATAGAATAAACCTAATACCAAAATCTGACAAGGACAATGTAAAAAAGAAAAATTACAGGCCATATCTCTCATGACATATAAACAAAACCCTTAAATGAACATGAGTAAATTAAATAAAAATTAATATATAAAATATATAATGGATTATCATAATGAAGATAATTTCAAGGAAGCAGGGTTGTTTAATGTTGGAAAATGTTATAATTAACCACATTAAGAGTATAAAGAATAAAAATATAATCATATTATTATATGCAGAAAAATCATTTGACAATATTCAAAACTCAATAATGGTAAAAAAAAAACTTTCCACAAATTGCAATGGAAGGTAAATATGATTACTCAATTGGTAAAAGGTATTTACAAAAAAAAAAAAAAAAAAAAAAAACATAGCTTGATACTTAATGCTGAAATATTTAACATTTTCCTCTAGGTCAGGAACAAGACTAAAATGCCTCTATTATCACTTCTATTAAACTTTGTACTCTATGTTCTTTCCCATAAAATAAGAATTTAAAAAGTATAACAATTGGGGGGAAGGGTAATTAACTAACATAATTGTGTGTATATATAATTTGGTAATATTTACAAATAAGCTAGTAAAATATTCTGTGTGCATTTAGCAAGATTGCTGGATTCAAAGTTAACATGCAAACTAAATTTTATTTCTATATGCTTAAAATATGAATTAGAAATGACACTAAAATACCATTTATAGCAGTGGAAAAAATATAACTTCTAGGAATAAATCTTCCAACAGATGTGCTAAACCTCTGTAGAGCAAAACTACAAAATATGGCTAAGAAAATTTTCAAATGGCACAATAAATACAGAAAATATGATGTTCCTGGATTGGAATATTTAGTACTTCATACTATAAAAAATTTAAAAATGAGCTCTAATGATTCGCACTTTGCCACAACTTCCTCCTCTTGACTGTGAGCAGGACCTTTAACTTGCTTCTCCCAGAGACTATGCAAAAGTAAAGGGATTTTACAGATATAATTAAGGTTCCTAATTTGTTAATGTCAAGAAAAGGGCAATAATCCTAGGTGTGTCTGACTAATCAATCACATGAGCCCTTTAAAGAAAGCAAAGAAGGAAGAAGACAGAGATCTCTCCTCCTGGTCCTGAAGAAGAAAGCTGCCAGGAGTTCTACAATAGTTGAGGAATAAATACTGGTTCCTGACCTCTGAGGGTCGCTGAGGCAGATTGAATTGGCCTCAGGATAACTGGAGATAAATCACATAACCAATGACATGGTAAAGACCTTCATGGCACTTTTAATTCAGGGATCAAGGTACAGTCATACCCACAATGATCTGGGCCACAGTGAACTTCGGGATTCACCCCGCACAGACAGCCCAGGAGATCCTAGAACTCCTCAAGAACACTGTGGCTGATGACTGCATCCAGTTCCGTGTGTTGAGTGGCTTTTACCCCTACCTGTCAGCACGTGTAACAATCAGGCCTTAGACTGCCAGCTGTTCCACCACTCACATAGTCTGTCTTCCTAGAAGTCAATAATGTCCCTCAGGTCCTTGTATTGGCAACACAGCAGACACTATGCAAACTTCACCACAGGCATCTGTTGGTCAATCTCATCTACCTCCAGTCTCATGGCTTCAGCAGCATTAAAGAAATCAATGAGAAAATCCCAGTCCAAGCCCACAAGACACAGGTGAATTTTATCTTTGAGTTGAGTCAGATTGCCGACACAGACCTGGGGTCAGTTTCTCACCTGCACAAACTGTGAAGTGGAGGAGCCAGCTGGATCAGGTGTGCTTGTCCTTGGGCCAGGAGTCACCCAAGGGGAAAAGCCAGTGTTCATAAAAATTTGGTCAAAACACATTGCAATACATTGCCCAAATACCTTGCTCACTCCGAAACTCACCCAAGAACAAGGCCTGGGGTAAGTGAGAGCCAGCAGGAATCTGATTCTCCCTCCTCCCAATATCTCCATCCTCCCACTGATCAGTCTTCTTATCCCTCCCATCTTAGAGGGTATCTAGGTTGTTTCTCTTCTGTGGGTTATTTAAGTACTCCTCCCTCCAGGCCTAATTTATCAAATGCAGATTTGAAAAATCTCCAGCAGGTTTTATTTGCTAGACATGTTTAATTTAATTTAGGGCTGCCTTCCCCCGGGGCTTATATATTTCTTCTTCCATTACTTCCTTTCCTGCTTCTCATTCCCTCTTCCTGAATTATTTAGCTGTCTCTTCATCTTTTCTTTTCTGCCCCACAGTCCTACCCTTACTCTCCAATTTATTTTATATCTGCAGCGGGACATAGTCAAATCGACATGTTACCATAATTTCCCAACAATTAGTCAAAGTGATCTATGTAGAAAGAAAAAAAAGAAATAAATACTTAGAAGTGGACCTGGAGCCCCAAATCAGACCTCAGGCCCCAACAAGAGTTTGACTACAGCCTTGTGAGTGCTGGCCCTGGGCAGTGAACCCAGACAAACCACATCCAGACTTTGGACCAAGGAAAAAGAGATCATTAATAAGTGTTATTTTAATTCCCTAAGTTTGTGGTAATTTGTTAAGCAGCAATAGAAAACAAAAACACTAAAGATTTTATACCCATCCAAATCAATCTATATATTAAACAAAATCCCAGCAGGTTTTTAAGTGAAAATTAACAAGCTAATTCTAAAATTTGCAAGAAAATGAAAATGATTTATATCAGTCAAGAAAATCTTGAAGAAGAATAAAGCCAGATTACTTATATTATTATATATGAGACATATTATAAAGCTACAGTAATACTAACTTGTAATATTGGCACAAGGACAGACATAGATTAAGGAAACACATGGAGAGTTTAGAGATAGATTCATACATATTTTCATCAGTTTTGTGCTAAGAACAATGCTAGAGTTTTTGGTACAAAGATGGTCTTAACAATAAAAGGTGCCAAATCAGTGGATATTTATAAATAATATGAATGAAACTTGACTCATAAAAATTAACTTGAGATGGATCATAGACATACATATAAAAGGTAATAATATAAGGAAATGTCTTTATGTGCTTGAGTATGCAAAGATTCCTGAAAGGGTTCATAAAGAACAAACTATAAAAGATTGACAAGTTGGCTTTTATGAAATTAAGAATAGCCCTTCCACAATGGATACAGTTGTGAAGAGTGGAAAGATAAGCCAGTGACTGAACCAAGGTCACATGCATCTGTCAGAAAACTTGTCTTCAGAATACAAATCTTATTCAATACATAATCAATCAAAAGGATTAAATGAATCAATCAATAAGAAAACATAAATTTCAAGTGTAAAATGGAGAAAACAAACGGGCATAGAAAAGAGAGAAGATTTAGATGGCTAAAAAAACACATGAAAACATATTCAGCAACATTAGTCATCAAAAAGTGCAAGAAAATGCAAATTTAAACTGCAATAAAGTGTCGTTGCACAGAAACTAGGATTGTTAAAATTAAAAGACTAACAATAACAAATGCTGTCTTCTTGCAACTTTCCTTTCAAATGCACCTGGATATAATGTACAGTTCAGATTCCTGTTTTGAGATCAAGTTTAAGTTGGTAATGCAGAGTTCTATTCTTTCTTTTACTCTACATGTTAATATCTACAGTGGAAGTTACAAATATTAACTTGTTAGCTTCTTGAAAGAAAATCTGTGGTTCTTCAGGTTAATGAATAAGTCTATGGTATTCTCCAGTACAATGGAGAGAAGACCAAACGTGCAAAGAGAGAAAGGTCATAGAGAGCATCTGACTGGAACTGAAAGTGTAAGTTACTGTCTTATAAAAAAAAAATATGTGAAGAAACATCTATAGACATCACATCCAGGGAACTAATTTTTGCACTTCTGAGTATGAGGTCTTAGATGTCATTTGTTTTGTTTCTGTATTTGTTTTCACTACTTTGCTTACAGAAAAACATTATTTTAGTATAATCAATAAAATATATTTATTTTTTATTTTTTAAAACTTAAAACACACTTTACTTTTTTCTTTTTTATAAATCCAATTATTATTATTTTATTTTTTAACTGTTTTTCAAGTACAGTTTTCTGTCTTTTCCCACCACCCTTGCCCTTCCCACGTTCTTCCCCTGTTTCCAACCCCCCTTGTTATTATCCCTGCATCCTTCATAATTGTTCCTGTAAACCCTTCACCCTTTCCCTCCCCTCTCCCCTCTGGTCACTGTCAGCCTGTTCTCAATTTCAATGTCTTTGGTTATATTTTGCTTCCTTGTTCATTTTGTAGACTAGGTTCCAGTTAAAGGTGAGATCATATGGTATTTTTCTTTCACTGCTTGGCTTATTTCACTTTAGCATAATGCTCTCCAGTTCCATCCATGCTGGATGGGTAGGAACTGGCAAAGGGTAGGAGCTCCTTCTTTCTTTCTGCTGTGTATAATTCCATTGTGTAAATGTACCATAGTTTTTTGATCCATTCATTTACTGATGGGCACTAAGGTTGCCTCCAGCACTTGGCTACTGTAAATTGTGTTGCTATGAACATTGGGGTGCATAGGTTCTTTTGGATTGGTGTTTCAGGGCTCTTAGGATATAATCCTAGCAGTGGAATTGCTGGGTCAAAAGGTAGATCCATTTTTAGTTTTCTTAGAAAATTCCATACTGCTTTCCATAGTGGTTGTACCAGTCCACAATCCCACCAACAGTGTACTAGGGTTCCCTTTTCTCCACAACCTCTGCAACACTTGTTTGTTGCTTTGTTTATGATGGCCATTCTGACTGGTGTGAAGTAGTATCTCATTGTGGTTCTAATTTGCATCTCTCTGATGGCTAGTGATGCTGAGCATCATTTCATATGTCTTGCAGGGCCTTATGTATGTCCTCCTTGGAGAAGTGTCAGTTCAGGTCCTTTGCTCACTTTTTAATTGGGTTGTTTGTCTTCCTGGAGTGGAAGTGTGTGAGTTCTTTCTATATTTTGGAGATCAAACCCTTGTCTGACGTATCATTGGCAAATATGTTTTCCCAGAGGGTTGGTTCTTTTTATTTTAATGCTGTTTTCTTTAGTCAAGCAAAAGCTTTTTATTTTGATGAGGTCTCATTTGTTTATTCTTTCCTTTATGTCCCTTGCTTTAGAGGACATATCAGTGAAAATATTGCTATGTGGAATGTCTGAGATTTTCCTGCCTATGTTCTCTTCTAGGACTTTCATGGTGTCACAACTTATATTTAAGTCCTTTGTCCACCTAGAATTTATTTTTGTGTATGGTGTAAGTTGGTGATCAAGTTTCATTTTTTTGCATGTAGCTGCCCAGCTCTCCCAACACCATTTGTTGAAGAGGATATTTTTGCTCCACTTAATGCTGCTGCTCTCTTTGTTGAATATTAATTGATCATAGAGACTTGGGTTTATTTCTGGGCTCTGTATTCTGTTCCATGGGTCTATGTGTGTTCTTATGCCGGTACCAGGCTGTTTTGATTACAGTGACCTTGAAATACAGTTTGATGTCAGCTATTGTGATCTCTCTTACTTTACTCTTCTTTCTGAAAATTGCTGTGGCTATTTGGGGTCATTTATGGTTACATATAAATTTCTAAAATGTTTGTTCTATATCTGTGAAATATGTCATCAGCACTTTAATAGGTATTGAATTAAATCTATAAATTGCTTTGGGTAGTATGGACATTTTGATGATGTTCATTCTTCTGATCCATGAACACGGTATATGTTTCCATTTGTTTGTGTCTTCCTTGATTTCTTTCCTCAGTGTTGTGTAGTTTTGTGAGTACAGGTCTTTTACCTCCTTGGTTGGGTTTATTCCCAGGTATTTCATTTTTCTTGTTGTTATATCAAATGGGATTTTTTTTCTTATTTCTGTTTCTGATACTAGAAAAAAACATTTTTAAAAGAATAATATAATGATAAAATACTTCCAGACAGTAATATCTTATTACTGAAGTATTTTATAAAACTTGCTAATTAATATCATCTGCCATCTCTGAGTGTAAGAATCTTAACTACAATTTCTGATGGAAGTTCCTATTGCCATAATTATATTAGAAAGCTTTCTTTGACTCAAATTATGAGAAATTGAATGATAGTAATTCAGCTTATACTATGGAGAAATCCAAATGTTCTATGCAGTTAAACAATTAAATAACTATAAATAATTCATAAATTTTCCATGTTTATCACTAAAGCACTTGTTCAGAACCTTAGACGTAGAGATAAGGAATTGCCTCTGTAAAGTATCTTTTATTTTTCTTTGTCCAGCTTCTACTGATGTCTGTATGTCCCAATGTCCTCCAATCCTACTAAGTGCTGATATAATGCTCTTTCCTCTTATTAGGAAGATTATTATTATAGCAAAAACTGATCAGTCTATGATTTACCTTTCTCCTTATCTCCCTCCCCCTCCTCCTGCTTTATTTCTTTTAAACCATAAGATTCTCCCTCCTGGATATAGACAAATGAATCATTTATGGACATTTAGACCTAGCTGGGCCAATCGGATTCTCCCTTCCAGGAATTTGAAAGGATGATTCAGAGACAGGTGGGCAGTTATTGTGCATACATGATTATGAAGCTGCAAACTAAGGAACTGTAGAGTTCCTGGGCATGAAGGTTCACACTAATTGAAGAGCTCTAGATTTATCCCATAGCAGTGGTGTGTATATATGTGTGAGTATGTCGGGGATGGCAATATAAGCATTCTTTCTTGTAGTGACTTATTCAAACTATAAAAATAACTCCTTTAGGCATAGATTGCTGTAAAAGAGATTTACTCAAGGGTTCACCATAATATGTGCTACTACATAAAGGACTATAACAACCTTTTACAAGGAAAGTCACTATTTTGAGGATGAAAAGAGTTAATATACGTAACAAATATGGGGTGGTCCCTGGGAAATAAAAAGGACTCAATATATTTTACCTATTATTATAATTATGAAAAGCTGGGTTGGTGAAATGATACAGAATTTCTTATAATTAAAAATGAAGTGTTGGGGGAAGTGAAGAAAAGAGGAATGACAAGTTTATCAGAATATGTGAAAACTCTGTCTTGAGATTTCATGAGACTGGTCAGAAAGGAAAATAAAGCTATTGTACTTAGTGGCTTAGTTCTATAAAGGATAGATGAATAACTGCAATGAGGAGTTTTATTCCCTTCAATTTTCTGAAATGTGTTTTTAAAAATTTACTCAATTTCTTTTAATACTTTTAAGTATTCAGCCAAAATTGATGCATTTGAAAGTGTATCACAAACAAATGCAGCTTCAGATCCAATAAACTAGTTAATGAAATTAATGTGGCTTTTGTTGTCAAGTCAACCATTGCTGAATGATTAATTTAATTTATAAATATTTTTCATGGAAAAAATCAGGTAGGGTAAGAGCAAAGACTTGTTTGAACCAAGTTATATTATTTGGCTGTCTGTACAGGCAAATTCAGCAAATAAAATAATAGTCCAATCTGGTCATGTATTCTAGAAAACTTATTTCTAAGATACTATATATAATCTTGCCTTCTATATTTTAGTGTCTGTTAATAAAATGATCAAGTAAAATGAAAATAAAATACTTAAAGCATTACAATACTATTATCTAATGTGTATGTATATTTTACTGTGTGTCAGATCTTTGGCTGGGCATGTTAGCCAAAAAGTTGATTTTTTCCATACCATAGCTCTAATAGTGCTTAGTTGACTTTTATTTCATTCAAAACAATTCTGTTAGATTGTATCGTGACAGCTGTCATATCAGCATGCATTAAAAAAATCAAAATTGGTGAATCTTTGTGTAGCCATTTTGATATTGAAGATGAAAGAAAATACAGCATGTTTTTGTCACATTATGCTTTAATCTTTCAAGAAGGTAAAAATGCAACTGAAAAGAAAAAAAAGCAGAAAAAAGATTTGTGCAGTGTATGAAGAAGGTGCTGTGAATTATTGAGCATGTCCAAAGTAGTTTGCAATTTTGCACTAGAGATTTCTTGCTGGGCAACGCTCCATGGTTGGTTGAGCCAATTAACATTGATGGTAATCAAATTGAGACATTAACTGAGAACAATCAATGTTATACCATGCAGGAGTTATTGGTGAAAATGAAAAATGCGTCTTTTATTTTATGGAAAAAAATCAGACTTTCCGGCCAACCCCAAATATAGGTTATTTCTTTTGATTTTTCAACCACACTATGAGGCAGGCTACTCAGGACCTTGATTCTGGCATCCCCAGCCAATAGTCCTGTCTCTTTCCTCTTTGAGAAGCCACTATGTTGTCTGTTTTAAACTGAGGCTACCCCCAGATCAACACATTGGCCTAAATCAGTAACAGTACTCCTTCCCATTATTTGTGCTACAGAAATAATTTGTTTTTAAAGAGAGGGAGAGAAACATCAATGTGTGGTTGCCTCTTGAGTGCCTCCTACTGGGGACCTGGTCTGCAACCCAGGTATGTGCGCTTGACTGGAAATCAAACCAGTGACCCTTTGGTTCACAGGCCAGCACTCAATCCACTGAGCCACACCAGACAGGGCTAGGCATGGGCCCCTAATTCAATTAAATCCAGATGAAGCTTGAAGGGCTTGTAATTTAATGGGTATGAGAAGAGAAAGGCTCTCTTACTCTGGAATGAACAGTGTGAGATGGGAGGGGCTCACAACTAAAGTAGTCATTTGGCTAACCCAAAGCAAGCCAATGTTGGCAAACACCTTAGAAAAATGGATCCAAAGCTGTGATCAAAAGCATTCCTGAAACCTCTGGACTCTTTATTTACATGAGACACTAAATTGTGGTTTTTAAGTTTGTTTTGGGTAGTTTTGTGAAACTTATAGTCAAACATGCTAAATGATTCATTATATGGGGAAAATTAGATTCAGAAATATTATATCATTGTCTAAAAGATATTTTCTAGAACTAGGATTTAGATTCTGGAAGTCAGAACTCAGAGCCATGGGTGTTTAACAGGTAAGATAGATGGCTTTCCTAAATGATTATTGGAAGCATTGCACTCACTAGCAACACATTCAAGGAATTTTAAAGTGTTTCTTTATTATTTCTTGTAATTGAGAAGGTATTCATGGTGAGTTTTTTTCTTTCAATTCATTTCTTTGGGCAAAGTGAAATGATCGAGATAATTTTAGCACGCTTTGGAATCCAAATGCTTGAAATGTTCTGTATAAAAGAATTTTGGAAGATTGAATAATCACAATAATTTTTCCATTTTTGTAACTCTAAATCACCATTGGGCTCTTTAGTGTCTTTTATTTCTGATGTATTAAACAGCTTGCCTGGGATAGTGGGGAGAATAAGAATTTAGGGACTTAGAAGTTTGGAGACCTTTTATTAAATTCAGGAAGTCCCTGAAGGGCTCTGTGATACTGGTCAGTCTTTGAACCTCAGTGTCTTCTTCTAAAAAATTGGTTAATAGAAAAAATCAAACGTGCCAATAAGGACTGGGTTTAGAGGGCTTCTGGGTTAGCGAACACTTAGAGATTTGGGACGTGAAGCAACTGGTTAAGCGTGGAAGCTATGAGTCCTTACATCATACCTTGACTAGTGCATCTCTTCCATTTGGTTGATCCTGAGTTATATCTTTTTATAACAAATTGGTGATCCAATGAGCAACAAAGGCCCAGAGAATTTAAATAACTTGTCTAAAGTCCACACAGATTCTGTGATGTTCTGCATATATTCCTTCATGAGATCTAAACATAAAAAGATTTTTGTTAGACTTCTGGCCAAGATGGAGGCATAGGCAGACACACTGTGCCTCCTATCACAACCAAAATTAAGGACAACAAAGATTTAGAAACAAGAAAACAACCAGAACTCAGAAAATCGAACTGTTTGGAAGTCCAACAACGATTCATCCAGACCAGTAAGAGGGGCGGAGTCACAGCAGGAAAAAGCAGAGGTGTGGACCGGCACGCAGGCAGCAGCAGCTGGCAGCCCCCAGGTACACAGGCGGTGACTAGCAGAACCCGGGCATGGGGTGGCAACTATGCAGAACCAGTGAGGCCGCACAAGGCAGCTGGCTCATCAGGTGGTCCCACATTCACGCACAGATAATCCAGGCAAAGGGGAAGCAGTGGAAGGGAGTGGAATCTGAGAGTGAACGGAGCAAACACCATTGTCTCCTCTCAGACCCTGCCCCCACATACAGCATCACTACCCAGAGACTGGGCTGTCCCGCGCTGGGGAACACCTGAGGCTCCACCCCTCACTACATAACAGCTGCGACTAGACCAAAAAAAAAAAAAAAAAAAAAAAACACCCAGAAATGAAAATGGCTCAAACCGGAGAACAAATCAAAGCCCCAGAGCCAATTTATCTAAGTGACGAAGAGATTGCCAACCTATCAGATGCAAAATTCAAAACCCTGGTGATCAGGATGCTCATAGAATTGGTTGATTTTGCTCACAAATTAGATGGAAAAATGAAGGCTACAATAAGTGAAATGAAGAAAAATGCATGGGGAACCAACAGAGATGGGAGGAAAACTGGGACTCAAATCAATGGAGTGGACTAGAAGGAACAAAGAAACAACCAAACAAAAAATAAGGAAGAAACAAGAATTCAAAAAAATGAGGAGAGGCTTAGGAACCTCCAGGACATCTTTAAAGGTCCCAACATCCGAATTATAGGGGTACCAGAAGGGGAAGAAGAAGAGCAACCAGTGGAAAACTTATTTGAACAAATAATAAAGGAGAACTTCCCCAATCTGGCAAAGGAAATAGTCTTCTAGGAAGTCCAGGAAGCTCAGAGAGTCCCAAAGAAGTTGGACCCGAGGAGGAACACACCAAGGCACATTATAATTACATTACTCAAGATTAAAATGAAGGAGAGAATTCTAGAAGCAGCAAGGGCTAAGGGGACAGTCACCTACAAAGGAGTTCCCATCAGACTGTCAGCTGATTTCTCAAAAGAGACCTTATAGGCAAGAAGGGGCTGGAAGGAGGTATTCCAAGTCATGAAAGGCAAGGATGTACATCCAAGATTGCTCTATCCAGCAAAGCTGTCATTTAGAATGGAAGGGAAGATAAAGTGCTTCTCAGATAAGGTCAAGTTAAAGGAGTTCATCATCACCAAGCCCTTATTATATGAAATGTTAAAGGGACTTATCTAAGAAAAAGAAGATAAAAAATATGAACAGTAAAAAGACAGCAGACTCACAGATATTAACAACCAGACCTAAAACAAAAGCCAACTAAGCAAAACCACTACAACAGGAGCAGAAACACAGAAATGGAGATCACATGGAGGGTTAGCAATAGGGAAGAGGGAAGAGGAGAGAGGGGGACAAGGTACATAGAACAAGTAGCACAGATGGTGGGTAGAAAATAGACAGGGGGAGGGCAAGAATAGTGTGGGAAATGTAGAAGCTAAAGAACTTATGACACATGGACGTGAACTAAAGGGGGGAATGTGGGTGGAGGGTGTTTGCAGGGTGGAGGGGAATGAAGGGGGGGAAATGGGACAACTGTAATAGCATAATCAATAAAATATAATTTAAAAAATTAAAAAATTGGTTAATAATACTTCCCTTGCTGTTTCTTGAATAGATGAAATGTGATAATAGAATCATGACTGGCAGAAAATAAGCCCTCAGACAAGAACATCTAAATTGTATAAAATATTTTTGTAAATTCTATAGCATAATAGAGCCAATTAGTAGTAACATTCAATATTTTTACATTTTCCTCAAATTGGATTCCTTACATAAATTGTGTTGGCAATACATTCATTCCTCCTTTACAAAATAGAAGAGCACTAAGAGTAAACTCATGATTTTATTGGACACATTTGTACAACTTATTGCCCTTAGCTAAAATTCTCTTATCATCCTTCAGGTTCACTCTGTGTTGGACAGGATTATAGAGATTATAATCTTCAAATTTGCAGTCATAGAGATTATAAAGTTCAAATCCTGACCTTGACACTGTAATTATGCCAATTGATGTTAAAATCTCTCAGGCCATTTGGCAAAAACAAAGAACTTTTAAAAAATGAGCTAAATGAGTGCATTTAAAGAGAGAGCATCAACCACAATAATATAAATAGCATATGTAAAATGCCTATATAAATTAGTTAATACTTTAAGATTCATTGACATTTGTGTCTCTTGCCTATACCCTTCATCATTGTCACTTGAGCACCACAATTTCAGGGTAGTTTTTCTGTGTGTGTAAGGACCAGTACTTTCCACTTTAATGACTGAAATTTATTCTCTTTGAAATCTGAGTAAATAAAGAAATTTAGAAAATAACCATCAGAAAGTTCTGAATATTTTATTTTGTCTTTTATTTTATTTTAAATATATTTATTGATTATGCTATTATAGTTCTCCCATTATTTTTCTCCCCCTTTTTCCCTCTGCTCTGCAGCCCCCTTCCTACCAGCATTCTCCCCCTTAGTTGAGGTTCAGGGGTCATACATATAAGTTCTTTGGCTTCCCCATTTCCTAGACTATTCTAAACCCCCCCCTGTCTATTATGTACCTACCATTTATGCTTATTCTTTGTAAATTTTCCCCCATTCTGATAACCCTCCATGTGATCTCCCTCCATGTTGACCTCCCTCCCTGCTAATAACCCTCAATGTGATCTCCATTTCTATGATTCTGATCCTGTTCTGTTTGCTTAGTTCCTTTTTTTTTTTCTTTTTAATTTGAGTTGTTGATAGTTGTGAATTTGTTGTCATTTCACTGTTCATATTTTTGGTCATCTTTTTCTTAGATAAGTAAGTCCCTTTAATATTTCATATAATAAGGCTTGGTAATGATGAACTCCTTTTACTTCACCTTATCTGAGAAGCACTTTTCCTGCCCTTCCATTCTAAATGATAGCTTTGCTGGATAGAGCAATCTTGGATGTAGGTGTTTGGCTTTCATGACTTTGAATACTTCTTTCCAGCCCCTTCTTGCCTGGAAGGTCTCTTTTGAGAAATCAGCTGACAGTCTGATGGGAACTCCTTTGTAGGTGACTCTACCTTTATCCCTTGCTGCTTCTAGAATTCTCTCCTTCTCTTTAATCTTGGCTAATGTAATTATGATGTGCCTTGGTATGTGCTTCCTCCAGTCCAATTTCCTTGTGACTCTCTGAGCTTCCTGGACTTCCTGGAATTCTATTTCCTTTGCCAGATTGGGGAAGTTCTCCTTTGTCATGTTTTCAAGTAGATTTTTCATTTCTTGCTTTTCCTCTTCTCCTTCTGGCACCCCTATCATTCGGATGTTGGAACATTTAAAGTTGTCCCAGGCCTGAAGAGGTTCCTAAGCCTCTCCTCATTTTTTTGAAGTCTTGTTTCTTCATTCTGTTCTGGTTCAATGTTTCTTTCTTCTTTCTGCTACAAACCATTTACTTGAGTCTCCATTTCTGGTTTCCTTCCTTTTACTGTTGGTTCCCTGTATATTTCCCTTTATTTCACTTTCATAGCCTTCACTTTTTCCTCTGTTTTGCAAACATACTCAAGCATTTCTGTGAACATCCAGATCATCAGTGCTTTGAACTCTGCATCTGATAGGTTGGCTATTTCTTCATCACTTAGTTCTATTTTTGGAGCTTTGTTTTTCAATTGGGCCATATTTTTTGTCTCTACATACCTGTTACATAGTAAGGGATGGAGCCTTAGGTATTCACCAGGGCAGGAAACCCACATTGCTGGGTTGTGGCACTGTATGTGGGGGAGAGGTGTGAGAGAGAACAATGCCACTTGCTTAGCTCTCAGTCGGCTTTCAGTCACTTCCCCTGTTACGCACAAGCAAATTGGGCCCTTCCGGTTCTGATTTTCGGGTGGATGGTGTGGGTCTGTGTACACTCTAGGACCCTGTGGGTCTCTCCAATGAACTCTCCTGAGAGGCTGGGAGTTTCTCCCACTGGCTCCTCAACCCCCACAGATGTTTTCAGTCACAGGTTTTGAGGCTTTATTTCCCTGAGCTGGAGCCCTGGGTTGTGCAGTCTCTCTTGCTGCTCAGTTGTTCCTCCTGGTTTATCTGCATGCAAATGTGGGACCACCTGCTCTACTAGTTGCTGCCTCATCCACCTCAATCCTCGAGCCTCTGTCTTGCTGCACATCCTCTCTGCCCGGATACCTACCTCCGGCCCTCCTATTGAAGGTTTCTTCTTTAACTCCTTGGTTGTCAGACTTCCATACAGTTTGATTTTCTGACAATTGTGGTTTTTTTTTTTTTTATTTGTTGTCTTTCTTTTGGTTGTGCAAGGAGGCAAAGTGTATCTACCTATGCCTCCATCTTTTCCAGAAGTCCCTAAAGATAGTTTAAAGTGAGGCTTAAAAGTAAGCTAAACAACATTTTTTTTCTGTTTCAGACAAGTTAATAAAATCCTTCTAAATACCATTTGAAAATATTGCTTCAAAAACTTCACCTGGCTGAAGAAATGTAGGGTCCTTCAGAAGTGTTTGTTTAATTTTTACTGAAAAACAAAACCAAATTTACCATGAACATTAGAATGTCTTATAATTCCATGTATTTGCTATACATACTTGCATACACATACAGAAACCACACACAAAGTAATGTATCTAAATTATACAGATCAAGATCTTTCTTCTTATTTCTACGTATAATGGAATTTTTGATCTTCAAAGCACGAACAATTGTTTTAGCTCTCAATTTCTCATGTACTTTATAGGTCAACTTTAAATTTCACTCTTTTAAATTAACTTTGCTTGCTTTCCCAACAGACTAACAGTATATAGCATATATAAAACATGTTTTAAAAAATGTGCTTTATAATGCATTATCTTCACTAAAGTAAAGTAAGGGTTTCTTTCAAAGGAAAAGACTGTATAGAATGTTAATAAGTTAAATGTTCATTTTCATGGCACCCCATTTCTATTACAAACAACACTGGTTCTTGAAGAAGAAAAAGGAGAAGAAGGAGAAGGAGAAGAAGAAGAAGAAGAAGAAGAAGAAGAAGAAGAAGAAGAAGAAGAAGAAGAAGAAGAAGAAGAAGAAGAAGAAGAAGAAGAAGAAGAAGAAGAAAAGAAGAAGAAGAAGAAGAAGAAGAAGAAGAAGAAGAAGAAGAAGAAGAAGAAGAAGAAGAAAAGAAGAAGAAGAAGAAGAAGAAGAAGAAGAAGAAGAAGAAGAAGAAGAAGAAGAAGAAGAAGAAGAAGAAGAAGAAGAAAGAAGAAGAAGAAGAAGAAGAAGAAGAAGAAGAAGAAGAAGAAGAAGAAGAAGAAAGAGAAGCAGAACAAAACAATAATCTACAATAAAACCTGAGCCAGTGCAGAGTAAGTCAGTGTTCAAGGCAGAGTAATGGCAACCTCTCCCTCTGGGTATTTGCCGTTAATATGTTTTGCACTCCTCAGTGTCCACAGGAGATTAACCTATACAAAGTAAACCACATTGGAAGTACAAGCCTCTCTAAAGGAGAGGTATATTGTATAGGGTCTATCATCTTGTGGTCCCAAAATCAGTGCTAACAAGGGGCTATATTAGTATGCAGGTACTTCTGTTACATTCCTTTTCCAGTTTTTGTTCTTGGAATGAGGTATCCCCATGAAAGTTATTAAAGCTCCTATTTCTGCAGCTGACACTCCATGAGGCTTGAATAATCTAAGAGGTAAACTGAAAGTTGATATAAATATGCAGACATTTTTGATGAAACATTAAATAATAGGTAACTGAGGAACTGAAAGTCAACACAGGAATTTTTTTTACTACTTGACACTCTAATCTGAGTTTTAAATGCTTGTTGAAATGCATGTTAAAATTCTTTAAAATTGTCATGTTCGTATAAATATAAGGTATTATTAGTCTAATGAGTATTCAAACACAGAGATGAGAAAATTCAAATGAAAATTGTAAATTTATTTTACTTGATCATCTTTAAGATAGTGTGTTACACATTAGGCAACAGTGGGGAAAAGGGATCATTATTTAATAAGTTATTTGTGGATATCTGTTTATTACTTTGAAAGACATACTGTATTTTGTCATGTATAAGGCACTTTTTTGCCCAATTTTTTAAGGAAAAATAAGAATGCACATTATACATAGATATAATGATTACATACCACAGCATAGTAATTGTGTGTATAATGAGCACAAAAAACATGAGTATACATGGCAAAATATGGTAACCTGGGATTCATATATAATGCAAACTCACAAGATAGATTATCTACTTTCAACAAATAATTGTGTAATATATCCCAAATAACCAAAATGAAAATAAATCCTTGTGAAATGGCCACTGATAGAACAATTAACATTCATCAGATTTGTATAATTAGTCTTTGAGGATATTTGTAGGGAAGTAGAACTCATACCTTACTTCCAAGAAATGAAAGTTTCTTAGTAGAATAATTTGGTGATATCTAATGAATAAAAAAATGAGCAAACTTTACCCTGGCACCTGCATACCTCAGTGCTACCTTAGAGAAAGAAAGGCTCATGTGCACACAAGGATGTCTTCTGCTGTATTGTTTGTATTACTGAAAATTGGCTTCACTGTGGTCACTGATGGAGTGAAAATAATTACAACCATATTTCACATCATACCTCATAAAACCGATTCCACATGGATTGACTCAAATATAAAGGTAAAACTTTATAAAATGTTAAGGAATGTGTAAAACATTTACTTTTCTTATTGGAACAGGAGAGAACACAAAAACATAACATTGCAAGTCATATATAAAAACTTGCTGAGATATATACTATATTAAAATGGCAAGTTTTTTTTTCTATTTTATTTATTTATTTATTTATTTTTATTATATTTTATTGATTATGCTATTACAGTTGTCCCATTTTCCCCCCTTCATTACCCTCCACCCTGCACACCCCTCCCACCCACATTCCCCCCTTTAGTTCATGCCCATGTGTCATAAGTTCTTTAGCTTCTACATTTCCCACACTACTCTTGCCCTCCCCCTATCTATTTTCTACCTACCATCTATGCTACTTGTTCTATGTACCTTGTCCCCCTCTCTCCTCTTCCCACTCCCCTATTGCTAACCCTCCATGTGATCTCCATTTCTGTGTTTCTGCTCCTGTTGTAGTGGTTTGCTTAGTTGGCTTTTGTTTTAGGTCTGGTTGTTAATA
>PVKU01002823.1:170517-207527 GCA_004027475.1 Anoura caudifer | reverse complement strand
TAAGTTCTTTATATATTTTGGAGATTAAACCCTTGTCTGAGGTATCATTGGCAAATATGTTTTCCCATACAGTTGGTTCTCTTTTTATTTTAATACTGTTTTCTTTAGCCATGCAGAAGCTTTTTATTTTGATGAGATCCCATTTGTTTATTCTTTCCTTTATGTCCCTTGCTTTAGGGGACATATCAGTAAAAATGTTCCTGCATGAAATATCTGACATTTTCCTGCCTATGTTCTCCTCTAGGACTTTAATGGTGTCATGGCTTATATTTAAATATTTTATCCACCTTGAGTTTATTTTTGTGTATGGTGTAAGTTGGTGCTCAAGTTTCATTTTTTTTGCATGTAGCTGTCCAGTTCTCCCAACACCACTTGTTGAAGAGGCTATTCTTACTTCATTTTATTTTGCTGCCTCCTTTGTCAAATATTAATTGACCATAGAGAATTGGGTTTATTTCTGGGCTCTCTGTTCTATTCCACTGGTCCATGTGCCTGTTTTTGTCCCAGTAACAGGCTGTTTTGATTACAGTGGCCTTGTAATACAGTTTGGTGTCAGGTATTGTGATCCCTCCCACTTTGCCCTTCTTTCTCAAAATTGCTGCAGCTATTCGAGGTCATTTATGGTTCCATATAAATTTTTGAAGTATTTGTTCTATATCTGTGAAATATGCCACTGGTACTTTGATAGGTATTGCATTGGATCTGTAAATTGCTTTGGGTAGTATGGACATTTTAATGATGTTAATTCTTCCAATCCACGAACATGGTATACATTTCCATTTGTTTGTGTCTTCCTTGATTTCTTTACTCAGCATTGTGTCGTTTTCTGAGTATAGATTTTTTACTTCCTTGGTTAGGTTTATTCTAGGTATTTTATTTTTCTTTTTGCTATAACAAATGGGATTTTTCCCTTGACTTCTGCTTCTGCTCTTTCATTGTTGGTATACAAAAATGCCTTTGATTTCTAGATATTGACTTTGTATCTTCCTGCTTGGCCAAATTCATTTATCAGGTCTAGCAGCTTTTTGGCCAAGTCTATAGGATTTTCTATGTACACTATCATGTCATCTGCAAACAATCATAGCTGTGTTTCCTCCTTTCCAATTTGGATGCCTTTTATTTCTTTTTCTTGTCTAATTGCTGTGGCTAAGACTTCCAATACTATATTGAATAGAAGTGGTGAAAGTGGACAACCTTGTCTTGTTCCTGATCTTAGCAGAAAAGATTTTAGTTTTGCCCATTGAGTATGATGTTGGCTGTAGGTCTCTCATATATGGCCTTGATTATGTTGAGGAATGCTCCCTCTATTCCCACTTTGCTGAGTGTTTTTATCATAAATGGGTGCTGTACCTTATCAAATGCTTTTTCCGAGTCTGTTGATATGATCATGTGATTTTTGTCTTTGCTTTTGTTTATGTGATGTATTACATTTACTGATTTGTGAATGTTGAACCAAACTTGCATCCCTGGGTTGAATCCCACTTGGTCATGGTGTATGATCCTTTTAATGTATTGCTGGATGCTGTTTGCCAATATTTTGTTGAGAATTTTAGCATCTATGTTCATCAGCGATATTGGCCTAAAGTTTTCTTTCTTTGTTGTGTCTTTATCTGGTTTGGGGATTAGGATGATGCTGGCTTAATAAAAAGAGTTTGGGAGTCTTCCATCTTCTTGGATTTTTTTTGGAATAGTCTGTGAATGATAGGGGTTAGCTCTTCCTTAAATGCTGTGTAAAATTCTCCTGTGAAACTATCTGGTCCTGGGCTTTTGTGTGTTGGGAGTTTTTTGATTACTGCTTCTATTTCATCTGCTGTTATTGATCTGTTCAGGCTTTCTGCTTCTTCATTGAGTTTTGGGAGATTATATTTTTCTAGAAACTTGCCCATTTCACCTAGGTTTTCAAATTTCTTGGCATCTAGTTCTTCATAGTAATTTCTTACAATCCTTTGTATTTCTGTGGTGTCAGCTGTAATCTCTCCTCTTTCATTTCTGAATATGTTTATTTGGGCCCTCTCTCTTTTTTTCTTGATGAGCCTGCTTAAAGGCTTGTCAATTTTGTTTATCTTTTCTAAGAACCAGCTCCTGGATTCATTGATCCTTAGAATTGTGCTTTTAGTCTCTATGTCATTTAATTCTGCTCTGATATTGGTTATTTCCTTCCTTCTATTTGCTCTGGGCTGTCTTTGCTGTTGATCTTCGAGTTCTTGTAGGCGTAGAGTTAAGTTGTTTGTTTGAGATGTTTCTATCTTTTTTAGGTAGGCCTGTATCGCTATGACCTTCCCTCTGAGGACTGCCTTTGCTGTGTCCCATAACTTTTGAGTCATTGTGAGTTCATTTTCATTTGTTTCCAGAAACTTTTTGATTTCTTTCCTAATTTCATTCTTGACCCATTCATTGTTTAATAACATGCTATTTGATTTCCATGATTTTGAGGATTTTGGTTTTTTCTCCTTGGGGTTGGTTTCTAGCTTCAGTCCCCTGTGGTCAGGGAAAATGCTTGGTATGATTTCAATTTTCTTGAATTTGTTGAGGCTTGTTTTGTGTCCTATCATGAGGTCTATCTTTGAGAATGTTCCATGTGCATTAGAAAAGAATGTGTATTTAGTTTCTTTGGGATGAAGGGCTCTATATATATCAGTTAAGTCCATTTCATCCAGAATGTTGTTCAATGCCACAATATCTTTGTTGATATTTTGTTTTGAAGATCTGTCCATTTTTGACAGTGGGATGTTAAAATCCCCTACTATAATTGTGTTGCTGTCAATACCTTTCTTGAAGTCCTCTAAGATTTTCTTGATGTATTTAGGTGCTCCTATGTTGGGTGCATATATATTTACAATGTTTATGTCTTCCTGGTGGATTCTTCCCTTGAGTATTATGAAGTGACCTTCTGGATCTCTCTTTATGGCTCTTCTTTTGAAGTCTATTTTGTCTGGTATGAGTATTGCTACCCTGGCTTTTTTTTCCTGTCCATTTGCTTGGAAAATTTGTTTCCAGCCCTTCACTTTGAGTCTGTGTAGGTCTTTTGTCCTGAGGTGGGTCTCTTGTAAGCAGCATATGTGTGGGTCATGCTTTCTTATCCATTCAGCTATTCTATGCCTTTTGATTGGAGCATTTAATCCATTTACATTTAAGGTTATTATTGATAGGTACTGATTCATTGCCATTTTCGTACCTGTGTTCCTCTCCCTCTCTTTCTCCTTCCCTTCCTTTCCTTAAAGCAGGCCCTTTAGTATATCTTGCAGAGCTGGTTTGGTAGAGGTGTATTCTCTTAGACTTCTTTTGTCTGGGAAGCTCCTTATTTGGCCTTCTATCTTGATTGAAAGGCTTGCTGGGTAAAATAGTGTTGGTTGCAGGCCTCTGGTTCTCATTACTTGGAATATTTTTTGTCATTCTCTTATGGCTTGGAGTGTTTCCATTGAGAAATCAGCTGCTAGCCTTATCGGGGCTCCCTTGTATGTTACTTCCTTTTTCTCCTTTGCTGCCTTTAAGATTCTCTCCTTGTCTTGGAATTTTGCCATTTTAATTGTGATGTGTCTTAAAGTGGGCCTCTTTGGGTTTCTCTTGATTTGGACTCTCTGTGTTTCCTGGATTTGTGTGACTTTTTCTCTCATCAAATTAGGGAAGTTTTCCATCATTACTTTTTCAAATAGGTTTTCTATCCCTTGCTCTTCTTCTTCTCCTTCTGGAATCTCTATTATAGGGATATTATTATGTTTCATATTGTCTTGCATTTCTCTTAATCCCTCTTCATTCTTTCTGAGCCTCTTTTCCGTTTCTTGCTCTTTCTGGGTGTGTTTTTCTACTTGGTCCTCCAACTAGTTAATCCGATCTTCTGCTTCATCAATTCTGCTTTTCATTCCGTCCACTGTGTTCTTCAGTTCAGAAATTGTAGTCTTCATTTCCACTTGGCCCTTGTTGATAGTTTCTATTTCCTTTTTCATGTTGATATAGTTTGCAGTGAGTTCATCGTAGCTTCCCTGTAGTTTCTGGTAGCTCATTGAGAGCTCATGGAGCTTCCTGACAACCATTGTTTTGAACTCAGAATCTGACAGTTGAGTTGCTCTGTTTCATTTAGCATTCTTTCTGGGGCTTCCTCCTTTCCTTTCACATGGGGATTATTTCTTTGTCTTCCCATTGTTTGTGAGACTCTTCTTGTTAGCCTGAGCTTCTTAAGTTGATCTGTTCTGTCTCCCTGGGTTTATGGTGTGAACTTCTGTGTTAGAATACCTGGGAGATTCAGTGGTGCTGTCTCCTTCATGTATCCTGGTGTTCACAGGTTCCACTGTCTCAGCTGTTGAACTGCCCCCTCTTTGGGACCAACTCTGGTTTTTTCACAGTTCCAGGGTTTTTTGTTGTTGTCGTTGTTTTGTTTTTGCCTCACTCATGGGTATTTAAAAAGAGAAAAGAGGAAAATAATGAAAAGAGAAGAAAGAACAAGAAAAGAAAAAAGAGGAAGGAAGAAGAGATAAAGTTGGAAAGAAAGGAAGAAGGAATAAGACAAGAAAGAAGTAACGAGAAGCAAAGGGCATTGAGGGGTAAAAAAAGATAAAAATAATGAAAAAATAATAGAAAAAAATTAAAATTCAAAAAAAAAAAAAAGAAAAGAAAAAAAAAAAAACAAGAGAAAAGAAAAAATGAGAAAAAAAAACCCAACAACTCTTGCTGTTTTCAATCTTACCGAGCCGGTGTTTCTGGTCTTGCTGGCTACAATGGCCTAGGGGAGACAGTATCACTTTTCTCTCTGTTCAGCCCTCAGTTATCTTTGTGCTACTGTCCTCCGCCCAGGGCCTCAGGCGTACATTCTGAGGAAGTATGTGCCTACCCCAGTCTCACGTGGGTGCCTATGATCTCGCAGCAACCTGCGGTCACACACGGGCACCAATCCTCACGCAATCGACGGGCACGCGAGCTCAGGTGAGCAGTCCTCCCGGGCTATGTGTGGGTGTTCACATCCCCAGCTTGTCTGCCACTGAGACCCCAACTCCTCTCTGTGAGATTTCAAGCAATTGGGTTTATCCCAGTGCAGTTAAAACTTTGTTTGGCTGGTGGGGGGAGGGTAGCGGTTGACCCAGCTCCCTCTCTAATCTTGCGGCGAGCTTGGCGAGCGCCACCCCGGGGCCTCAGACCCGGCCCTGGTGTCCATGCTGCCCCTTGGGCTCTTATTGTTCTGAAGTACTCTCCTTACATTTTCAATATCCATTATAATTTTTGATCTCCTGTTTTCAAATATGCTATGTTTCTGATGGCTGTTTGCTCTGTCCCAACGTAAACTGGCCAGGATTTTCTCCCGTGTGTAGGGGGAATGTGCTTGCTCCTACTGCGCCGCCATCTTCCGGGGGCCTAATTTTTTTTTATCTTAATTGTTGTTCTTGTACAATTTTCTGTCTTAGTTTTTCTAAAGGATGTATAGTATTTTATTTTTCATGAATTTACAAAGAATTATATCTGAGTGTTATTTTTAATGATTAGCACTATCCCAATCCTAAATCAACAAACCTTTCACTGCCACTAACCAAGCTATGTGTTTTTAGCCTTAAGATAATTTAATGTAGTTTTATATTTTAAACTTTGGCTAAACCAACATAACTGAGGAAAGTGAAACTGAGTTATTATGTCAGATTTTACTATTAGATAGCATAATCCCGGAATACCATCTCCCACTCATCATTTTAGTGATGTAGAGCCAGTCATTTTCCCAACACTCTTTTTTAACATTTTTATTGTATTTTATGGTAATTTTTATTGTACTTTTCCATTACCATTTAGTCACCTTATACTCCCTTCCCCCAGCAATCACCACACTGTTGTCCATGTCCATGAATCCTTTTTCATTTTTGCTCAATCCCTGAAATCACTAACCATGCACCCCCCTGCCTCCAGCCCTAGCTGTCATCTGCTCTCCATCTATGAGTCTCTATTTTCCTTGTTAGTTCAGTTACATTCTAGCAACCCCCACGATAGGCGAAAATCCACAAAGTAGCGGCATTATATTTATTTTATTATTTATATATATATATATTTTAAGGTGTTATAAACCCTTCCCACACTCCTATAAACCTTTCTCACTCTCTTATTAACCTTTCCCACACTCTTATAAACATTTCATATGCTGTTAAATACTTTCTACACTCTTAAACCTACATAATTTTAACAACATATAAAATTCTATATGGGTATTCACCAGTGAAGTATACAGTCGTCCTTTGCTATATCACAGTTCACTTATTTGCAGTGGGTTTTTTTAAAACCCGCGATACAGTGAAGCCACAATAAGTGAACTGCAATATAGCGAGGGAGGACTATACAGTTGTCTCCATTTTCCTCCCACCACTCCCCCCTCAACCCCAGCCATCCCCACTTCCCACCCTTGATCCTACACCCCCTTGGTTTTGTCCATGGGTCCTTTATACATGTTCCTGAAAACCCTTTCCACTTTCCCCCCATTATCCCCCTCACCCCTCTCCTCTGGTTACTGTCAGTTTGTTCTTAATTTCAATGTCTCTGGTTAAATTTTGCTTGCTTGTTTGTTTTGCTGATTAGGTTCCACTTATAGGTGAGATCATATGGTATTTGCCTTTCACCACCTGGCTTATTTCACTTATCATAATGGGTTGTTTCTTTTTTTGGTGTTCAGTTTTAAAAGTTCTTTATAAATTTTGTATATTAACTACTTATCAGATGTATTGGTGAATATGTTCTCCCATTCTGTGGGTTGTCTTTTTATTTTACTGATGTTTTCCTTTGCTGTGCAAAAACTTTTTAGTTTGATGTAGTCCCATTTATTTATTTATTTTTTTGTTTTGTTTCCCTTGGCTGGGGAGATATATCCCATAAAATATTGCTATGAACTATGTCTGAGATTTTGCTGCTTATGTTTTCTCCTATGATTTTTATGGTTTCAGGTCTAACATATAAGTCTTTAATCCATTTTGAATTTATTCTTGTATACAGTATAAGAAGGTAGTCTAGTTTCATTTTTCTGCATGTATCTGTCCAATTTTCCCAACATCATTTATTGAATAAACTATCTTTAGCCCATTGTATGTGCTTGCTTCCTCTGTCAAATATTAATTGACTATGAAGGTGTTGGTATTTCTGGGCTCTGTATTCTGTTCCATTGATCTACATGTCTGTTTTTATACCAGTACCATGCTGTTTTGATTATTATGACCTTGAAGCATAGTTTGATGTTAGTTAGCATGATCCCTCCAACTTTGTTTTTTTCTTTCTCAGGATTGCTGTTGCTATGCAGCACCTTTTGTGGTTCCATATAAATTTTTGAAATATTTATTATCACTGCAATCTTGATAGGAATTGCCTTGAATCTATAGATTGCAGTGGGCAGCATGGACATTTTAATGATGTTCATTCTTTCTATCCATGAACATGGTATGTGCTTCCAATTATTTGTATCTTCTTCAATTTCTTTCTTCAGTGTCTTATAATTTTCTGAATACAGGTCTTTTACATCCTTGCGTAGGTATATTCCTAGATATTTTATTTTTTTTGAAGCAATTGTGAATAGGATTGTTTCCTTAAATTTCCTTTCTGTTAGTTTGTTATTGGCATATAAAAATGCAAATGATTTCTGAATATTAGTTTTGTATCCTGCTACTTTTCTGAATTCATTTATCAGTTCTAGTAGTTTCTTGGTGGAATTGTTGGGGTTCTCTGTGTGCAGTATCATCTCCCATTCATCATATTAGTGATGTAGAGCTAGTTGTTCCCCCAACACTTTAAAATATATTTTATTTTTTTAAAGATGTTATTCATTTATTTTTAGAGAGAGGGTCAGGGAGGGAGAAAGAGAGGGAAAGAAACATCAATGTGTGGTTGCCTCTTGTGTGTCCCCTACTGGGACCTGACCTAGGCATTTGACCGGGAAAGGGTCAGCAAAGGGTCAAAAGCAGACCTTTTGTTCATAGGCTGGCACTCAATCCACTGGGCCACACCAGCCCAGGCTATTGTATTTTTTCTATTACCATATAACCCCCTTATGCCCTTTCTCCCTCCTGACACTTTTATATATATTATAATCATACTAGCTCTAAAAGGACTACTTCATGTGACAGTTTGGGAGCAATTTAAATTTTCAATATTCTCTGTCTCCATGTGAAATGCCTGTGGTTCAATTGCAACTTTTAGTTGAGACATACAATATTATGTCATTAGTAGTCTGAACCTTCTCTTTTGTCCATTTCTGTAACTGGGTAGTCAAGTGTCACCAAAGGAAGTTGAGGCTGTTAATAAACCTCTATCATATTTGTAAGTGATTACTAGTATCCTTAAATCCTAAATTCCAACTTCATCTTCATCACTTCCATCTCAACAGTCCTACATTCACACTGCCAAATAGATGTTTGTATTAATGAACCCTTTCTGTTCTCTCCACCTCAAATCTCTATCTTTTCATTCTCTATGATTTCGATATTCTCTTCTACCATTGGATAAGTGTCCATACTTTATTTACAATGCTAACCCCTATACCCATGTCCTTAATTCTACTCATAGTCTTTATAGGAATTTGGCTTCATATGTTATTCAAGTCTGTAGACAGGACCAACTTTTGGCCCAATAAAAAAAGTTAAGTAAAGTTGCCTTCCTCCTTTATTTTATTTTCATATCTTCTCTTGCTGCAGTCTTGCCTTATGGGCCCTTTCTACCATAGAGTGTTGTTCTCTCAACTAGTGGCTATGTTTGTGAATGTAGTTGATATAAAGTGAAATGGTGTTAATAACTGATAATTACAAAAAGATTGACCCTTGGCCTTCTTCAGGAATAATTGCATTTTAATTTGGGGTTGAAGGAAGTGCTAAAATGTACCAGCTTGAAACCCTTAAATTAATGAATCACTAAAGATGGAATTTCAACAATTAGTCAAAGAAGTAATATGGGGCATATGACTTTCCCAATGCCTCTTTAATCATACCTTAAATCAAGTACCTGTTTTGGCTGTTTTCAAATTTGCCCTGTTCATCATTCATAATGTCATTCCTGTCACAATTGGAGTATTTTCTAAAATTATTTGTTAAATGTCCACATGGTGGAATTTAAAGCAGGACTATCTCGTGCTCTTTTTACAATATAACCAAGAAATATTTTGCAATATCTCTGGGTATTGGCATAAGCATCTTGTACTAAAAATTATGCAGCAGTCCAGAGACTAGTACTTTTAGATGGCAAATGGGTTTGGATAGCAAAGGTTTGTTCAGATAATCTAGAGGGTAAAATTTGACTATCTGTTAAATAATTTCCCATTTTGTTTAGAGCATGTTGCTTCAGTGCTATGGTATTTTGTTGTTGTCCAGATGGTTGCCTAAAACTGAAAATCTTGTAATTGAGTGCCCATTCTCCTAATGTTCAAATTGGAGCAGTTGTAAATAGGTGACTGGTTTTCCTCTTCTGCCCAGCTCAGATCCTGCTCTTTGAGGGTAGTGCTTCAAAGAATAGCTACGCTAGTGCTAGTGTAAAATCCCCATTTTCATAACAAATTATTCAAGGTTATTGATTAATACTTCCTGTAGACAATGCTGTGATGTCCATAATATCTACTATTATGAGACACACCTTTCTTTTTATAGGCTTTAGGCTAGGATGTTCTCTCTTCTTTATAGGTATAATCTTTAAATAAATACTTTAACAGGAAAGAAATGTTTAAAATAAATTCACTGTGCTTTCTTTGGACTATTTTATATATTTGACACATTTGATGATATGTATCTTTTGGAGGAGAGCATTGCTGGAATTTTGTCCAACAGAACTTTAGTAACTTTAAGTTCACAATAACATTAAAATGGTTTTTATGATGTCATTTATAGAGTCTTTCATTCACAGGCACCACTTGCTCTTTCTTTGTCTTCTTTCATCACTTAAAGCAATAGTTTTATCTTCTGATTTATCAGCTGCAGGGGCTCTTTATGTACTGTTTGGTTAAGTCTGTATTCTTCTGCAACCTCCTGTTTAATGGCATTGATTTTAGCTGTAGTTGGAGTGTTTTATTCCACAGTGGCCTTATGCCAATCTGCAATATTTTGTCTTTTTCACAAACTTTCATTTTCTGAATGAGGATGCAAGGGAAAAGTTTGAGAAAAGCCACAGGGAACCGTTGCTGGCCTATCCTTTGTTTTGTTAGTTTCCAGTCGAGTGACTTTATAAGAATAGCATAAATACATTCCCCTTGTCTATTTAATGCGAGTCCTTGGAAAATGTGACTTGGTGATTGATTGACTCATATTTCAGCCAATCATCCAGTAATTCCTAAACCCCTGAGACTTCTGTCTTGGTGGCTCTTGAAATCTTTTGTAGTACCTAATCACTGGGTAGTAACAATCCATTGTACTGTTCACAATTTAAGACTGACTTCAGTGAAGCAAGACCCTCCCCTCCTTTTGCTTTGCTTTTTCAGTTTTTGGTCACAGTAATCAAGGCATCCACAAATAAGCCTTCAAAATATTACTTTTAGTTCTCTGTTTTGTGATTATCAAAGTATCTTGAAAGGCAACCATTTCTTGATGAAGAGTCACTTACATTTAAACTGAAGTTTTGTGATTGTTGCAGGCATGCAGGGGAATTTCATTTGTTAAGTTAAAGGATTAATTCCCCTTTAACAAGAATGTTGCAGGCAAATTCCTTCCACTGGGCCTGTCTGTAAGCCTTAGAGAGGTACATGTGGTTGGGAAAGCCCACCTACATGTCAGCCTTTTAACTTTTCATCTACATGAGTTGGAGACCAACCAGGTAAGGCTTTGACATCTACCAGTAGATCACCATCTAGTTGTTGGGGACAGCTGGTCTAGGCTGACTGGACAATAAGATGTCATATTTTAGAAAGTTGTTATTATTAGTATTATTAATGACTAAATATTACACTAAGAAATGAAAAGCAGAGGAAAAACCATAGGGAAATAAAAAGGATACACTGACTCAATGTGTGACACCACAGTCACTACTTTTCTCCATAAGAGATTGTGATTGATGATGCAAGCTGGATGGTATAATATCTGCCTGTAAATGATGACTGAGATAATATCTCCAGAAACCTTTATGACTCTCTTCCTAACCAAGGGATCAGCCAAAATTTATCCTGAAAAGATATTTAAAAGCACTTTAAAAGATTGTCCTTGCTTTCTTTCTAAAAATTACTTCTCATTTCAACCAAACCATATTTCCTAGACTGAGTGTGTCAGCAAAGGAGTCATGAAACTCCCGAGTGGTAAACTATCAAAGCTTAAAATTACAGATAATAAAATGGATTAAAATTATAGGAGGATTTAAAGAGTGGAAAAAACTTAATAAGAGAAAAAAAGATTGTTGCAGAAAATGTAAAGATAATAATAATGATTCAAAAAAAGAGAATAATGAGTTGTAGAGGAAATAGAGGTAGACATTTATTGCCAGGATATATATATATTCCATCCTGAAATAGAGGGGAAGAAATGAAATAGTGATGTTTTTTCTTATATACCTATCTTCCTCCAATTTTTTCTGGAAGATTGGAGAAGAAAAATGATTATTCAAAATGAGAAAAAATGAAATGAAGCACCTTAAAGCTGTCAGAATTCAAGGATTACAGACTAGATTGCAAAGTGACTTTGCAATGATTTGTTTGAATGAGAAGATATTAAAGTGGAAAATTAAAGAAGCAGAGGGAGATATGAAAACTAAGGAACAGAGAATGGGATGGGTAGAAAGCAATGGTAGCTGGCATATCCTGGGGCAACACTGTGGTAAGAGTAAGCAAGGGAAGATGAATTAACAGCTTCAAAATTGTTGCTAGATAAGATGGATTTTTAAGTCATCTGAAATCTTTGGGTTGACACAAAACTTTATACTGCTAAAAAGCTGAAAAAAATTACCTCTGAAGTTTTGAGCTCTTGTTTTTTGGCTCACAAGAGAAATAAGCTCTCAATTGGAATCTTATTTAAAGGCAATCTACCCACCTTTGCAGTACTCATTTAACAGAGCAGAACAAGCACTGAATATGGATAAGGTAACTTAAGCAGTCTAATGATTCAACCCACAGTTAATGAAAATGTGTACCTTTTTATGACTGCCTTAAGTGATGAATAATGAACTGCTTTATCTCTCTCTATATATATACCTTCATATCTAGTTACAGTAAATTGCTTTTAGGCACATTCAGAAACAGGTGATTCTGTTTTGTGGACTGCTTTATCCTTAGGTCTTTTTGTTATTACTACTTCACAAGTATGAACCATTTGATTTTTAATACAGCTCTAGAGGGGAGACTCTGCCCGTAATTTGATAAGACAAAGCTAGAGTGGTGAAATGAAAGTGTGAGGATACAGCTTGGAGCTTATGATTTCCTTTGAAAATTGACACTGTTGTCAAAAACTATTTATTGAACATGTAATGCAAATTGAACTTTTAAAAAGTGTAATTAAAGTTTTGTGTGTAACTTTTAAAATGTAGAACACATTCTTTTTATGCCAATTTATAGACTGTGAAGTGGCAGTCACAGTGCAGTTAAGTGATTTTTGTCTGTGATTCTGCAAGTAGAGGAAAGAAGTTAGGAGGTAAGTGTTTTGAATAAACCAGGTGTCCCTATATTCAATCTAATATTTCCCCCGGTGCCTCCCTGCTTATAACTTGAGTGCACTCCTTGAATCAGTTCAAGGACTACAGTCATGAAAAGGATAAATAAAATATAGAAACCAATTAAATATATCTATTCTCCCAAACAATTGCTCCTTCTAAAACCACAGTAGTCTCGACTTCTGGCCAAGATGGAGGTGTAGGTAGATACACTTTGCCTCCTCGCACAACTAAAAGAAAGACAACAAATTTAAAAACAACAACAAAAATAACCAGAACTTCCAGAAAACCAAACTGTATGGAAGTCCTACAACCAAGGAGTTAAAGAAGAAACATTCATTCAGACTGTGAGGAGGGGATGAGACAGGCAGCCAGGGTGGAGAGGATGTGAGACAAGGCCGAGGTCTGGTGGACCAGACGGTCCCACATTTGCATGCAGATAAACTGGGAGGAACAACTGGGGAGTGAGACAGATCATGCAACCCAGGGTTCCAGAGCAGTGAAATAAAGCCACAAAACCTCTGGCTGTAAAAACCTGTGTGTGCTGCGGCAGTGGGAGAAACTCCCAGCCTCACAGGAGAGTTTGTTGGAGAGACCCATGGTGTCCTAGAATGTACACAAACCCACCCACCCAGAATCAGCACCAGAAGGGCCCCATTTGCTTGTGGGTAGCAGGGGAAGTGACTGAAAGCCAGCTGAGGACTGAGTAAATGGCATTGTTCCTTCTCTGACCCCTCGCCCACATAGAGCACCACAACACAGTGACAAGGGTTACCCCTGCCCCCAGCGAATACCTACGGCTCAGCTCCTTACAATGTAACAGGTGCGCTGAGACAAAAAATATGGGCCAAATGAAAGGCAAGGACCTACATGCAAGATGACCCTATCCAGCAAAGCTATCATTTAGAATGGAAGGGAAGATAAAGTGCTTCTCAGATAAGGTCAAGTTAAAGGAGTTCATCATCACCCAGGCCTTATTATATGAAATGTTAAAGGGACTCACCTAACGAAAAGATGATAAAAAATATGAACAGTAAAATGACAAGAAACACATAACTATCAACAACTGAACAACAAAAAAAAAGCAAACTAGAACAGGAACAGAATCACAGAAATGGAGATCACATGGAGGGTTATCAGTGGGGAGGGGGAAGTGAGAGAATGAGGAAAAGGTACAGGGAATAAAAAGCATAAATACTAGGTACAAAAATAGCAGGGGGAGGTTAAGAATAGTATAGGAAATGGAGAAGCCAAAGAACTTATATGTATGACCCATCCATAGAGATGAACTAAGTGGGGGGAATGCTGTCGGGAGGGGGGCTACAGGGTGGAGAAGAATAAGGGAGAAAAAATGGGACAACTGTAATAGCATAATCAATAAAATACATTAAAAAACAAAAAATGAAAAAATAAATAAAACCATAGTAGTCTCTGCCAGTCTGGATACCCAAAACCACCTGAAAGGAAAGTTTGAATCTCATCCACCACCCAAACAGAGAAACTCTTGGAATAAATGTATGCATTGAGTTTATTGGGATAAAAGTTTGAGTCGGGCAATTTGTATATTGTCAAATCAGAGCTTACACTAGACTTTCAATTTCTATTGAAAATCTAAGAGGTTTGACCTATCGTGGGAATATATCTTAAAAGGAGACTGTAATATTTGCCTTCATGGCCATAATCTTCCCCAAGAATGTTGACTAGGTTATTAATTTTAAAGACTATTTGGATTTAAATCAGTACATGCATCAGTGAGTGATTCCACATAGCCTGAATTCAGTGGAGAAAAACATTACTCATGTGTACATTAGCATTTTTATTTTTACTGCAGCCATACATCATCCCTTTTTCCAGGTGCGGAGAAAGGCTGTTGAAAAATGCACTCCAGATCTCAGGTAAAAATCCATGGCAGGCTTTTAAGAAGCAACTCAATTAAGAATGAATATCAGCTAAAAGCCAAGGGAAATATGTTTCATCATCTCTGCCTATTAGTTCACCCTCTCCCAAGATAATTGACAGCATTTGCTTCTTCTGTGTGATTGCTTATTGCAACTTTTGATGCAGTGTTTGGCCAGTAATTAGGCAGATTGGCAGGCAGAATTCTAACACCTGTAACTGACTTCTATGACTCAGAACAAACAATGGCATTGGCTAGAGCAGCTGCAAGGAATGTTTGTTCATTTAGTATCTGACAAGGTGGACTGTGAATGAATGTGTAGGTGTGAATGAGGGAGAAAAGAGACTTAGAGACAGAAAGGGAGATGGAGAGTTAATAGTGATTCATGGCAAGTATAAAGACACAAGTAATTTTAAAAGCAATGGGTGATAGTCTATAAAATAAGCCCATTAAGTTCATCACTAAGGAGAAATTGTTGTGTTTGACATTACCAAATATTTTTCCTTCAAAAATCCTGTTTGGATGATTTGTATGATCTTTCATTTTAGAACTTCTATGATAGGTGTTATGTAAACCAGAGCTTAAGCTAGAAAAATCTGAGATAATAAAAAATAAAAGTAAATAGAACCTTTTTCCTCTACCATTTGAGTTATTAACATCAGGGAGAAAATGGATTTTCTTCACTTGAAATGAACCAAAAAGGCTTTCAGCATGGTATTTACGGGAAATAATTAAACATACTTGAACTTTAGTATTTTGAAATGAGCGTACGAGCAATTCTGAAATGGGTTTGGATTTATCCATGGTATTAACATTTTAAAATGCCATCCCCAGCATGTATATAAGTAACTCACTGAGTGTGGTCTAATGATTTTATTAGTGTAGCGCAGAATGGATCTCTGCTAGGGCTACTTGGATACTAAATATCCCCCTTTGGCTTTCCCTTGCAAAGCACAGCACTAATTGGGTACTGCCAGGAGTGTGGGATTGAAAAGGGCACTAAAACTCAGAGTGTCCATTTGCCCCTAAGTGCTAACCAATGTGATCCTTTTACTGGTTAGTTTATTCTTTCAATTTATACAAAGAGCCTGTTACAGAGGCCTTTTGAGTATATATACATAATTAAGAAAACGGGCCACTTTGTCCAGGCACTTAAGCACTTTCCAAATTGGGAGCACAAATTATGGAGGGGAAGAAAGGGAAAAGATGGCCACAGGCAATGTTTGATAAACTCTAGAGGTCTTTTACTTTCACTGACTGAATCTGATAGGGGATGGGGCTTGATAGGTAAGAATAAAAAGAAGAGAAAAAGGAAACTGTGGCTGTTATCATCTGCAACAGAAGCTCAAGGGATTCTGGTTAACATCTATAGGATGACTTAAAGACTACTAGAGAAGGCCACAAGTCTCGCTCTCAAAAGTCTTCCATACTACCTGAAAGTATCACACTTTGGGGTTAAGGAGACGTGTAAGTCTCTTATCACAGTCCTAATTTGCTACTTTAAAGCAGAAACTCATTAGGCTTTTATCATCTATCAATATCTTAAAATGGGCTATTTTCTCAGATCAGTTTCAAGTGCCTAGTAAATCCTTGAGGATAAAATACAATATAGGCAAGAGTTGCTAGTGAAAAACAGGAGAAAGACCCAGAGCACAGATGGAAACTCTATCGAAACACACTCAAATAGGGAATATGGGCATTTGAGGAGATAATAGACAGTGGAGGTCTGGGCATCCTATGAGCAGGGCTTGGAAGAGAAGAGATAAAGAAAGAAGATATAAGTACAAAGCCAGAAAAAGCTCCTTTCCCTGCCCTCTGTCTATGGCATCTTTTTATTTCTTTTTTAGACTTTAGCAGAAGATGGCCATGGTAGTGAGAGTAGACATTTAATAACCAAAGGCCACTTCCTCTACCTTTTTGGTCCTTTTCTTTTCAGGTTCACAGAGGAAAAAGAAATAAACCAGCCTGGCTCATGGAAGGCTAGGGCATTGTCCTTTCCTGTGGACACTGAGTATAGACCTGAGGAGAAAAGTTTTCGAATGAGTGGAGTATAACATCAATTAATTGGAAACAATTTTGTCAAAAAGTTTGTGTTGGTTAACAGACTTCTTTGTGAAAAGCCACATGTAAGGATGATTGTGGTGGAGTGATGAGAAACTCTTTTGTCTATATTGTGTAGGTGGTTATGAAAGTTGAGGGTGAAAAATAGCAGCTTCAACCCAGTAAAATGAGTGAGTAGGAAATCAATGAGCTTGCAGAAATCCCTTTACATGGAATATGGCTGTGAAGAAGAGTAGCATTGATAAAGAGCTAGAAATTGTATAGACAGATACATTAGTGTTTTTTTAACCCTTGAACACCATAATTTTCAGGAATGAATTAATAAGTAAAAAAGACATTGCCTTCATCTGGTCTTGAATAGAGGATTGGAAAAGACAAAAGCATTCCTGGTGTTTTGTTAAAATGCAGATCTTCATCCCCTATTAAAATAGCTGTTTTCCAAAAAGAAAATAAGGAAATAGCATTTTGTTTGCTTTAAGAGTTAGAAAAACTGGAGGGACTCTACTGAAAATGAACCCAAATAATCAGCAAGATGGAGATTAGGCCCTAACACAATTAAGGTTATTCTGTTTGAAGAAGAGAGGGCAAGGGATAATGTAATAGCTGTCTGCAACAAACTGAAATGGGTTTACTGTATTTTGCCACGTAAAATGCGCACCACGCTTTTGTGCACATTATATGTGGGATGCTCATGTTATGTACTCATTATGCTTATGTACAATGTGCGTCCTTATTTTTCCCTCCAAAATTTGAGCAAAAAATTGTGCATTATACAGGGCAAAGTACAGTATTTAGAGAAAAGGGAGATGTTGATCACTTGGCTCCTATGAACATAAAATAGTTTTCAGACAGAAAAGTATCAACTTAATTTTAAAGCATGACAGATGTTGGTTTTCAAAAGACAAGTTTTTGAGCATTAGGTTTAAAAAAATCCATGGGGATGAAACTATGTGAGAAAAGTTGGGAAATCTCTAAGAGTTCTTGAAGAATAATCATGGACATACAGGAACTTGCTATATAACATTCTTCATAATTTTTTATTTTAAAGATATTTTAAAATAATCAAAAAAGAACAAAGGTACCATTGTAGGACATTTATTTGCTTTTTAAAATTTTTCTGTGTTTTCTAATAACCCTCTAATGAACAGTGTATTTTTAAATAATGATATAAAAATTATTAAAAGTGTTAACGTTGAGAAATGAAGGAATTACCTCAATTTTCTATAGGTTAAACATTTCTATATTTTCCTCCCAAATTCTCTTTTACATATTTCTCTATTTTTTTCTTCCTGTCTGCCTTTTTCATTTTGCTAAGATTTTAGAAATGTATTCAATGAGCATTTTTAAGTGTCAATGTACTGTATTAACTACATAGATGCTAATATGACTAAGGCAAAGCCTTTACTTTCACATTACTTACAATCTTATGGCAGACACAGATAAATGAATGAAACAATGGGACAATTATTATAGCAAAGTTATGCATAGGCTGTTATGGAAGCTCAGAGGAATGAAGTCTTGGAGGGGTGCTTAACATCAAATTTGCAATAGTCAATCTGGGTGAGGTAAAGGAAGAAATGTCCTAGGTAAAAAGAAAGCATTGAGAGCATTGTAAGCACAGGAAACACTATTTGCAAAAGCACAGAGTTGTGAAATCACTGACCATGACTGAGAAATGGCGAGAAGTTCAGTAAAAAAGGAAGAGTCAAGGTTGACAACTGGGTTTCTGGTTTAGAACAACAAGATAGTTGGTGAGTGTGTTTACTGAGAATATAAACAAGGGGGGAAGAGCAGTTCTAGTATTTTGGGTTTGAGGATGGAGGTTAGGTTAATAAATTCAGTTTTGGATATGTTGAATTAGAGTAGCCCGAAGGAAGTTCAAGTGAATATATGTAATAGTTTAGAAGGGAGATCTGGATTGTAGAAGAAATTTATGACATATTAGCACATAGGAAGAAGTTTGCCTCGACAAGAAACTATAAAATGAGAAAAGTCGATGGCTGAGCGTAGAACACTGAGAAACAGCAACATTTTAGAAACTTTATATGGAAGTAGAGTTCCCCCTAAAAAAGACAATGAAGCAGTAGCCTCAGAGATAGGAGGAAAAGCAGGACAGTGTCTTAGAAACCAAATGGATAAGAGGTGTACTGGTAAGAGGGAGAAATCAATGTAACCATTGGATTTAGCTATATATTGGTCTTTGGAGACTGTAGCAATCCCCGTGGATCAGTGGCGTGGAAACAAGACTATTGTAAGTTGAAGGACATTTTGCACAAAGATGTGGACATTGAACCAGTGAATGCAGACAACTCTTTCAAGAAATTTGGTTATTATGCAGAAGCAGGTAATATTGCAAAAACTAGAGGGGGCATCTGATTAAAAACCTTATTTGTTTTTAAATAGATACTTAAGCATTTTTCAATGATGCTGGAAAAAAACTAGTAGGGAGGGAAAGTGTTAAGATACAGGGGAGAGAGAAGGGGAAGGACAATTTTGAGGGAACTATGATTAGTTATGTTTTAGAATTGAGGAATCTATAATAATGATTAATAGCCATGTAAACATTTTCAGTAAGAAGTATGAATGAAACTGGATGTTGCCTGAAGATCTAGCTTTAGCTGTCATCAACACAGATGTGATAGAAATCATAAAAATGAATGAAATTTCTAAGGTAAAGAGTGAAAGAAAGAGCAGGGGCATTAAAAAACTAAGTCCACAGGAAGGCATTGAAGGAAGGATAACCAGTGGAACAAATAAAGAATGAATACATGGGGAGAAAGGAAAGACTCAAGACAGATATACTGTCATGCAGGTCAAAGGAAGAAAGAATTTCAAGGTGAAGGTGATGGACCACAGTGTGCTGTGAAGAGAGAAGGTGGGTTTCTTCACAGAGATCATCAGTGAACTCTGAGGAAACAGCTGTCCTACTGAGATGGAGCATAAGTAAAAATTGAAGTGATTGTATATATATGAGTATATATATACGCACATGTACATACATACATATACATACACACACATACAGAGAGGAGAGAGACAGTGACAGAGAGTACATAGAAACAAAAAACAGGAAAAAACTTATGTAGACCATTTGAGAAGTTTGACCATGAAAGGAAAAAAATAGTAAGGTGGTAGCCAGATGGAGTAGTAGGATTACATAATAGTTGTTTTCAAAGTTGGATATACCTATGCTTACAAAAAGTTGTTAAAAATTAAAATGTTTAATTATTACATGTGTTCTGTATGTGAAATCTACTTCATCACCAAACCCATCAAATCGTCAACTAATGTACAGAGCCAATAAAGACCTTTAGCTGATTGTACAGTCGCTGCTAGAATATCAATGTTACATCCATGTCAGCTCATTCTTAATCATTAATAATATACCCTGACAATTTTTAAATGTGACTTTTGGAATGCATCCCCAAGAGTTTATATGGCAGTAAATGATTAGATTGTAAACACACAAGCTAAGTTTGGGAGCTTGGAATACTAATAGTATTTAATGCTTAGAAATAACAGCTCTAAGTCTTAATCCTTAGAATTTATTTTTGTTGTTTCCTGAATTCAGAAAAGCAAACATCTGCATCAATTTTTTAAACTTTTTTATTGTTGTTCAAGTACAGTTATCTCCATTTCCACTCCCACCCCGGCCATCCCCACTTCCCACCCTTGATCCTACCCCCCCTTTGGTTTTGTCCATGGGTCCTTTATACATGTTCCTGAAAACCCTTTCCACTTTCTCCCCCGTTATCCCCCTTCCCCCTCTCCTCTGATTACTATCAGTTTGTTCTTAATTTCAATGTCTCTGGTTGTATTTTGCTTGCTTGTTTGTTTTGTTGATCAGGTTCCACTTGTAGGTGAGATCATATGGTATTTCTCTTTCACTGCCTGGCTTATTTCACTTAGCATAGTGCATTCCAGTTCCATCCATGCTGCTGCAAAAGGTGGGACCTCCTTCTTTCTGCTGCGTAGTATTCTATCATGTAAATGTACCATAGTATTTTGATCCATTCATTTACTGATGGGCACTTAGATTGCTTCCAGCACTTGGCTATTGTAAATTGTGCTGCTATGAACATTGGGGTGCATAGGTTCTTTTGGATTGGTGATTGGTGATTCACCAATTTTTATAAATATAATTTATTTAGAAGAACATGTAAATATATTTTAGAACTAAATATAGAAGCTATTTTATTTTGTTTTATTGTTGGGGAAAAGAATGAGTAGCCACTCTGTTGGAAATTAGCTTTTGTTTCTGTTCCTCATTTTTCCCAGATTGGTAAATGTTCTCCCTTTACCAGAGTGGTTAGTAGTGAAAAAAGCACAGCCTTTGGGTTCAGAATTTAATTTCAGTATGAGTTATGCCACTAATTCACTGAGGGCACTTAAATGATCTTCAGTTTTCTTAGCTGAAAAATGGGGATGATATTATCTATTTTGTGAATATTGAGGATTTAAAGAGGTAACTTATGTAGAGCATCTAGCTCATTGCCTAGCCTAGATTTGTTTCCTTTTCTTTTTGCATTTCTTCTTCTTTAAACCTAAACACTCTTGTCTACAGATGCTATTTTCATTGTTTTTATTCACATCAGCTACAAACCCCTATAGACAACTATTAATTCAGTCCAGGGTCACTGACAATCAAAAGTTTGGTGATCTTGGTAATTGATATTAAAAGCCAATGTGAAGCAATGTTTCAAAGGGTGCCTTTGAAGAATGAGAAATAAAAAGACAATGTCAGGTAGTAGTCCCGATATTTTCCTCTAATGGGGCCAATTCTATCTTTTTTTATTACATTACATTACTGAAGAGATTTTAAAAGGATGGAGATAGGGAAACTAGTTTGATGGAGAAAAATGTTCTGTTACCTATTCATTTCATTCCTCAGCATAAAGATCTGTCCTTTACAATAATACACTGTACAGTCCTCATCATTAGTAAATGTTCTCATTAAAAGGATAAAACCATCCTGGTCAGGTGGATCAGTTGGTTGGAGCATCATCTCATGCACCAAAAGATTGTGGGTTCGATCCCCCATCAGGACATATATGTAGGCTTGATCTCCAGTGGGGTGCGTACGGGAGGCAACCAGTTGATTGATATTTCTCTCTCTCTCTCTCTCTCTCTGAAATCAATAAGTATATCCTTAGGTTAGGATTATTAAATGTAATAATAAAATAAAAGGATAAAACCTGTTTTTCAACTTATTTGGGGGTATTTAAATAAAAACCATTTAATAAAAAACCATTAAATAAAAAGAATGGTGCAAATATATAGAATCTTTATAAAATATTTGAATGAAAAACTTCAACAATAATTGACAATAGCACATCTCCAATTAAATGTCAGCTGCCTTGAATCCTTTTTAGAAGGTGGTGGTGTAGAAATTATAAATAAATAAAATTTCAATGTCAGACTCCAGCTGTCCTTTGTCCCACATAAATCCAAGTGCTTTAAATTGCAAAATAACTGTACCTACATCTACCAGAGAAACTGAAGTGCTAAGTATCTTTTCAGTTGATAAATACTTTAATCTCCCCAAATCCTTAATGCTTGCTATAATATATTTTGTTTCACCAGAAACTTACATTGACATAATAGTACACTGGTTTATTATAACTTAATATATATTAAATGTTAATGGCATAGTAGATGCTGTCAATTGGGTTCACAGTCCAAGTTAATTACTCATGTTGGTATTTGTAGCATCTAAATGCTGTATAATTAGGCACAATCTAATTATTGATAGAAGGGACATGGCCAGTTGGCTGGTGGCCGAGAAGGTCTGGGCTGAGGTAGAAGGGTATATTTATGTCAGGAACTGCACAAGGATAGAAACAGTTCTGAGATGGGAATGCCAAGAATTTAAGTGAGAAAGAATACGTGAAGATCCCAGAAGAAAATAGAGGAAAAGGGAATAACTCAGCCTATTTTCTACTTCCATGCCTGAGGGATATGTAAAGCCTAGGCTTGGTAGGGGTGACCAGGCCTAGGCTTTACATAGGTTTTTCTTCTTCATTCTCTTCCTCTTGTCTAAGAGAACAATTGACCTAAAGAGTTGCAATTATTATTATTATTATTATTATTATTATTATTACTACTACAACCAGCATAAACGCCTTTCTTCATCTCCAGAGAGCAAGGGTTAAGGTGAGATCTACTATTTTGGGAACTTCTTCCCCACTCCATCCCCTCCCCCTTCCCATGTATTGAATTGCCATGTTTCCCAGCCCCACCACTGTTCCACCCTGAGTCACATGTTTTGTTTTGTTTTGTTTTGTTTTTTAGACTGTACTCCAGAGGCAACACACTTATAGACAGAGTACACTTTGAGGTGCAATGAGTTCTAGAAGGATACATGATAGAGTGTCTGGCCGTAGGGCCAACTCCAATTTAAGCCTGTACTGTTGCTTTCCATTCTTCGAACATCACCAGAGACAGGAGAATCAGGTAAGAGCATCTAGAAATAAAGCTTTGGGTTTTATTAAACTGTGACTAAGGGGCAAAGGAGTGGGAAATGTTGGATGTCTTAGTGTTATGACTGTGTGCAGATCTACTAAATAGCTGTGTCATACTGAGACTTTCTCTATAAAACTCATACAGTCAAAAAATTTCTGCCTTTGTGGGTATAGGAGATTGGGGAAGTGGGAAAAAATTGGGATTCTAAACAAATATTACAAGGCCAAAGTGAGTAAAAATAAACAAAATGAAGTCTATTAAAGGTAAGGTCACTTAGGGAGGAATACCAAATTACAGAAATGAGTAAAGATGGTCCTGCCTGGATTGGTTATGTATAAGCATAGCAAATAATTGCCTTTAGACTGTGGAAGTCATAGATCAATAATGCCATCAATAGAATGTCATATGTGGTTGAAAATGGTGAATATTACCTCATACAAAAATATAGATATATTAATAGCATTAAGAAGGGAAGGGGACATTCTGTATTAGTTAGATTTTTATCATGTCTTTCATGTGTAATAATAATTGTTTCAGTATCTATGTCTTAAATGAGGTGTGGAGTGTTTAGAGAAGGGCAAAGGTAAGAAGGGCAAAGTGATTCCTTTGAAAGATGTAAAAAAATTCCTCCTGTAAATGAAGCCTAAGAGAACTGAAGTGTTAGCTTACCAAAAAGTCTTCAAATATTTGGAAAGATATCATATGAGGAGTAAAAGGGGTGGATCAGGCAGCTGTTCAACATAATCCACTCAAGTCAGACCAGAGGAGAGATGAGCTTTAATTATAGTGGAGCAAGTTAGAACTTTGTTTTTATGTAACACCTCTCCTCACTTTACAGTACTGAAAAAGCAGAACTCTTTAAAAGTAAATATAGATTAAAAAATTTTTTCCTCTGAGATTTATCTGAGTAGGGCAAAAAGCTAACTTTGTAAAATGACTATTGCAGATTGGCTCTATGGCAAAATGGGTCTATTAATAGATTTTTGGAAAGCCTTAGTTGAAGTCTGTGAAATAAAGTTCATTCACCTTGATATCAACAATTCAAAGAGGAAAATTGAATTCCTAAATATCCATTTTGTTTTTCATTATAATTTTTATAGCATTTTCCCTCAGGTGTGTTTTTAAACAGTTCCATAGACTTTAAGATTTCCCAGACCTCTTTTACATTTGTAAATATTTAACACCAACCTCTTTATCCAGTTCTCAAAGTGCCTACTAATTTGTCATTTGTTTATCCTGACTTCCTAGGCTGTGTTCTAGCAACATAAAAATGATATATGTGAAAATATTTCTATACAATCATCACATTTCTAGTTCTTTAAATTATTCTAGTTCTTACTTTTATCTAGAATTTTTCTCCATATCTAAAGAACATGTTTGTGACAATTGGATGAGATTAAGTTAGCTGCTTAGCTGCCCCTCAGCTCATTTTTTTATTCTCTACTGACATAAATTCTCATAGCATAAACTTGTTTCAAGAAATAAAATGGGAAATTGTAGAAAATTTTAAACATGCTAACTCATTGAGTATATATGATTGAGCACTGTGGTAGGCTTGCTAAAGAGATGTTTATTTTGTCTTAATTCCAATTTCACCATGGCTATATCTAAATGCACCAAGACCCAATAACCAAACAATTGGTAATTTCATGCAATTACCATCTTGTTTGGACTTAAAGTTATTAAACATTGGTTTTCTGACTATTTTTCTCACTGAAATTGTCAGTGAAAATTTCCCTTAACTATTTGCTTTACCCAAAGTGAAGTGGAAAATTGGAACAATTATACACATGACTTAAACAAAAAGTTGACTCCTTTGACCTCAATTATAGTACCTAAATGTTTTAAGCAAAATGTGAGTTTTTCTTGAAAGCTGGTAAGAATGTTGATGTTAAATATTTACAAATGTAAAATTTGTTCATAAAACTGCCTCAATTCTCAACTTCTGCACTGGTTTATGTGTGTCTGAACATTGACTGCAATGGTGCTAATTTATGCAATGTATAATGTACTGATTCCTGATAAGAAATGTATTGTTTGAAGACAAATAGCAATTCTAAATTATCCTTGTGAGAATAAGCTTATTAGGGAAGGAGATAAAGATGACAGAGGTTCTAAGATGTCTCTTGCAGTTACTGCTGTGCAATTGTACCAAAAATGTGTAATGAGAAAAAAAGAGGGTCTAAAATTAAAATTTTAAGTAGCAGCAAGTCAAATACTACAGAGCATACTCACAAGTGCCTACAAACAGTGGTGGCTGAATAGTTAGCATGTCTTTTTTCTACTATAAGCATGCACCTTTACTCCAACAGTTAATTGCAACTATTAGCAAAAACAAGGCAACCATAGTCATTTATTGCTGAACAGTATTTTAGAGTAATAGAAAATGCAAGGTAATTAATTTATCATCATTTCTTGCAAATCAGAAAAGCAAATCAGTCCAGATAATGTGACTATGGAACAGGTTGTAGATTCAACGAATTTAAGATTTTGAAATTAAGGATGTTTGTATAATCATGAAAACCGATCACACAAATATCTGAATTCTGGTACAGTGTGATCAATGTTAATTAGTGACAGGCTGAACATACATTTGTAATAATTAACCATTAACATGGCACCCTCCAGCCTCATTTCTTCCCCCTCCAAATGTAGACATTTTTTAAATTGTTGTTCAAGTACAGTTGCCTCTATTTTCACCCCACCACAGGCCACTGCCCCACCCACCTCCACCTTCCACCCTCAAACCTACCCCCTTTTGTTTTGTCCATGTGTCCTTTATGCATGTTCCTTGATGGTCCTCCCCTATTATCCCTCACCCCCCTCCTCTCTGGTAACTGTCAGTGTGTTCTTTATTTCAATGTCTCTGGTTATACTTTGCTTGCTTGTTTGTTTTGTTGATTAAGTTCCACTTACAGGTGAGATCATATGGTATTTGTCTTTCACCGACTGGCTTATTTCTCTTAGCATAATGCTCTCCAGTTCCATCCATGCTGTCGCTAAGGGTAGGAGCTCCTTCTTTCTTTCTGCTGTATAGCATTTTGTTGTGTCAATGTACCATTGTTTTTTGATCAACTTATTTACTGATGGGTATTTAGGTTGCTTCCAGCCCTTGGCTATTATAAATTGTGCTTCTATGAACGTTGAGGTGCATAGGTTCAAATGTAGGCATTTTCATGCATTATGTTTGCTGACATGTTTAAAAATTGAGGAACTGGAAGTTAAAAGAGCTTAAAGTATCTTTCCTAAGATGACATAGCTAATACATGGTACAAGGAATAATTTAAATCCAAGTCTGTCAGATGCTATACCACTCTACTACTTGTTGATGGGAAAAAAAGATATGTAAATAGAGCAGTCATTAAAACAATTGTCAGAGAATAGATGCCACCACTTACAAATACATCTATTATATTATGAAGTTTTATTTGAAATCCAATTTATAATATTTACTAGCTGTATGATTTGGGGCACATTTTTATATATGGGCCAAATTTTCCTCATTTACAGAAAAACATGAAAATCTCTGAAGCCTGTCTTTGGTGCTTCCATTTATATCATGTATGTGATTTCATCAAAGCATTTTTGCTTTGAAGCTAATCCAAGAAATAGATATGTACACAGATAATCACAGATAAGTCAATAAAAGAGATATGTACAAAATAAAGAGGTGGCACAAGGGATCCATATTTGTTCATCCAAGTTATTTACTGAGCATTTACTATATGCCAGGAGCTGTGATGGATGATGAGGTTATATACTGGTGAGAAAAAGTAGACATGGCTCTGCCATTTTATAGGTTACATTTTCAGTGGAAGAATCAGACTGTAATAAAATAATCTCACAATCAATGTATGTATACAGACTGTAAGTGCTATGATGTAAAGGTATGTGATGTTACTAGAAAAAAAAAGGAGAGGAATTTGCCCTAATCTGCTGATTTACAGTCAGAGAGATAGTTCTCTCTGTAAAATATTAGAGAGAAAGGGGTTGCTTATATTAGGCTATGAGAGACACTTGGGTCACTTGGATAAGGAGAGGAATAGAGAGATACAGAATTGGTTTATACACAGATGCATAAGCTTAGGCAACATGGCATAGTTAGGGAAATATAAGGTGTAAATGGGGATTTATCAGAAGGTGAGGCTGGAGGATTATACAGGTACCAATTCATAGAAAGTCTTGTATGCTACTAAGTTTAGATTTAATTCTGAATTGATGGACAGTCATTGAAAGTTTTTAAGCCAGGAGATGACATAATCAGATATACGTGTTAGAAAGATCATTGTATCCTTCTTTCAAAGTCCAACTCAAATCTTAAATTCTAAAAGGCCTTTGATTTTCCCATACCCTAGTAAGAAAAATATTTTCATTTTCATAGTGACATTATACAATCTGACATTATACATTATACAATTACCAATGTATGAGTCTGTCCTCCACATTAAATTGTGCACTTCTGAAGGTCAGGAAATATCTTGGTCTCTTCTGTAGCACATCTGCAAGGGAAGGATATGTGTGAAGAGCCAGAAAGATGAAAAGGGAAAAGTCTCAGAGGCCTTATAAGCTAGGCTCCCAGTGTAGGTCCAAAAGGCAAGTTAAGGAGTCTACTTGGAGGGTCCTGAAAGACTCCATGTGAGATATGAGTGACTTAACTGGAACCAGTAAAAGGGGGAATGGAGAATACATATCTAAGGGATTCTTCATACATACATTAATTCTTTCACAAATATTTACTGAGCACCTTCTGTGTCCTAGGAACCAACTTAGCTATTGAAGATACAGCATCAAACAAGACAGATATTTATCATCCTCCAAAATCTGGATGAAGTGTAATATGGTGGTTCAGAGTACTGGCTACCAATTGGATTGTTAGGATTTGAACCCAGGTTTCATTACTTGTTAGTCGTGTGACCTAGGACAAATTATTTAACATTTTGAAGACTCCTTACCTATTAAGTAGAGATACAAATATCACCTATCTCATAGTAAGGTCTGATATTAATAAGTGACATAAAAGGAAAATAGAATGCCTTGAAAATACTAGATAGGAGATTCTAATGCACTGGAATGGGTGGAGTCAGAAAAAGCTTTCTTAAGGAAAGGAAAGGGTCAGCTACATTGGGTACTCATGGATTTCTAGGTGAAATATAAGGCATGAGGAAAAAAGAGGGGAAAATAATCATTCTGCCCAGAATTTAGTAGTAATATAGTCTGGAGAGATATATATAGCCTTATAGGTCATTGGATGGAGTTTGGAGTTTGTTTTAGGTACATTCAAGGTACATTGAATATTTTCTGGAAAAGAGATATAGTGGTCTCATTTGTACAAAACTGTCCAAATTTGTCAATTGGATGTGGGAAATGAGAAAAATGTGGGAGTTAAAAATAATGACAGTGTTTCTAGCACATATAACTGTGTGCAAGATGATACATTAACAAAGGTAGCAAAAAATACCAATAATAGAATTTTTATGAGGGAAGAAATAGTGACTTTGGTTTTTGACATATTGAATTTGAAGTGACTGAGGAATTTCATATAAAATGTTTAGCAGCTATTCACAGTTTATATTTAGAGTCCAGGAAAGTAATCTGATTAAAGACAATGATTTAGGAGTTATCAGTTTATAACAGGATGACTGAAGCTATAGGATGATTGATAGGATGGGGGGATAAAAGGAAAAATGTCTATGTTTTATAGGTCCTCATAGAAAGAGTAGGCATCATAGAAGACTGGGGAAGGATCAGAAAGTTACGAGGGAACCTAAAGGGTACATTAGGGAAGCTTATATAGAGTAAAGCCCAAAGATATTTTATGATCATTCAGACACATTCTAAAATGGATTATCCAGTTGAATGTTTGGCATGAGCACTCTGGCATAAACATTTATAGTAGGTTTTTTCCTTATGAAATCTGTAATCTCTAGTTCTGGCATCCATCAAAAGTCAGTCCAGCTCCAAACCCACCTTTCATTTGTTGTATTCTTGGAAATGACCATTGTCCTTGAGGAAATAATTTGTCTATCAAGTGCTAAGTATTGCTGATTTCCATCATTTATCTACCAGGATAGTTATATGTGAATGGAAGAGTACAGGGAAAGGGTAGAACAGGTGACTTATAAAAGAAAATGGTCAAATTAGCAGGGTAAATTCAATGGAAGAACAAAATGGCATCATAAATCCATATTTTCCAGAAACATTATGCATCATGCATGTCAGAGTTCACACACAAAGTTACCTTTTGCTCCAACACAAAGTCACCCTATTTGGTTGCCCCAAAGCAACAGGCTTTCTCATGCCTCAGGACTTTTACATATACTGTTTCCTTCGCCTGGAATATCTTTGTCTCCACTAATCTTCCTCTCTCCCTGCTTTCCCTCCTTGCATCCTTGGGGCATGCACAAACCAAGTCAAACAAATTCCCTTTTTTTCCTTTAAGACATATCCTAGAAACTCTCCCAACATCTGTCAATCAGTCCACCCACCGATTGCCACAACACTGATTTTTGCACCCTTTTTGTGTTCTTTTAATCATGTTATGTGTATTTAGATCATAACATTTATCACAGAAATATGAATTTATTTATCCATTCTTCAGTATTCTTTTCCCACTGTACTTTTCTTTTTTAGTGAACTTTTTGTTCTGAAACAGTTTTAGATTTCCAGAAAAGTTCTGATGATAGTGTGGAGTTCCCATATATCTGACACTAATTTACTGTACTGTTAACATTTTATATAAATAGGTATATTTAACACTAATGATTGATACATAACTGCTAATTAAAGCCCATACTTTATTCAGATTCCTTAGTTTTTAGCTGATGTATTTTTTTTGTCCTAGGTTCCCATCCAGGATATCACATTAAATTTACTAGACTTCTTGTTGATACGAACTGCTATATTTTGTTTACTTTACTATCACCATTACCTAGTAGAGTGCCTGTAGATTCCTAGGAAGTATTTGTTGTATTGATAGAAGAATGAATGAATACATACATTGGTGAATAATATGCAAACTACCAGGTATAGATCGATTCTATATACTTTATGTGTTATATATTCCTCTCTCTCTCTCTCTCTCTCTCTCTCTATATATATATATATATATATATATATATATATATGCTAAAATCCTTTGGTTTCTCTTCAGGATAAAAAATCATTAGCATATATATATGTGTATATATATATATATATATATATATATATATATTTGGCCAAAAAGTTCGTGCAGTTTTTTCAGTAAGATGGCTCTAGTAGTGCTTAGTTGTCTTTAACTTTATTTGAAACAATTTGGTTAGATCATATTGTGACAGCTGTCATGTCGGTGTGCATTCAAAAAATTATCAAAATTGGTGAATTTCTATGTAGCCATTTTAATATTAAACATGGAAGAAGATAAGCAACATTTCCAGCACATTATGAAAGATAAAGGTAAAAACACAACTGAAATGCAAAAAATGATTTGCGCAGTGTGTGGAGAAGGTGCTGTGGCTGATTGAATGTGTCAAAAGTGGTTTGCAAACTTTTATGCTGGAGATTTCTCACTGGACTCTGCTCCATGGTTGGGTAGATGCGTTGAAGTTGATAATGATAAAATCAAGACAGTAATTGAAAATAATCAATGTTCTACTATGTGGAAGATAGCCAACATACTCAAAAAATATCCAAATCAATAAAGTTATTGGTTAAAATGAAAAAATGTGTATTTTATTTTATGGAAGAAGCTAAATGGATTTTTTGGCCAACCATATATATATAAATTCCAGAGAAGAGAATCAAGAGGTAATATAGTCTCCATCAAGAACAATTTTATGTCTCTTAATAACAATGTAATTAGAAAACAGATTTGTGACTTCAACTACATCAAGATAAAACCTTGCAGATTTCATAGTATACTACACATTATTAAATTTCCAGTTACAAAGTCAGATATTCAGAATGACTATGAAGGCCAGTTTTAAAGATGATACATTGAAACAAAACTAACTGATTAAATGGCATTGTAATCCCTTGTAGTTCTCTAATACTCTATTTTGCAAAACTTTTACACATGGATTATTGTACTTTAGCTTCACAATAGTTAGTGAGATATCTCAATATAAATATTTTTAAACACCATTGCCAAGAATAGTGCTGTGGTGACATAGCTTTAATAAAATTTACTACTGTCAGACTGACACAGCACTGCCCAGTGGGAGCTAATGAGTATCAATTATGCTGGCAAGGCTCAGGTTAGCAGAAAAGAATTGAAGTGAAACTCTTGTGGATTTCCTACTTATGCACGCTTGACACACTGTGAAAGGAAGATCTCATAACCATGTAGCCAACACAAAGCTGTTGGCAGCTAATTTCTATTTCTACACAGAATAACTGTGGATGAGACAGGCTTGCCTCCAGGGTGAGGGCTGGGATCTTCCCTGTGGAGTCGGTCTCAGGCTGGGTCTATAAAAAAGGATAACATAATTGCATAATCAAAAATAGTAGGTTAGAGATTAGGACTGATAGAATTTAGTTCTGGAGGGAACAAATAGTAAAGGAATCTTCTGTGGCAATAAGGTTTTATCTGGGGAAATGGGTAGAAACTTAAATCAAAAGGATGGGTGGCAGGCTGGTGGAGATATCTTTGTTTGACTGAGGTTTTTGCAGAAAGAGCAGCTGATTCTGGACCAGATGTTACGATGGGGAATTTCCCAAATGGAATAGTTGGTTGACAGGAGTTTGTAGCCAAATATTCCTGGCAACAGTGTGGTCAAGGCATTTCTTTGATATAATATGCGCTGAGTGAGCTGTTCTGGCTTTAAAGACTCCCAGCCTTTGGGGACAAGAGTTTATGCCTTGTTTATTCTAGGAGTTCCCACCTTCCTCATCCCCAAAATCTGTTTTAGAACAAAAGTATTTTGGAGATTCTGACAGGGAATGGTTGGCAGTTGAAGGAACTGGGAGTTGTTCCTCTGGAGTAATGCCAGCCTCTTGGCAGCACTGCATTTCACCGTGATACTGACTACTCAAGCCCAGTAGATGGTACTGGCAATGTAAAATAAGTTTTATATTATAATACTTTACTCATGATTTTTCCCTACAAGTTATCCTTACTTATTTTGTCCATTTATTTCTAAGAGAGACTAAAGCAGAAAACAATTATAAATATTTTTGCTAGAAACAAATTCTTTTTCCAAAGGACTAAAAAAAAAGAACTATGAGAACATGTGTCAGTGATGATACAAAGTTCATTTCTGTAATGGTTATAAAGTCAGGTTGATTAAATATTTTTCTGGAAGCTTGATATTTGTCTCTGAAAACAACATTGGATATTTATCATGATGAATGAATATTGGTAAATCAAGTAAATGGGACATACCATATACAATGGATCTAACTCTAATTTATTCATTAGGCATATAATTCAAAATGCAGATTAGTTTTAGAAGTACAAGTTGAAAAGTAAAAGTAATCTACTTTTAAATTGCAAGCATGTTAGCTTCTATGGTAGATGGAGATAGTCTAATCTAAGCAGAGCCCTGTGCTTTTGATAAAGGTTTTAGTGCTAGTTCTAATCAAGTTGAGATCAATAGTGCATTGTTCCCTTTCTATAGTGCAGATGAAAAGAAATGGGTGACATTAATTCAGGCCTGAGTAGATGGATAGCCATATCAGAGTAAGACAATTAAGACTGATAAGAATCATTATTTGAGGAGTTACCAGAGATGCAAGGACTGAATAGAAAAATTAAAAGACTCCACGCACCTATCTAGTCATTTGTGTAGAGTTTATCAAAATAGCAACTTCCTGAAATCACTGGGTAGTAGCGGACAGAATCAGCATGCCAGGAAGAAAAGCACACTACTGGTTGGTAAGTGAATTAAGAATGCCCTTTGCCAACAGCAGATGATAGCTATGGGTAGTCCATCACGTAGGCATAATAGTCTGATGGTCCCTACTTATTTGCCAATGGCAGAATTAAAGTTTTTACTGACTATAACCACTACACTCCCAAGGGTTTAAAGAGAGTGTGGCCCCAAGTTCTTTTTTTTAATAAGATTTTATTTCTTTACTGCAGTTTTAGGTTTACAAGAAAATAGAGAGGAAGATAGATTTTCTGTATGCCCCCTGCCCACCACATGCATAGCCTTCTCTATTATCAACATCACTCACCACAATGGTACAGTTTTTGTATCAAGGATGAACCTACATTGACTCATAATAACTATCCAAAGTCAACAGTTTATCTTAAAGTTCACTCTGGTGTTGTAGATTCTATAAATTTGGAAAAAGGTATAATGGCATGATTATCATTATAATACTATACAGAATATTTACTCTGATTCCTTAATCCTCAGTCCTCTGTGCCCAAGTTCTTATTCCTCTTTCATACATTATTGGTGTCTTTACTCTTTCCATAGTTTAACTACCACTAGTTCTCCAACCCGGACACTAAAGGAGAAATGTGTTTAGAAAGAGTCTTACCAGGAGATGTGATACGTATTTTTTTCAAATTTCTTATATAAAATCATGCCTGTTGGTCTTTCTACCACCTTAATAAAATTGGAAATTTGATTATTTAACATAAAATATGTTCTATAATTCTCCTATCCATTTATTAGGCATACTCAGCTATTCTAGCATCCCATATTTATATTATATTATGTTGTAAGGATAATAGAAATCAGGACATGTGAAAATAGGAGCTCAGTCAAAAGCATGATGGCCCATATGCCATGAGAGGTGAGTAATTAGAGTTTAACATGTGCAGTAAGATGACCACTTTGGAATGAGTTTACCTGTAGATAATGAAAAGACACGCTAGAAGGCAGGTGGATGTGTTCAGAGGCCATAGTGGTAGCCAATAGGTGGCAATCAAAGTAGTATTACCAAAGTAATTGATGAGTGGTCCTAAAATCAGATAAGCTCCTAGAGCATACAAGCTTCAGGGCAGGAGATCAGGAAAGACAAAGGAGTGAGAGAGAAGGTGACAAAGGGTTAGGATCTGGGTCTGGTGAGAAAATGTTGAGGTAGTAAGGAGACAGTACAGAGGAGAGAGTAAGAGTATGTTGTCTGGGAGCAAGAATGGAATAAGGGGATAGAGAGGGTACAAAGGGGCTGAGGGAGCCTGAACATACAATGGGGACAGAAGGAAGTGGGGAGGCAGAAGTGTGAGGGGACTGGGAGAAGAGGGAAGTAAGGTTGATAGAGGTGGGGTACTGTGAAGGCAACCAGCTGGTTATTACAAATTTGATGTATTCAAAGCAATACATCAGGATGGGTGGCATCTATGGATAATTTAACTTCTATTAATATGAGTCATTTATTTAATTCCCATTTCTTTGCTCCAGTGAGTATAAACAATCTGGCTCCTCAAATCGTTTCGGGGCATAGGCAGGTTAAATAAATTACATGTAAAGTATATATTAATGAATAATTCTAACCCTTCCACTACTAATCTACCTTCTAAAAAAGAGCTATAATTAAGATTGAGCAATGGAATAATTAGCATGGCATGTAGCCACCTGGTTGGGAGGGGTGTTAGTTACTGAACAGACTGGTATGGTGGCTATTTTTTCTCTTCAAATAAGTTTTTGGTTTTTTTCTTTTTACGAAATACTTCTATCTTAAATTTGCAATAATGCGAAATGTGCTAATATGATAATCATAGTTGGTAGCATAATTGTAAATGGTCATAAGAAACTACGAGAGGAAGTATGTAAGAAGTAGCATTACTTTTTACTTTAAGAAAATATTTCCAACATCAATATTCACAAAATCTAAACATGTAGCATATTTATATCTGTGATATCAATATGAATGTTACATTTTAATAATATTTTTCCCAAATATACATTCTTAACCATATACATTTCACACAGATTCCAAAGACAAATGAATCTAAGAGCACTCAAATAATGATTTGTATTCTTGTATATTGTTAACTGAATGTGACTAAAATACACTTAAGAAAGGCAAATGATTTCTCTGCCATTTAATAAACTAATTTCAGGTCTACTGTAGCCACATTTGAAAAACATGTACAAATATCTATCCACAGATCAAAGGGATTTACTTAAAATAACTTTCCAGTCAATGTCTCACTGATCTCATGTAATATTTTATTGAATTCTTTTTTATTTTTTTTTAATAACTGTGACCTCAGGACATGAATCTGATCCACTTTCAGGGCAATAAAGAATAAGCATCTCCTTTTTATTATAATTTTTTAAGTATCTAAATTTGAATGTGCTCCTTTCTGAGTGAATCCATCAAAAATCATTTAGGTGGGGCAGTTGACCCTAGGGTATACCATATCAGAGCTATTCCTCTGGGCCTCCGATTTTAGGATGCTCTGCACTATAGCAGGCAATATGTTGCTTGTGCTGCACAGATACTCTGGAAAAACAGTGACTCAGTATGTTAGTGGGAGGGAAAAATCAGGTGACATAACAGGCTATTGCTAAAAAGGATTTGATGTGTTCTTATGTAATCAGCACATAAACACCCACACCCATAACCAAGGTAACAAGGCTAGTTTGGTCACAAAGGTTTCCTATCCTTAATATACACTTCTTCAGCCTCAAAATGCCAAGTTGCAACATCTATTCTTTGTTGTCCCAACACAATCCTCAACCCTCTTAACATTCCCTTCCACTATTGTTCATATTTTGTATATCTACATGTGTGTATTTTGGTCCTCTAAGCCTATTTAATGCCCTTGTTATAAGTCAGGTTTACCAATGAATACTTTTAATACAATAAAACACCACTAAGTGAGTACACCTCTATAAATTTTGATAAACACTTACAGTCACATAACCACAACTACAGAACATTTTCAATAATGCCACAAAAGATCTTTTGAGCCTTTGGACAAAACCCTTCCCTTTCCCTCTAGCTCCTGGCAACCCATGTTTTCTGCCCCTATAGTTTTCCTTTTCCTAGATGTCATACAAATGAAATAATAAAGTATGAAGATTTTTGAGTCTAGCTTTTTTTTTCACTCAGAATAATGTAGTATTTGCAATTCATGCTTGTTACAGCTACCAGCAGTTCCTTCACTTTTATGGCTGAGTGGTATTCCCTTCAATGAATGTATCACAGTCTGTGTATACATTCTATAGTTGAAAGAGATTTTGGTGGTTTCCAGTTTTTCGACATTATGATTAAAGCTGCTATACACATTCACATACAGGTTATTGTAAGAACATATATTTTCCTTTCCCTGGGTGCTAGGTTATTTGATAAGTGTATGTTTAACTTTTATAGGAAATAGTCAAATTGTTTTCCAAAGTGGCTGTGCAATTCTGCATTCCAGTCAGCAATGTAAAAGAGTTCCAGTTACTGCACATTCTCTTAAACACTTGGTATTGTCAACTTTTACTTGTTTGTTTGTTTGTTTTTTAGATATTCTAATAGGTGGTGTCTCCATCCATTTGAGCTGCTATACCAAAATACCATCGAATAAGTATCTCAAACAACAAACATTTATTCTTCACAGTCCTTGAGGCTGGAAAGTCCAAGGCTCAGGTGCTATAAGCACAAGCTTCCTGGTTCTTACCATCTTCTCATTCTGTACTCATATGGTGGAGGGACAGAGGGAGAGAGAGGGAGAACAAGAGTGCTCTGGAATGCCTGTTATAAGGGCACTAATAGCATTCATGGTGCTCCATGTTCATTATCTAATTACCTCCCAAAGGCCTCACCTCCAAATACCATCACATTGGGCATTAGAAATTCAAAATATGAATTTTGGGAGAAAACATCAGTCCATAACAGGTATTCCATGATATTTTATTGTGGTTTTCATGTGGATTTCCCTAATGATTAATGTGTTTAGATTTTCTCATGTGCTTTTTTTCACATCAGTATATCTTCTTTGGTGAGGTGTGCAAATAATTTGCACTTTACCTAAGTGCCCATCAGTAAGTGAATGGATCAAAAAACTATGGTACCTTTACACAATGGAATATTATGCAGCAGAAAGAAAGAAGGAGCTCCTACCCTTTGCAACAGCATAGATGGAACTGGAGAGCATTATGCTAAG
>PVKU01002823.1:64889-170417 GCA_004027475.1 Anoura caudifer | reverse complement strand
ATTTAATTAAAAAAATAAAAAATAAAAAGAACAAATATATAAAATAAATAAAACAAAGGAACAGTAAAAAAATTAAAAATAAAACATTGTTTTTCTTTGTATTGTTATTAAATTTATTTTTATGGTTGACACTATTACAGATGTCCCTATTTACCCCTTGCCCACCTCCACCCAGCCTTCAACCCCCTTTCGCTCTGGCCATCACCACTGAGTCTATGGGTCATGCATATATGTTCATTGCCTAATACCTTCACCTTCTTTCATCCAGTCCCCTCCCTTCTGACAGCTGCCAGTTTGTTCCATGTATACATATCTCTGTTTCTATTTTGTTCCTCAGTTTATTTTGTTCATTAGATCCCTCATATAACTGAGATCACATGGTATTTGTCTTTCACCAACTGGCTTATTTCATTTAGCATAATAATCCAGGTCCACCCATGCTGTTGCAAAAGGTAAGAGTTCTTCTATTTTTATGGCCATGTAGTATTACATTGTATAAATGTACCATGGCTTCTTTATCTACTCATCTAATGCTGAGTACTTGGGCTGTTTCTAGATTTTAGCTATTGTAAATAATGCCCCTATGAACATAAGGGTTGCATATATTCTCTCAAATTGGTGTTTCAGGATTCTTTGGATATATTCCCAGAAGTGGGATTGCTGGGTCAAAAGGCAGTTCCATTTAAGTTCCTTATATGTTCTGTATAAAAGTCCTTTGTTTGATATATGATTTGCAAATATTTTCTCCTGTCCTGTTATCTGTCTCTTCATTTTTAAATAGTGTCTTACAAGAGCAGACATTTAAATTTTCTTTTAATCTGACCTGACTTCTCTTTTTTAAAATCATTTTTTATTTTTCAATTACAGTTGGCATGCATTATTACATTAGTTTCAGGTGTATACCCCAGTGATTAGACATTATATAACTTACTAAATGATCACTCTGATAAATTTCACACCCATCTGACACCATATATCATTATTAGAATATTTTTGACTATATTGCCAATGCTGTACTTTACATCTACATGACTATTCTGCACTACCAATTTGTACATCTTAATCCCCTCAACTTTTTCACCCATCCCTCCAACCTGCCTCCCATCTGGTGATCATCATTCTGTTATCTGTATCTATGAGTCTGTTTATATTCTGCTTATTTGTTTGTTTTTAGATTCAAGTGTTGTTAGATATGTATTTTTTTGCCATCTTACTGTTCATATATTTTTTTTACTTTTTCGCCCCCTCCTCCCCCTTCCCCTTCTTTTCTTCTTCTTCTTCTTCTTCTTCTTCTTCTTCTTCTTCTTCTTCTTCTTCTTCTTCTTCTTCTTCTTCTTCTTCCTTCCTTCCTTCCTTCCTTCCTTCCTTCCTTCCTTCCTTCCTTTCTTTCTTTCTTTCTTTCTTTCTTTCTTCTTTCTTCTTCACCCTTTTAACAATTCATATAATATTGTTTTGGTGGTGATGAATTCATTTAGCTTTATCTTGTCTGGGCAGCTGTTTATCTGTCCTTCAATTCTAAAGGATGCCTTTGCTGGGTAGAGCAATCTTGGTGATAGGTCCTTGCTTTTCATCTCTTTGAGTATTTCTTGCCACTCCCTTCTAGCCTGCAAAATTTGTTGAGAAATGAGCTGACAGTCTTATTGGAGCTCCCTTGTAGGTAACTAACTGCTTTTTTCTTGCTGCTCTTAAGATTCTCTCTTTGTCTTTAACCTTTGCCATAACCTTTAATTATGATGTGCCTTGGTATGGGCCTCTTTGAGTTTATCTTGTTTGGGACTCTCTGTACTTCCTGGACTTGTATGTCTATTTCCCTCACCTAGTTAGGGAATTTTTCTGTCATTATTTTTCCAATAGGTTTCCAATTTCTTGCTCACTCTCTTCTCCTTCTGCCCCCCCCACTGTGATGCAAATGTTAATATGCTTGAAGTTGTTCCTGAGGCTCCTTACACTATACTCATTGCGGGGGGGGTTCTGTCCTGATTCGGTAGTTTTTAAACTTCCTTATTTTCCAAATCACTGATTTGATTCTCGGCTTCATCTACTCTACTGTTGATTCCCTGCAAATTAATTTTTTTTATTTCAGTTAGTGTGTCCTTCGTTTCTGACCAATCCTTATTTTTAAGCTGTTGAGGTTCTTGCTAAGTTCATCAAGCATCCTTATAACCTGTGTTTTCAATGCTGCTTCTAGTAGATGGCTTGTATCCATTTTGTTTAGCTCTTTTTCTGGAATTTTGTTTTATTCTTTCATTTAGGCCATGTTTTTTTGTCTCCTCATTTCAGTTGTTTCCTTGTGTTTGTTTCTATGCATTAGATGGAGTTGCTACTTTTCCAAGCTTGGCGGAGTGGCCTAATGTAGTAGTTGTCCTCTAGGGTCCAGTGGCACAGCCACCTCTATCACCCTGGGCACTTGAGGTGTGCCCCCTGTGTGGGCTATGTACACCCTCTTCTTGTAGTTGAGCCTTGATTGCTGTTGGCATGTCAATGTGAGGGATTTGCCCTTAGGCTGATAAGCTGTAAGAACTGGTTGCAACCTCCAAAGACCAACCTCTGACCACACTGACCTCTGTCACAGTGCAGGGGTCCACCCCACAGAGCAGGACTTACTTCAGCAGACTCTGGTACCTGCTGAATCTGTCGCTTGAGTGTGTTGCTGATGGAGGTGGTTGGATGGTGCTTTGATGTGGCCTGAAGCTGTCCCCTGGGTAAGCTGACTCTGGCGGCTCTCAGAAGGTACAGGCCAAGGTCGGCCACAGCCTGTATTCTGCCAGGAGCCACCCAGCATGACCTACAAAGTGATCTGCAGGTGGCTGCTATTTGTATTGGGCTTGGAGGTACCCAGGCAAAGCCAGTCTGTAAACCAAGGCTGGCTGCTGCTAGTGCCAGGCTTGGGGACACTTAGTGAGAGGGATGGGGCTCCCTGAGGCCAGATGCTGCTTGTTTGAGAGGTTTCAAGAAAATTTGAAGTATGAGCCAAGACAGGGCATTCATATGGAAAAGCTGCTGGAAACAGCTTGGGTGAGCCCTAAAGTTGGGTGGGGCAGGGTCTCAGGGAATCACCAAGGTGGAGCAAATAGCCTTTAACAAGTTGATGGAGTCTTAGATATGGCCCTGCCTGTTGGCTCTGTGGGGGAAGGAGAGCTCAAAAAATGAACAATGGCCTTTGCCAGCATTTCTGTCTGGGAGAAAGCTGCCCCCAGCTCTCACCCTGATGCTGGACAATTTATTTCCTCCCTGTATGTCTCTGGCACCTTTCAAGCTGCTGCCACCGTGCTGGAGCTCAGAAGGTATGAATCTGAGTTAGTCTGTGTAGGCCCTCTAAGAGGAATTCTATGGGCATGCACTCTCCCCCGTGGGAGCCTGCTCATGCCATTTCCCCTCTCAAGGGTGCATCTCCTAAACTCTAAGGATCCCCACAAAACTTGCAACCAGGGGAACAATAGGCAGCAGTAGCTCATCCTGGGCTAACCCCCTGAGCCTCTCTCCAAGGCCCCATTCTCTCTGACTTCTTTTTCAGTGAACCAAAGCATCCCCCCAAGGCCTTCTCCTATTTCTTCTTCAGTCCTAAGCCCTTCCTTGTTTCACTGTCCCCAGATTTAATAAACGTACTCTCAAAATTAAAAAGAAAGTTACTGCCTTAGACTGCAGCAGCCTCCTCATTCTCAATCCCCACTGGTTATTTTTACAGCCAGAAATTATAGAGACTTCATGGCACTGAAAAAATGGGCTGGGGTGCCTGGTATGGGGATGGGATACTTCGCTCATTAGGGGGGACCTCCACAGCCAACATATCCCTTCTTATTTTTATATATGACACATGGATGTGGGACCAGACCATTCTGTGTCTCCACCTCTCCTACCAGTTTTAATGTGGCCTCTTTAATTCCCTAGTCATAGGGGAGTCATGACTTCCATTCAGCTTGATTTCTGTCAGTTATGAATGATGGTTGTTTTGTAGTTTAGCTATAATTTTGATGTGGTTAGTGGGAGGAGGTGAGTACTGTATTTACCTATGCTGCCATCTTCTATACATTTTATATTTTGATGACTTCTTTTTTTTCCTTTTATGTCTAGTGTGTTTAGGGTCAAATCTAAGAAAGTTTTGCCTAACAAAATGTCACAAAAATTTTCTTGCCTTTTATATTCATTCTTTTAGAAATTTTATGGTTTAAACTTTTACATTTATGTTTATATCCATTTTGATTGCTCTTTGTGTGTGCTGCAAGGAATGGACCAAAGTTCATTTTCTTCCACATGTGTGCCCAGTTTTTATAATGGCCACTGTTGAAAAGTTTATTCTTTCTCCATTGAACTGCCTTTACAACTTTGTAAAAACTCATTTGACCATGTATGTATGGCTCTATTTCTAAGTCTGTATTGTATTTTATTTATTTATTCATTTGTCTTTCTTTAATAATACAGTTTTGATTAGTGCACCGTTATAAGTCTTGAAGTGTGATACTGCAAATCTTCAACTTTGTTGTTTTTAAGAATTGTTTGGCTATTCTAGGTCTTTGCCTTTCTGTATCAATTGTAGAATCAGCTTATTAACTATCTAACTGTGATTTTCATTTGAATCTATAGATCATATTGGAGGGAATTGACATCTTAATAATACTGTCTTCAAATCAGTCTATTCATTTAGTACATCTCTCCATTTATCTATGCCCTCTTTGATTTTTTCATTAACATTTTGTAGTTTTATCATATAAATCCTGTACAAATTTGTTAGAATTATATCTAAGTGTTTCATAGTTTTGCTATTATAAATGGTGTAGTTTATTTAGTATCAACTTCTAATTATTCATTGATAGTATACAGACATAAAAAGATTTTTGTATAGTGATACTGTAGTCTGTGACCTTGTTAAATTCACTTACTTGTTCTAGTAGATTTTTAATATTTTTTAATTTTGATCTATGTAGACACTCATGTCTTCTATTAATGGAGTGTTTTATTCCCCCCCGCCATGGTCTGTATGCCTTCTGATAACCCCCAGTGCAATGACAAATAGCAGTGGTTAGAGCAAACATCGTGCCTTTCTTGTTCCTGATCTTAGCGGGGAGAACATTCAGTGTTTATCATTATCCATAATGTTAACTGTGTATTTTTCATAGATATCCCTATTCACATTGAAAAAGTTTTTTTCCTTTCCTAATTTGCTGAACCATCTTTTGTCATCATGAATGGATGTCAGATTTTGTCAAATGCTTTTGCTACATCTACTGAAACAATCAAGAATATTTTTCTACTTTAGTCTCTTAATATGATGAATTACATTGATTTCTTTTCCAATGCTGCACTAACCTTTAATTTTCATGAAAAATCTCTGTTGGTCTTAATGTATTTTCTTTTTTAATTAATCAGTTTGTGGACTCTGCCTATATATTTATTGAAAATATTTACATCTATGTTCTTGAAGTATATTGGTCTGTACTTTTCTTTTTTGTAATCTTGGTCTTTTCTAGTATTAGATTAATATTGGAATGATAAACATTTTGGAAACCATTTCCTCCTTTTTCATTTTGTAGGAGAGCTTGTGTTGAATTGGTATTATTATTATTATTATTAATTTTTTTATTTTTTAAATTTCATTTAAATTGTTGTTCAAGTACAGTTTTCTGTCCTTTACTCCCTTCCCAGCTCACCCACCCATCCCTCCTCACCTCCCTCCCATTTCCATCCCCCCCTACTTTTTGTCCATGTGTCCTTTATATTTGTTCCTATAAACCCTTCCCCTTTTCCCCTGAAATTCCCCTGAAATTCCCTCCCCTCTCCCCTCTGGTCACTGTCAGCCTGTTCTCAATTTCAGCGTCTTTGGTTATATTTTGCTTGTTTATGTGTTTTGTTGTTAAGGTGAGACCTTAAGGTATTTGTCTTTCACTGCCTGGCTTATTTCACTTAGCATAATGCTCTCCAGTTCCATCCATGCTGTTGCAAAGAGTAAGAGCTCCTTTTTGGATTGGTATTATTTCTTAATTAAATATTTGTTAAAATTGAATCATCAAGGTATCTAAGCCTAAATTTTCAAAATTATAAAGTACAATTTCTGGATCATATGTTACATTTTGTTTTCCAAAGTTAATGTACCATTTTGCATTCCCACCAGCAATCAATAAAAGTACCTGTTGCTCTATATCCTTGCTAGCATTTGGTGTTGTCAGTGCTGAACATCTTTACATATGTGTTTGTTCACACATATCTCCTGCTTGGTGAAGTGTTTCTTTCAGTATTTTTCCTAGTTTTAAATTGCATGCTTTTTGGGTTTTCCTCTTGTTTACAGAATTCTTTATACATTCTGGAAACAAGGCCTTGCCTGGTATGTGATTTGTACATACTTTTCTGAGTTTGTGATTTATTTTTCATACTCTTAAGACTTTTTGCATAATAAAATATATTTAATTAAATTTATTGGGGTGACACTGGTTGTATGTGTTTCAAGTGTAGAATTCTATATCATCTCTATATTATATTACATGCATACCACCCAAAGTCAAATCTCCTTCCATCCCTATATATTTGGGCCCATTTACCCTTTACTACTGACTCACCCACCTTCCCTCTGTAACTACTGTAATGTTGTCTGTGTCTATGATTTTTTGTTTGTTTGCAGTTTTTTGTTTGCTCATTTGTTGCTCTGAATTTTATATACCACATATGAGTAAAATCATACGGTTCTTAATGCTTTCTGTCTGACTTATTTCATGTAGCATGATATTCTAAAGATCCATCCATATAGTCACAAATGGCAGTATTTTATCTTTTCCTATGACTGAGTGGTATTCCACTGTACATATGTACCACATCTTCTTTATCCACCCTTTTATGAAAGGACGCTTGGGTTGTTTCCATGTCTTGGCCACTGTGAGTAATGCAGCAATGAATATAGGTGTGCATATATCTTTGTGAATAAATATTTTCAAAATTCTCAGGTCGATACTCAGAAGAGGGGCTGCTGGGTCATATGGTAACTATATTGTTAACTTTTAGAGGAACCTCCATACTGTTTTCCACAGTGGCTGTACCAGTTTTTATTCCTGCCAGCAGTGAATGAGGGTTCATTTTTCTCCACAACCTCTCTAACACTTGCTATTACTTCTCTTCTTGATTATAGCCATTCTAACAGGTATGAGGTGGTATCTCATTGTAGTTTTGATTTGCATTTCCCTAATAGTTAGTGATGTTGAGCAGCTTTACATATATCTGTTGGACATTTGTATGTCTTCTTGGGAGAGCTGTCTGTTTAATTGAATTGTTCACTTGATTCTTTGGTGTTGAGTTATATGAATTCTTTATATATTTGGATATTAACCCCTTGTAGGAGTGGTTGTTTCTCCCATTTGGTTGGTTGCCCTTTCTTTTTCTTTTTTTTATTTTAATTGTTGTTCTTATACAGTTTTCTGTTTTCTACTCCCATCCCGTCCCACCGTCCCAGCCCTCCCCAGCTCCCTCCCATTTCCACCCCCCCAGTTTTTGTCCATGTGTCTTTCATACTTGTTGCTCTAAACCCTTCCCCTTTTCCCTAGAAATTCCTATCCCTCTCCTCTCTTGGTTGGTTGCCTTTTTGTTTTCTTGGTGGTTTCCTTTGCTGTGCAGAAGCTTTGTAGTTTGACATAATCCCATTTATTTATGTTTGCCTTTACTTCCCTTGCCTTTGGGTCAAATTTATAAAATCCTCCCTGAAACTAAGGTCCATAAATTCAGTGCATATGTGTCCTTCTATGTAATTTTTTGACTTAGTCTTATATTTAGGTGTTTGATCCATTTTCAGTTAATTTTTGTATAGGGGGATGAACAGTAGTCTAGTTTCATTGTTTTGCCTGTGGCTCAGAATAAAATATTTTTATTTTGATGAGGTATAATTTATCAATTTATTCTTCCACGGATCATGGATTTGGTGTCATATTTCAGAGCTCTTCACTTGTGACCCTAAGTCACAGAGATTTTCCCTATGTTTTCTTGTAAAAGGTTTAGTTTTTCATTTTACAATATGACCCATATTTGACTAATTTGTTGCTGCTTTTTATTTTGAGCATGCTAGCATGGTTGGCGCAACAAGGTGGTTTCTCTATTGTCCTGGTTTAACCTTGGTGTTAGGCCTCATGTCCTTGATTTTCAGAGTAGAGGGTTTTGGTTTTTTATTTTTTGGGGTTCTTGTTTGTTTGTCTGTTTGTTTGTTTGTTTAGTGATGCCTCATGTCTTTCATATAGCAGGCAAATTTCACCATGTATATTGGTGTGTCTTTGATGGAAGGAGTTTTCTGCCCCTTCTCAGTGGTAGCAAACCTCTAATTGTGTGGATCTAGGACAGCTTTCTGCCCCTCTGCTAAGGAATAAAAGGATTCTCCTTCTCCTTCCTCCTGCTCCTTCCCCTCCTCCCCCTGATCACACAGTAGCATTTGTGCAGAATGTTTGCCTTTGCTGCAACAGTGGCTGTATCCCTCTTGCATTCCTGCATTGTTCAGGAAAGCTTTATCTGGTGTTCTTCCTTGCCACTCATCTCTTTCATGATCACTAGATGTTAAGTTAAGCCTGTGGAGGACAGCCTGGGAGTGGATGTCAACTTCCCTTGTCTCTACAGCTCCAAGGAGTTCTATAATCTCATGCTTTTAGACATATGGTCTGTAGCAATTCATTAAAAAATTTTAATTCAATTCTCCTTAGTATTTTACGGTACCCTATGTCTCTTACCCCTGTGTTCTGCTATAGGTGAACCAGTGCTTGCTTTCCTTTTCTCCTTAGATTTTAGGCTACTCTGTTGCCCTGTGACCTCAGCTATCTGATGGATATGATAAATGTTATGATTTTGATTTGCATCTCTCTGATGACTAGTGATGTTGAGCATCTTTTCATATGACTATGGGCCATCTGTATGTTCTCCTTGGAGAAATGTCTATTCAGGTCCTTTGCCCATTTTAAAAATTAGATTGTTTGTCTTCCTGGTGTTGAGTTGTATGAGTTCCTTATATATTTTGGAGATCAGACCCTTGTCTAAGGTATCATTGGTGAATAGATTTCACATATAGTTGGTCTCCTTTTCATTTTGCTGATGTTTTCATTAGCTGTACAGAAGCATTTTAATTTTATATAGTCCCATTTGTTTATTTTTTCCTTTATTTCCCTTGCCCTAGAAGATGTATCAAAAAATATTGCTACCTGGGATATCTGAAATTTTCCTGCCTACGTTTTCCTCTAGGACTTCTATTGTATCACAACTTATATTTAAATCTTTTATCTATTTTCAGTTTATTCTGGTGTATGATGTAAGTTGGTGGTCTACTTTCACCTTTTGCATGTACCAGTCCAGTTCTCCAAACACCATTTATTAAACAGACTATTTTACCCCCTTATATGCAAATTAAAACCACAATGAGATATCACCTCATGCTGGTCAGAATGGCCAAATCAATCAACAACAAGCACTCATGAGGAGGCAGAGAAAAGGGAACCCTGTTGCACTTTTGGTTAGAATGCAGACTGGTGCAGACACTGTGGAAAATAGTATGGAATTTTATCAGAAAACTAAAGATGGAACTGTCTTTTGACCCAGCAATTCCACTATTGGGAATATACCCTAAGCATCCTGAACCACTATTTCAAAAGAATTTATGCACCCCTATGTTCACAGAAGCACTATTTACAATAGCCAAGTGATGGAAGCAGCCCGAGTGCCCATCAGTAAATGAGTGGATCAAAAAACTGTGGTACATCCACACAATAGAATAGTATAGCAGAAAGAAAGAAGGAACCCCTACCTTTTGCAATAGCATGGATGGACCTGGAGAGTATTATGCTAAGTGAAATAAGCCAGATGGTGAAAGACAAATGCCATATGATCTAACCTATAAGAGGAATCTAAGGAACAAGTTAAACTAACAAACAAAATAGAACCACAGGCGTGGAAACATAGAACATACTGAAAGTGACAACAGGGGATGGGGAAGGGGGATAAAGGAGGAAAGAAGGGGAAGGGATTAGTCAAGGAACATGTATGAATGACCCATGGACATGGACAACAATGTAAGAATTGACTGTGGGAGTGGGGGTTGAATGGTTGGAGGAGGGTAAAGGGGGAAAATTGGGATAACTCTTACAAAATAACAATAAAAGATGATAAAAAATATAGCCCTGGATGGTGTATCTCAGTGGATTGAGTGCATGCCTGGGAACCAAAGGGTCGCTGGTTCAATTCCCAGTTAGGGCATATGCCTGGGTTGTGCACCAGGTCCCCAGTAGAGGGCATGTGAGAGGCAATCACATATTGATATTTCTCTCCCTCTCTCCCTCCCTTCCCCTCTGTCTAAAATAAATAAATAAAATCTTTAAGAAGTGAGGAAAAATATAAAAAGTTATGATTTTGTTGGTTTTTGCCTTTTTTGTTGTTGTTAGGTTAGAAGTGATGCACTTTCCATCTTTCTTACATCCTAGGCTGAAATGTAACTCAAGTTGCTATCATCTTTTAAAAAATCAATTTGTTTAAAGAATGTTGATGAAGAGGACATATATGAGTGTCCTTTGGTGCCATTCTTCCTTGTGTATAGGCCTCATTGTCTATTCTAATTCTAGGGTGTTTGCAGCCTTAATATTTTATTATTTAGAAGGCTGCCAAATCTCTTATGACTTAAGGTATATTATTTATGTTTTTAATGAATTTTATTCTCATTTCAATGTCATATGATAAACAAGAAAATGTTTCTATGGTATGATATTAGAATCAGTTTGAATAGATTTTCATTTAAGTAAGACTGTAACTTAATTATTTTATTCAAATGGATTAAAATTCAGAAGACAAGAAATGCCATTATTGGACCTCCAATTAATGGTAAATTTTACTAAAGCTAGAAATTAGATGTAATCCAGCAATCCCTCTTCAGGGTATATACATAAAAGAAACGAATTCAGTGCCTCAAAGAGATACCTGCATTCTCAAGTTCATTGCAAATTGTTGACAATAGCTAAGATATTGAAACAAACTAAGTATTTGTGGATGGATGAATGGTTAAAGAAAATGTTATATTTGGAATATTATTCAATCATAAAAAGAAGGAAATCCTACCATTTGTAACAACATGGATAAACCTGGAGGACATTATGTTATGTGTAGTCACACAGACACAGAAAAGAAAATACTACATGATGTCCCTTATATGTAGAACCTAAAAAGATAGAATACATAGAAAAAAGAATAGAATGGTGGTTACAGGGGCTAGGGCAGTAAAGGAAATGGGGAACTCAAAGGATACAGAGTTGCAATTATGTAAGATAAATAATTCTAGATGTCATCTACAGCATGATGGCTACATTTAATAATACTGTATTGAATGCTGAAAATTTGCTGAGAATAAATTTTAGGTGCTATTATCACATAAAAAGTGATAACTGTAAGAAAATATGTAAATTAGCTTGCTGTAGTAATACTTTCACCATGTATATGCATATCAAATTATATCGTACACCTTAAGCATATGTAATTTTATGAAACATAGGTTTTAATCTTGCTTCAAATAAATGTCCATTTAAGTATAGTAGATCATACTCCAAGGCACAAAAAGCAAAGAAATTAGAGAGAAGCTATGCTGCCTTTAAGAACTTTTCATGCTTATGTAGGATGTACTTTCTAGGAATTTTTTAAAGAGTTACAAGATTAGTTTGCATAATAGTTATTTTAAAAACAGCTTGAAACTAGGCAATAATTCAATAAATAATTTAGGAGCTAAATGAACTCTTATTCACTAAATGCTGGAAAAATAATTTTAAAAATTTATCAGTTTTAGGATGGAAACTGATTCTTAGTTTTTAACAGTATTGTTTTGTTTAAATATATCAGGATCCTGACATAGGCCTACTTGGGATTATGGATGTCTCTGTTGCTCTAAATTAGATCAAAATATGTACCCCTTTCATCTGACAGGGTGTTCAAATGTTACTTGGAATATTAAAATAATTCTCCACCCCCTAGTTTCCAAGGACACAAGCTTACATAAATGTGTGGGCTCCTTTAGCATTCAGAATTCTAACAAGAAATAGGGCTCTAAATAGAAAAAAAAAAAAAAAAGGCTTAGTTTAGTAAGGCCTGGCTTTGATTGAAAGCAACTTCTCTTCCATGGAGCTATCCAGGGTACTACACCACATCTACTTGAAGTTGTCCTGATCCACTTGACAAGAACCCCATGCCCATATCCATATCAATATCTACCTATTTTCCTAATTTTAATTTGCTTATCTTTGGTTTGTTGTTGACTGCAACTAACCTGGAACTTTGACACCTGCCCCTACTGTCCCTATTTGTGCCCAGTCTGAATGAAACATACATACATATATATATATATATATATATATATATATATATATATATGGAGAGAGAGTCTGTCCAGAAGATATCCAGGCACATAATATGAAAAATAGACATTTATTGAAGAAGATACAATATACAAGAAACATTGTGCATAGCACAATGATGCTTCAGTCCCCTTCAAAGTAGGCACCTTGGGACCTCACACAGTTCTCCCAATCACCATCAGCTGCCCTGTTGTATTTTCCTGAATATCATCGATGGTCTGAAATGTCTTCCCTTTCAAAGGTGATTTTAACTTTGGGAAAAGGCAGACATCGCAGGGCACCAAGTCTGGGCTGTGGGGGGCTGAGTCCCCTCAATGATTTGATGTTTCAGCAAAAAGCTCTACATAAGACGTGATGCATTAGTGGGTATGTTGTTGTGATAAAGCTGCCAATCACTATTTTCCCATAGCTGCCTTCTGAATGATCGGAATATTTTCTGTGGAGGAATGTTCAAGCTTAATGCAAAATCTGATGTAGATTCATTGCTCTATGTGTTCAGATGCTTTCAATGTGATGGCACACAGTGCACATGCTCACTCAATGGTGTCCACCACCCCCACTGACTAGTACAGTGAAGTCAGCATTGTTCACACATGTGCATTCCAGTCCACTCTTCTTGGCTGCCAGGTTACATGGATGTCGCACAAACCATTCTGATTATGTTATCAATGGCTGGACTTTTACTGGACAGACAGTATGTGTGTGTGTGTTTGTGTGTGTGTATTTTTCTTTTGTAGCCACCAAATTTTCCCATCTTCCCAGTTAAATTCCTAAACAGGGCATGAGGAAAAAGGCATTTTTATTACATTCAGCTGTGTACACTAATAAGTAGTTACTAGCATGCTAACTGTTTTTTATATAAGGAGGTCTTAAAGTGCCTCGATAGAGTTTGTACCTTATGTAAGATTTCTTTTATAAATTCTTTTGTAGTTTAATTTTTCATTTATTTTCCAAGTCCCTATTCATTGTTGATACGAATTCAAGATATATAAAATTTGAATGAATCATCTAGGCTTTTTGAACAAAATTACTTTAAGAATATCTCTTTAGCTAATTATAACTTACAGCAGTGTTTCTAAAAGTGTGGTCGCATACGAGCACCATTAAAATCACCTGAGAACTGGGTAGAACTGAAAACACTCAGGCACTGCCCCAGATTTACTGAATCAGAAACATGGGAGCTCAGTAATCTGTGCTTTGATAAAACCCTGCAGATGATGCACACTTACCAATGACTTAGAGTACAATGTTAATAAGACCATAAGTGTGATCTTACCAGTAAGTTTGCTAAAATGTTAGAATGATGACTGTAAGTGTGAAATTATCTGGCTAAGTTTAACATAAATCATATTAAAAGCCTTAAATACCAGGAAACCTAGAGAGCAGGTATGCATGAGCTCATGGAAATCCTTTGTCTGTACTTCAGTCATGGTATTTCTGATCAAATGTGCTTATTATAGGTGATAACACTTTTGCAAATTATATGCAAATGCCAGTCTGAAACTAGGTAAATTGACAGATGTGCAAATTTAAATTTTTATTGCTTTACAGATTTTTTAATATGTCAGAAGTCTGAATAGGGTAATGTAGTGATTCCCATATCCTTAATCAAAGACTGCTTCAACTTTTTTTCATAAAGAACTCTCCTCAACAGAGTTCCTAGATTTGCAAGGGACCTAAATGGAAAAGTGAGTTAGGGAAGAATAACCAATCACATGGGCTGACTCAAGCTTGGTGAACTTGTGAAAAATGTGGACAGCTGGATTACCTTCATATCTTGCATTATTGCTTTGGCTTATAAAAGTGTACCTGTTTTTTAAACTATGGCTGATTATTAGATTTATGTATGTCATCCTTGAAATTCACATCCTGTTTAGTAGATTCATCACTCTAACATTTTGGCAAACCCACTGGTAAGATCAACTGTGTTTTCCCCCAGAAAATAGCATTATAACCAAATATGTTGAACTTATTTTAAAAGATTTAGAAATAACAATACAATTAAAATTTTAATATTGATATCTATTGATACATAATAGAGCACAACTCATTTGTAATAGGTGGCACTGTTAAAATTAAATGATATGTAGTTCTAGCTAAATTGTGAAATGTGAGTATCTGTCATAAAAATCTCAAGTTAGACTACAAACAATGGTTACTACTCTTCCTGCTCTCTAATATTTTTAAGGGATTTCACTCTCTATGTACTATAAAATTTACTGTTCAAAGAGGAAAATCTGTTAAACTATGGTCATAATTATTTATTATTTAACATCATTCATTGCAACAAAAAGGTAATAATGAGCTTATACTTCACAAATATGTATTAATTGATCCCCCTCCTGAAATTGATTTTAGGGTACCCAAAGTTACTTAGTGTTTTAGAGAATAAAAGTTCTCTGACACTCCTAGGAATGAAAAACAATACATAATTGTTAAAACTTAAACACTTAAAAGTACCCTGGCTCTGCACAAATCCCATTTTTTAAAGAATTTTTTAAAACATTTTATTTATTTGTCTTTAGAGGGGAAGGGAAGGAGAGAGGGAGAGAAATATCAATGTGTGGTTGCCTCTCATGCATCCCCTGCCAGGAACTGGCCTGCAACCAAGGTATGTGCCCTGACTGGGAATCGAACCACGATCCTTTGGTTCACAGGCCCGCGCTCAATCCACTGAGCTACACCAGCCAGGGTTGCACAAATCCCATTTTTATACTTTAAATCAGAGTACCTTCAAAATAAAATATTTGAATATTTTTCTGATAGTGCTTTTACGCCCTGTGTTGGCTCACCATTTCCCAGCTATTTGGATTATAAACTTTGGGGAAATAGTCAGAGAATACTGATAGACTGTATGACTCTTTCTATAATTATATCTGAAATATGCATTATTTTGCATATGTCACAATATAGAAATCAGAACAACAGTGTAGGATCTGTGGGTGGTCTGTGAACTGCTGATCAAAGGCCCTGGGTTCATATTTCACACTTAGTAGGGCAAGGTGAATTGGTTTTTATCTCCATATGGATCAGTTAAATTTTTCAGTTAAATTACACGTCTTTCACCCCTAATCCTAGTCATCCAAAGTATACCATTTGTCCCAGGCTAAAGAAGTCAGTGTGGAGGTTTAAGAATACCCTTCGCTAGTCCTAGAAATACTCAGAACACATTCTAATGTTCTAATGGTGGTGGAGCCCATCTTATCATCTTTTATTATGAACAACATATTATTTAGAAACTAGATATTGTACATTGCCAGTTCCAGAATCACCAAAATATTGCCAAATGTTGTGTAATTTTAATGCAATGCTACAATAATTGGAAATACAGAGATACATAGGTATGTAGAAAATTTTCCTGATGACTGGAAAGAAAGCAACAATCTCTTCTGTGTACAATTTGCAGAAGATTGAGAAGGTCAAGTGTTCCCTAATAATTGCTGTTGTGCTAAAAATAAAGTCATCATGATTTTCACCAATAATCCAAGGGCCTTCTCAGTTAGTAGAATTAGATCCAGTAGGCCCTGTTTACTAGCAACTTAAAAAATCAAATGATATGTTTTTGATATAAGGAGTCAACACAGAACCAATAAGCATTAAACTCTGCAGAGTTAAGTACTGCCAAACATTTTTATATCAGCTTTAATATAATGTCTGGCTAGAGTAGAGAAATTTTGTTTCTCTGTGTAATATATTTATTGAACACCAGCCATATGCTGTGAATGTCACAGTTACATTGTAGCTGTGAAGTTACATTGTAGCTGTGAAGAGCTTAGTAGGTTAATTCACTCACACAAAACAAAATTCAAAGTTTGCTGGTAAAGAAAGATAAAGACATGCTGAAATATGGATATGGAAAAGATGTTGTTGAAGTACAAAGAAATGGGTGACTGATTTTCCCTAGAGATGAGTGAAATGAGAGTATGGTGTGGGGTAAGATCAGAGAGGCTTCGCAGAGCATCAGAGTGGGGTAGAATATTTGGCATCCAGGCAGACCTAGTTTTAATTCTAGATTTTCCATTTATTATCTGTAAGGTCTTGGAAAAATCACTGACACTTTTCCAGGCTCAGGTTCCTTATCTGTGAAATACAGATAATATATATATATATTTTACAAGTTGTCATGAGGACGAAATGATTTCATGAAGGGCATATGCCTGGGGCATAGTGTGTTTTCAGTAAATTATAGTTGTTAGCATTGATTGCTATTAAGAATAAGTTGTCCAGAGAAATTAGAATAAGGAAGAGACAATAACATGTGCATAGACTTGACTGGAATATGAGGTGGTAGATGAAGCTGGAAAGACAGTCGGGGGCTAGATGGTGAAAGCATTTGCATTCAGAGATAAATGAGTTTGGATAGTTCACTGGAAATGATTGAAAATCATTGAAGAATTTTGACCACTCGGCTGCCAGTGAGGAGAGTGGATTGAAAAGAGAGAGAGAGCGCGCATATAAATTTAGAGTCAGAATTACCAGTAGAGAGGGATCATTAGTATCATTAGTTCAAAGAAATGTATGAGTTGAATTGAGGCAAAGGCAATGGGGATGAAACAGACATTTTAAAATATTTGAGATAAAAATAAAAGACTTGTTAACCAATGGAAACATTTGAGAAACAGGAGCCTATTAAAACCATTGAGTTGAGGATGGAGTTTTAATAATTTTTTTAATGAGAGATGAGTGCATGTGTATATGCTAAAGGGAATGTGGAATGAATGAACATAGATAAAGGTTAACTTTTATATAGAAGCAAAGAAATACATTCACAGTGAGTGAGCTTCCTAAAATAGGTGATGTGGTGTATTTATTAAATGCACAAACAAAAGATGAAATTTATTCATTCAGAAAATATTTCCTGAGTCCCATCATGTTCTGGGCATTATGCTAGGTGCTGTGGGGAATAAATTGAAACTGTATCATAACCACATGTTGACTGGTGTTATGAAGAAAAGGCAGGATGAGGTTAGAGTATGAAGATGGTGTTTTAGAAAGTGTGGTTATAGAAGGATTTGGAAGTGACATTTGAGCAGTAAACTAGGTGGATGGTGGAGGTCATTAATTTCCCTGGAGAAGTCTGAAGGTCAGGTAGGTTGGGGTTGAATGCATAATTTGGTTTGGAATAGGTTAATTTTGACATACCCATTAATCTCCATACAAGTATTGATTTTAAGAGTTTGTAGTTGAAGATAAAATGTAAGAGTCTTGAGCATATGCGTGGGATTTAAAGCAGTGGAACAAGATGGGATATGGGGATATCCCATAGAGGATGTTGCAGGAAATAGAGGTGGAGGACTGAGCCTCGAAGTCAACAACTGTTAGGGATTGGGGAGATGAGGGATGATCCAGCAAAGAGCACTGAGAAGAAATGGCCAATGATATAGAAAGAAAATGAACAAGAGAGACAGAGTCATGAACTGCAGCATTAAGGTGAAATCAGTAACATCATGCTTTTTGCTGATGGAGAAGTGCAGTAGAGGGATAAAAATAGTTGCTATGAAACGGAAGAGGGTAGGATTGCAGGACAAAGGCTTTGAATAGGCAAGAAGGGACGCAATCCAGTGCTCAAAAAGGTTGGCCTTAGTTAAGAACACTGTCATTTTGGCCAAATGTAGCTTCATGCACCTGTGTGTGCATACTCACATATTTTCAGTGTTTATAGCCCCATTCGTCTACTATTCTCGAATCTTTCAGTTTTACAGATTCATATTCATAAAGGTTTCTCCCTGGGATTTTACACAGAGTAATTGGGAGGGCACTATTAGTGATCCTTGTTTGCAATTCATGGTGCCAACCTCTGTAGTCCACTGGAAGCCAGATGGTGAAATAAATGGAAGGCAGACTTCATTGTTTTCTGCGAGCACAACACAACAGCTTCAGGTAGGGAGTGCTGTGTTGTACCTGCACAACTAGAAAACTGTCCAAGGTACTGAGGCACCTTAGCTGCTGTTACCATTTTCTTCTAAGCGTGTTTGAAGTGTCGAAGGTACAACTTTACCATGGGTTCCAAAGTGTTTTGATGAGAAGGATCTTGATCATGTGCCATGTATCAGAGTATACTTTATCCCAGTTATATCACTAGCGCCTAGTACAATGTGACTTTGAGTAGCAAAGCAGTAAAGCCAGGTGGGGATGAGGTTATCTTTTACGGCGTGGGCAAAAGTAGGTTTACAGTTCTTTGAATGAAAGATAACACAGTAATAAATACTAATACAAAAATAAACGAAGTGTTTTACACTCTGGCAACCGTAAACCTACTTTTGCGCAGTCATGTATATTTTACCTTTATTGCTGTGAGCCTAGCAAGTGACGTATGTGTGTTTGTGTGTGTGAACACTAGAAACAACATAATGTTTCCAGTGCTCACACAGTAGGAAGGCAAACAGCAGGAACAGCCTGAGAGGGTCAAGTGGGAGGGGACGGGAGTTAGGGACGAGAGATACACTAATTTGGTCTAAGTGCATTTTCTTCCTGTCTCCTGCTTCTTGGAGGCGAACGTCTAAAGGACGAAAATCCTCACCCTAGTATTTGTGACTAAGTATTAAAATGGGCGTGGCTCGGTGTATAGGACACCTGCTTTTGTGAGCCTCGCAAGCAGCGATTCACGGCGTCCTCCCCTGACACTGCCTCCGCCGACGTTTGGAAGGGTCCCCAAGTTTCCGCATCTTTTTTGGGAATCCTCCCGCCAGCGAGGCTGCTTCGTTGACTTGAGAGGGCCTGCTGAGCATGTGTGAACCGTGCCGCGCATGCTCCGTGGAGTGGGCAGGTTTACCCAGGCGCTAGCACTGGCTTTTACTACTCCTCTCCCGCCTCCCCCGCCCAGCACGCCCCCCTCCCCTCTTTCCCACCCCCCACCACGCGGTCCTCCGCAGCCACCCCCTCCCTTCTTTCCCACACCCCCATCACCACAGGCTGGGGAATCTCCATTGACGTTCGGGTGACGCTGCTGTGCCGCCGCTGTGGGGGGTTCCAGGCGCCGCACAGGTAACGCCGCTGCTGCCGCCATATTGACAGAGCCGGGAGCGGGGAGGGGGCCCGGGGAAGCAGGGTGGGGGCGGGGGTAGTGAGAGCCAGGCGACAGTCGCGGCGGCGGCAGTGCTGAGCGGAGCCCAGCGGCAGCTACCGGAGAGACAGCAGAGAGTTGTCTTCTCTATGGGGAGCAGCAGCCTGCGGCGGGGGTGACCTCCTGCTCCCAGCCTGTGGGGGACACTGTGGCGAGGGCAGCGGTCGCTGAAGGCGGGGCTGGGAGTCTCGGCGGCGGCGGCGGCGGCGGCGGCGGGCAACCTCCAAAGACAGGATGCGCGGCGGTGCTGGAGGTTGGCAGCTCCTGTCCGACTGCTCCTGAAGGGGCGATGCTACCGTTCGCTCCTCAGGAGGAGCCCTGGGACGAAGACATGGAGGTGTTCGGTGGCAGCGCGACCAGCGGCGAGGTTAGTGTGGGGGCCAAGCGGGCTGGAGCCACCCCCCTGTTCCCTCCAGACCCTGGCCAGGGCTGCAGAAAGAAGGGGCGTGGGCCCACGCTGGGGAGCGGGGTGCCCAGGCAAGCCCCCTGGAGGCTGCAGGGCGGTGGAACAAGCGCTGCCCCAAGTGTGCTTTCTCTCGGAGCAGGCAGGGACTACATAGCTGGCGCGGGCGTGGGGACAGAGCGCCTGCCTCGCGGGCTCCGGCGGAGTTGAGACTAAGTTTCTGCACTTTTCGACCTAGAGTGGGACTGGGGGAAGCGTCAGGTGTCGCGCTGGGGTCCGCACGTCCCTCTTTCTCCGCTGCTCCCGGTTTTCTCGCTGGCAGCACTTTAGGGGACAGCTGCTAACTCCCGCTCGCAATCGAATCCTGGGTGCTTTAGGGACCCGGCGCAAGGAAAACACACCAAGGTGACTAAACTAACTCTGGGGACATTTGCACCTAGGGATGAGTGCTCCTGACTTAGTGAGCTTTGTCCTTGCTGCGAGGCTTCTAGTAGTTCTTTGTAGCAACCCAGATGCAGATCAAGTGCACGCCAGATTTCTTAATCTACATTCAGGTGATGTTCTCTTGCCTCTTCTGTGGTCCCCTCATTGTGCCGCCCTCTTCCCTCCGCCTCTTCTTTCTGCCTTTCACAACTATTGTCCCCGCCCCCGTTGGTCCAGAAAAGACGCAAACTAAACCCCAGCCCTTACGAGAAGACAGCGAAGTTTAACCATGATATACTTTGGTTCTCCTCTCTTCCCGCTCTTCTTCTAAAACTGTTCTGGCTCAACTTTGATCAGCTGTGCAAGTAAGAACTTAGATGTGCGCAGGTACTTTGCTTTACTGTTGTTTGTTGTTACTATTAAAAGCAGGCAGCATTTAAACACAATAGCGAGACTTTTGGGACAGAAAGTCTGCTCCTTTCCTGACACTTAATCGATTGACAGCTGAGTACTCCATAAAAATACTTGAATGCCAAACTGAATCCCGGTAGCATATTTTGGGGTAGAACTCAAAATCCTCAACGTCCCAAGGTGCAAATTTGTCTTTAAGTGTTGCTGGATCCTTAACACCACACTTTGGACTCTTGTTTGTTTAAGTCGTTCTTTTTTCCTTTTCAATTTTCAGCCGAACTGGGGTTAAAAGTGCCTGCTAGGATAACATTTAACAACAAATGTAGTGGAAACACATTCAGGAGTCAAAAGTTGAGCCTTCTGTACTTATAAGAAATCTTTTAATGCAAAATTAAGCAATTCCAAAGTACACTTTAATCTAAACCTCTTCAGAACAGGACAGATGAAGAGGAGTTCATTTCTTCTTGGATTATGCGAATGTTTTATGCTTGCAAGAATTTTCTAGCAAGACTATTCAAGAAGAGAGGAATTTTGTTTTATTCATGTGTGTAATCTATTGACATATTAGTTTTGTTACCTTCGATGTACAAATGTTTTGTATTGTATTTACCACATATGGCTTTTTATTGTTTGCAGTATGTTTTAGGTATTATAGAGATTTAAACAATGGGTCTTTTTACCTCAGCAATTTGGAAAAATACTCAAGTGGAAATTGTTAATCCCTATGAAGTAAAATGAAAGGTAAACGTAATGTGAAGATAGTGTTTCTGCCTTCTTTGTCTAAAATAGTTAATGATTGGTTATATTTAACCCTAAAAGTAACTCAATTAAAATATTCTAGGTGAAAACTAAATGCTACATATCACCACACCCGCTTAGTACTTACAAGAGTTTTTTTGTTGTTTTTTTTTTGTTTATAATTGTATTCTTTTCATGAAAAGGAAACAATTTTACTCCCTAGATTTGATATTTAATTACATGTTTGTTGCTGTTGGCTTTAGAAACATTAACCTTTGAGCATAAGCTTTGCAGCCCTCAATCATGATAGTTTTTGGGACTGAGGGTGCTTTCATTGTAGAACATATACAGGGTCCAGCAGAAAGGCCTGCTTGAGTGTGGTTGGTAGGGTACTAATATGGGTGTAATAATTTATAGTTTGAATTTCAACATTTCACCTAAAATGTCAGATGGTGCACTTGAGTGTGATAGTGTTATGTTACAGAATTCCATGCTTATGATTTTCTAATAAAAGATTTTGCAATAAAATGGGCGTTATTTGTGCTAGACCTTGTATTTTGAAATTGTGTTACACTCCTTAAAGAAAATGTAATTAAGACTCTATTAAATTTAATGAGAAATGAGATAATTTCTGTCCATTTCTGGTGTGTTGAATTATGATAAAATTAAAGATTGGATACACTATCATGTTGTGGAGTGTTTTTCAGTATCTTTTACCTGTCTTGTTTCGTGGGTCATTGTTAACTTTTTGAATCATTATTCAGAAGTATGAAAATTGGTTGTGTGAGACTCTTAACATGTTTTCCCATAGGAAGAATTATTAAGGATAGTTACATTTTCAGACCAGTGCACAATAACAATGTATAATGATGAAGAGCCTAAACACTGTAAAACTGGCCTATGGGAAAAAGTGTTGGAGGTTTCAAACAAGAACTAGGTTGGTTGTAGTGAGAGGTGGAGAATGGGCCTAAAAAAGGGAAATATGGCCTCTGTTCACTACTGGGGAAAGGGTTTTAGGGAGAAAGGAAATAGGATAAGCAAGAAGATTTGATGTGAGAGGTCTTGCAGGGACTGTCTCAGGTAGGTCTACTGGGAATTGGGACTTCAAAGGGCATCACCTTTCAGGCACCCACAAGTTTAGCTCTTGCCTGGTTCTGTTAGGATCATGGAAGAGGTGTTACTTGAGGTATGATGGGTATTGGCTATCTGGGCAAGGGTCATAACAGAACAACATCTTTTAGTAAAGTGAACTTTTCATGAGTTAATGCCATGTTAATTACAGCTTGTGCAGTCAGTTGTGTGTGTTTTTTGGTGACAGTGTTTGTTTCTTGACAGATGACTTAATGAGATAGTTTTAAAATTGAATATATGATTGTATTATATTGTGTATTCAATTATAATTGGTACTTTGATATTTATTTATCAATACTACTGTCTAAGTAAGTTTGTTTTCAGTGTAATACAGTTCACTGAAAAAAACTAGTATGGTATTAAGGCCATATACTTTAAAAATTTAACCAGAATTGCAAATATATGGCAAATTATAAAAAAAAAACTGCTAGTTTTAATGAATTTCATGACACCCTGTAGTAATAGAGAAAATAACACTGGTTTTGGAGTGGTTAATCTGGGTTCCCATCTCATTTGCATTCATACTAGCCATGTGACTCACTGCAAGTTACCTAATCTCCTGGAGCCTCAGTTTCTTCATCTGTAAATGGGACAAAAAAACATCTTAAAAGATTTGTTATATTTTTTAAAATGCTGTACTGGCTTTAATACACTTTGTAAGGTACTTTGCACATAGTTGCTCCCCAGTACACAGTAGTTTCATCTCTTTTCCTACAGTCATCATCATGCCCCTTTCTGTGCCCCTAAACTCTGGATTGTTGTTACCTGTATTAAAACCTTAGGCTTTAGATAGCCACAGCCATAGCTAAAAGAGAGAAAAAAGTAGCTTTCCCTATTATGAGCCGTTTTTAAGACCTTTTTCTTAGATCTGATCATTTCATCTGAGCATAGTAATCATATTTATAATCACAGATAGGGTGATTCAGGGGTAAATGTGAGGTTATAGTTAGGAATACTTTGGGGGATAAGAAGAGACAATTTCATTTCTTATTAGTGGCTAATGAAGTGTTTCGCATTTAATTTTTAGGGTTTTTTTTTTCCTCCTAGTGTGAAATTTTTTCATTGTAGGAATTGGTTTGGTTCATCCAGTGTTTATTGGGTACAAGGCAGGTAGTCTGTCCCACCCCATGGGTTTACATTCAGATAGGCAACATTGACATATGAAGAAATTGTTATTATACAAGTCATAAGACAAGCGACAATGAGGTAGTTATGGTTGTGGTTTAGGGATCAATCTGGTAAGGCCCTGTGAAAGGGGTGGAATTTGATCAGGGCCTTAGGAAGTCTATAATATTTTCACAGATGAAAGGACCTTATTTATGGTGGATAAGGACAATATAAGCATAGGCATGGAGGTACTTTTGGAGGAAGGGAGGATCCCATATTGCTAGGATGTAAGGCTGTGATACGACAGTGGGAATACAGTGTGAGATAATGTAGGCAATGTATTATAGGTAGTAGGCTAGGCCCTTATTGTATGGCCTTTTAAAGCCAGTTTCAGGCTTCAGTGTTATTCTGTAAATTGGAGTTACTAAAGTTCTTTGAAGACATGAGGGACATGACCAGGTCTATGCTATGAAGAATAATCAGTTGGTGTATAGGATGGATTAGAGTTGGGGAAAGACTGAAGGAGGGGAATACCAGCTAGGAGGTGATTGTATTAGTGGAAGTGGTAGTGAGATTTTGAAACTAGAGCAGAAGGGGTAGAAAGGGGAAGACTGATGGTAGAGACCTTGCAAAAATAAAAGTTATAATTTGGAAACTGATTAGATGTTGGGGACTAAAAGGAAAGAATTAAAAACCACAGAAATTAGGAGTATTGTGGTAGGACTTAATTCACTTTAAGATATTTAATATCATTCTGCCAATATAAGTGTCTATACTAGCCACTGGACTAATACAAAAATAAATAGACCTTTGCAGAATGGGGAGATAGAAAGCTAAAATGAACTCCCTCATTTACATTGTCTTGAATAGGAAGAAAACACTCTAAAACACTCTAAAGATTTCTGGTCATGCTTGACATGCTTAAAATTTTTACTACTAATGGTGGGTGTGCTTATTACTAGCTAAAAAGTTTTGCATGCTTTTAAAATAATCCTTAGACCTGTAATCCTTGCTTTATCAATATTCATCTTAAACAGTCAGCAGCCCCTGGGTGCAGAGGGCTGCTCTAAAATAGTGATTGGTGCTTCTTTCTGTAATGCGGAAGAGACAATAGGGACATCTGTATTTCTTATATGCTTTCACAAAGTTTATTTCTAATAGAAAGGGTGCTATTGGCCCCTCCCCCTTGCTGGTCCCTTCCCAGTTCCTCCAAGACTATCTTCTTTAAACAAGTTTGGTCTGGAAATATTCAGGTCAGTTCCTCCAGGGCAGGGCCTCTGTGTTTCCCTACCTTGATTATTTCATCAAGAGAGCTAATCATTACCTCATTCCATAGCAAGGCCTGTCTTGGTGCTGCTGCTTTCTTGGCCATATTGTTTAAATACCATTCCTTTCATAGTCTTCCTCATATATAATTTTGAGGAGGAAATACAAGATTTTTTTCCCTTTCTTTAATTTCTCTTTTGGTGGATGCTGTCATTTGTCTTTAGCAGCATTTCTGAAGATCTGGTGAGCACTTGTACTCTTGAGATAAGCCTTTTAGTACTTTATTAGAATTCCCTATACACTGTTTACATTTTTATGTAATTTCCAGACTATTTAATGTTCTTGCTAATAGGAAAGAAGTTGAATATGAGATAAATTTAGAGCTAAGCCTAAGTTGTCTTTTGTAGATAATGGAGATGTTTTCTGAATTGTGCTGAAGGCATTCTATATAACTGATGTTGCTGCTAGATTTTAGCCTCTGTTTGTGTACTTGATGTTCTGCTGTGTGTGTGTGTGTGTGTGTGTGTGTGTGTAAGAGAGAGAGAGAGAGAGAGAGAGAGAGTGTGTTTTATGTATGATTTGCTTCATTTCAGAGAGTATTTGAGATGGTTTATAAGAAATACAATTCAATAGAAGCATATTTTGGAAATGTTGCTGGTTTGGTTCTGGAGCACCATAATAAAGTGAATATCTCCATAAAGCAAGTCACATGAAAACACGCTATCATTTGAGCCTTCGGTGGGTGGTAATCATTTTGCTGTTGGAGGGTCTCACCTGGATGTTGATGGCTGCTGACTGACCAGTGTAGTGGTTGCTGAATGTTGGAGCGACTGTGGCAGTTCCTTAAAATAAGACAACAATGAAGTTTTCCACATCGATTGACTCTTCCTCTTACAAACAATATCTCTGTAGCATGCAATGATGCTCTTTGATTGCATTTTACAAATAATAAAACTTCTTTCAAAATTAGAGACAATCCTCACAGACCCTGCAACTGGTTTTTCAATGAAGTTTATGTAATATCCTTTGTTACCATTTCAACAGTCTTCACTGCATCTTTACCAGGAGTAGATTCCATCTCAAGAAACTACTTCCTTTGCTCATTCATCAGAAGCAACTCCTCATTTATTGAAGTTTCATCATGAGATTGCAGCAGTTCAGTCACATCTTCAGCCTCCACTTCTAATTCTAATTCTTGCTGTTTCCAGCACATCTGCAGTTCCTTTTTTCCACTGAAGTCTTGAACTCTTCAAAGCTATCCATAAGAGTTGGGATCAACTTCTTCCAAATTCCTGTTAATGTTCATATTTTGACCCCTTCCCATGAATCACTAATGTTCTTAATTGATTCTAGAGTAGTGAATTCTTTCCAGAAGGTTTTCCGTTTACTTTACCCAGATCCATCAGCAGAATCACAGTCTGTGTCACTGATAGCCTTACAAAATATATTTCTTAGGTAACAAGACTTAAAAGTCTAACTTACCCCTTGTCACATGGTTTCCAGAATGGACATGTTAGCAGGCATGAAAACAACATTAATCTTGTTGTACATGTTCATCAGAGCTATGCATAGGGTGACCAGGTCATTGTCAATGAGTGGAATCTTTAAGTTCATGTACATTTTTAGACATAATGCTATTGCACACTTAATAGGCTACAGTGTAGTGTACACGTAAGTTTGATATACACTGGAAACCAAAAAATATTCTGTGATTTGCTTTATGGTGATATTTGCGTTATTATAGTGGTCCAGAACTAAACTAGCAACATCTCCAGAGCATGCCTTTATTGAATTTTATTTCTTATAAACCATCTCAAATACTCTCTGAAATGAAGCAAATCATACATAAAACTCTCTCATTCCATCTCTCTCTCTCTCTCTCTCTCTCTCTCTCTCTCTCTCTCTCTCTCACACACACACACACACACACACACACACACACACGGAGCTATACATAGGATGACCATTGTCAATGAGTTGAAAGGAATCTTTTTTTAAAATAAATTTTCTGTGAATTGTAATGTTTTTCAGTATATTTTATTTTAAGATATGATGAGGCAAAGGACATATTTGAGCTGTCTTGTATGCTTTTGCTGTGTAGTTTGAAATTTTGCTTTTTCATAACAATAAAAACAAAATTTTAGTGTTGTCCTGATTTTGACATAGTTTAGCCTTATAATTCAGAGGTTGTATAATCTGCATACCTTATTACTAGCTAAGTAAGGGGATAGTGACTCCATTTTGGATAAAATACCTCTCAAATCTCTAACAAAAAGTTCAAAGTTCATGGATAGTTATTATTATTGTAGGACCTATCTACTTCTCCTATACAGTAGTTGGGGATAGACTTTAAGAGGAAATACAGTAATTTTAACACCCAATGTAAATGCTTTACCTGAAGAGATATTTTATCTTAAATGTGTGTAAACTTAAGGGAGAAAGATACAACATTTTTTTTACTGTTGTTCAATTACAATTGTCCCCATTTTCCCCCTACTCTACCCACCCCCACCTCCCACATTCAATCCTCCCTGCCTCCCCCTTCCCCTGCACTGTTGGCTTTGTCCATGGGTCCTTTATACCTGTTCCTTGACAACCCTTCCCCTTCTTTCCCCTCTTAACCCCGTCCCCTCTGGTTACTGTTAGTTCTTTATTTCCATGTCTGTGGTTCTATTTTGCTTGCCTTTTGTTTTGTTGATGAGGTTCCACTTATAGGTGAGATCATATGGTATTTATATTTCACTGCCTGGCTTATTTCACTTAGCATAATGATCTCCAGTTCCATCCATGCTGTTGCAAAGGGTAGTAGTTCTTTCTTTCTGCTGCATAGTATTCCATTGTGTAAGTGTAGCACAGTTTTTTGATTCACTCATTTACTAATGGGCACTTAGGCTGTTTCCAGCACTTGGCTGTTGTAAATTGCGGTGCTATGAACATAGGGGTGCACAGGTTGTTTTGAGTTGGTGTTTCAGGGTTCTTAGCGTATAATCCCAGCAGTGGAATTGCCAGGTCAAAAGGCAGTTCCATTTTCAGTTTTCTTAGAAAATTCCATCCTGCTTTCCACAGTGGCTGCACCAGTCTGCATTCCCACCAACAGTGCACTAGGGATCTCTTTTCTCCACAACCTCACCAGCACTTGTTTGTTGATTTGGTTATGATGGCCATTCTGACTGATGTGAAGTGGTATCTCATTGATGTTTTAATTTGCATCTCTCTAATGACTAGTGATGTTGAGCATTTTTTTATGTGTCTCTAAGGCCTCTGTATATCCTCCTTGGAGAAGTGTCTGTTGAGGTCCTTTGCCTATTTTTTAATTGTATTATTTGTCTTCCTGGTGTGGAGTTGTGTGAGTTATTTATATATTTTGATATCAAACTCTTGTCCGATGTATCCTTCACAAATATGTTTTCCCATACAGTTGGTCCTCTGTCCATTTTACTGATGTTTTCTTTAACTGTGCACAAGCTTTTTAGTTTGATGCAGTCCCATGTGTTTATTCTTTCCTTTATATCCCTTGCTCTATGGGACATATTGATGAAAATATTGCTGCATGGAATATCTGAGATTTTCTTGCCTATGTTCTTTTCTAGGACTTTCATGGTATCACAACTTATATTTAAGTCTTTTATCCATTTTGAATTTATTTTTGTATATGGTGTAAGTTGGTGATCGAGTTTCATTTTTTTTGCATGTAGCTGTGCAGATATCTGAACACCATTTATTGAAGAGGCTATTTTTGTTCCATTTTATGTTCCTGCTTCCTTGTCTAATATTAATTGACCATAGAGACATGGGTTTATTTCTGGGCTCTGTATTCTGTCCCATTGGTCTATGTGTCTGGTCTTATGCCAGTACCAGGCTGTTTTGATTACAGTGGCCTTGTAATATGGTTTGATATCAGGCATTGTGATCCCTCCTACTTTGTTCTTCTTTCTCAAAATTGTGGAGGCTATTAAGGGTCATTTATGGTTCCATATAAATTTTTGAAATATTTGTTCTTGATCTGTGAAATATGGCATTGGTATTTTGATAGGGATCACATTTTAAATCTATAGATCGCTGTGGGTGGTATGGGCATTTTGATGATGTTAATTCTTCCAATCCATGAACACAGTGTATGCTTCCATTTATTTGTGTTTTCCTTAATTTCTTTCTTCAGTGTTGTGTAGTTTTCTGAATACAGGTCTTTTACTTCCTTGGTTGAGTTCATTCCTAAGTATTTTTCTTGTTGCTGTAGTGAATGGGATTTTTTTCCTGATGGAGTCAGTTCATGTGGAGTTGTTTCATATTTTTTTTTTATGCTCAACTTTCTGCCTTATTCCTTCTGTATCATTTCTAGGTTTATATCTTCTACATCACTAATTCTTTCCTCCATTTGGTTGACTATTTCCTATGCTTGCTTGCTCATTCTTGATCTCTTTTATTGAGTTCTTCATTTCCAGTATTTCTGTTTGGTTCTTTTTGAAAGTTGCAATTCTTTTGGTAAAGTACTCATTTTGTTCAGTGATTTTTCTGTGTCTATTAAACTGCCTCTCTATATTTTTTCATAACTATATTCTTGAATTCTTTTTCATTTATATCACATATTTCCATGTCTTGAAGTTGTTTTTCCCCCCTGGAGAGCTTTCCTTTCTGAGCTGTCTTGTTAGTTTGATTATTCATGTTATTTGATGGCTTCTTTCTCCGTGTAGGCATCTATGTATTACTGGCACTTCTCTAGCAGATCAATATGAAGAGTTCTTTCTATTGATTTTTAGTAGGTGGCAGTGAATCACCAGTTTTTAGCTCTGTTGCTCTTCTCTGGCTATTCAGATCTCCACCTGGCAATGTTCCCTGGGTAGGTTGAGTCCTCACCTGTGCTCTGGTTGCCCCAGTCCCCAGGGCCCAAAACTGCAGGGGAATGCAGTGAGTGTTGGGTGTCCAAATTCATGAAATTCCAGGCTGTCTTCTGGAGCCAGAGGCTGTTATCAGTGTAGCAATGTGTGGGTTTGTACTGGTCTACAGGATCCCAGCTGGCTTCTTTGTTGTTTTGCTCTCTTGATAAAGGTGATCTCGATCTCTGTGGGGTCCCCGCTGTGTCCTGGCCCAAGGCCCAGTCACAGAGTACCCCTTTTGGTCAGGGAAATAAGTTATTCTGTAGTATCAGTTCTTGGGTTTGCAGATAAAGTGCTCAACAACCGGACACCAAGGGCAAAGGGAGGTGGGCTCTGGAAGGTTACAGGGTGGCTAGGTTCTGTGGTTTTGTTTCTCTGCGTGGAATGTGGACTGCCTGACAACCATGGACACAAGGCACTGTGTGCCTGCCCAGGTCTTTGGGTTCATCCCCAACTTGTACTGCTCACTCCTGCAGGAAAGCCCACCAGATCTCTTTGTTCCTACCAGCTGAAGTGAGTGCCAGCCACAGCCTGATTCCCCCCTTGTCTGGGCTGAGCCCTGCCATAAGCTCCTGGTTGTAGCGCTGCACCTGTGTCTCATCTCAGCTTTTCTCCCTTCTTTCCTCCCTGGTTTGTTCCCACTTGTCCACTTTTAGATGATTCAATGAGTGGATCTCTCAGATGTGTTTGTGCATCAGCAGGGAATCCTTTGTTGAGTTATATCTGTTCAAATTGTTGAAACTTCAAGGGGAGAGACCAAGAAGATCTCTCATGTTGCCATTCCTGTGTCATCCAAAATTTAATTAATTTATAAATATTTAAAAATGCATAGTTTAGACCAAGGGCCAGATAACTATTTTATTTTATTTTATTTTTTATTATTGTTTAGGTACAGTTGTCTCCATTATTCCCCCACCACTCCTCCCCACCTCAGCCATCCCCACCTCCCACCCTCGATAGGATCCAGGTAAGTATTTTAGAGTTTTACAATTTGTTTGCTGCATATAACCTCTATCACATATTCTTTTTCTAAAAATAACTCTTTAAAAATATAAAAAATAGTCTTAGGCTATTGGCCCCAATTTAGACTAATAGCTTCAGAATATGTTTTGTGAAGTTAAGTTTATACTAATGTCACTGACAAATTTTAGGGTTATGAATCTAACTGAAAAAATATAATCTTTTGAATTAATTTGCATATAGATATGAAATACCAAGGATTTGTCAGATACTTTTAAAAAATCTTATGAATGATGCAATCTGTGTACAGGTTCTTTTTAAAATGATTTTGAAAGAGCTGAATTTCTGTTACCTATCAGAATTTAAAATTCAGAATTGAGAAGCAAATTGACTCATAGGAAATACTTTACGAAATTAGGTTTGAAAATGGCTTTTAAATGTTTGAAGTAAGAAAATAATATCTAAGAAAAATCTATGGCAGCTATTTATTTTTGAAGTTATTTTTATATTCATATTACAAATTCAATCATTCCACAAGTATTTTTCTAGGCTCTGTTATGCTTCAGAGAATATGCTATATACTGGGGTTATAGAGCATCATTAGGTATCATCCCTTCCCTCAGTGAGCTTGTACTCTGTTAGACAGATGAAACAGATACTTAATAAGTAATACAGTATTTATGGGTAGAAGTCTGTGTATGGTAAGGAGGAAGGAAAAGGGAAGATACAACATCGAATCTTGGTAAAGATGAGTTGATGTTCAAAAGCACAGGTAACCCAGAATGGTAAATACTTCAGAGATCATCCATATTTAAATTTGGACTCTGTTTTTATAATTTGATTTGAACATGGAGATGTTTTATCAACTAATTTATTTTATAGCAGATTATAATAATTGGTTTTAAATACCCAACTAAATGAGTAGCTTGGAGGTGGTGCACACTTGCAGATCCTGAGACTCTTTAAAAGACAATTCCATCAGATCAATTTCATACAGAATTGTTCTTTCTTATATCTTCACTGAAGCAATGACAGTGGTTAGGTGAGTCGGTTTCAAATGATAAAGCATTTGGGTTAAAAACTGCAGGAATATTATATAACTAGAAAGCCATGTAAGACTAAAAGAAATAATTTTACATGAATGTTGTAGGCACCATCCAATTTTCCATTAGGTACTGTGGTGAATAAAGAGTTCAATTTAAAAGATTAAATAAACAGATAAAATGTCTACTGGGGAAATGGTCATAACTATTAATAAACCTATGAAAATGTCTAGTATTTTAAAACTCAAGATATAAATTAAACCAACATTTTATGTGGAATGCAAAACAAAAGACCCATAGCTTTGGAAATGCAACCCTCCCCCCAAAAAAAAGACTGTTAGTGAAATTTATAAAATTTGTTATAGTAATATACAAAGATACTTTGTACTTCCCTTCAATTTGTGTTTCTCTAAAGCAAGCTATATATGCATTAGTATGTATGTACCTTTTTGGATTGGTTTGGAAGATTTTCCCTTGGAAGATTATTTTAAAGTTGACCAAAAATGGTTCTTTTGGAAAAAGTAATCATCTCATAATAATATGACATGTCAAAAGTAAAACTATTAATCAGTACTGTGTGATAGTCTAGTAGTAAGGTTTGATTCACAGATCTATTATTTTGTATACAGATAACGGTATTCACCTTTGGTGAATTATTAACTTAAATGTTTCATATACTTTTTCTATATTTTGTTTTGGCAGGCATTCACACATCAGGCATTTATTGGGCACATATCAGATACTGTGCTAGCTGCTTTAAGAACATTATATTAATCCTGACAACAATCCTAAATTGTTTATTTACAGATGAATAAATTGAAACTAAGAAAGTTGTAGAAACTTTTTCAACTTTTGGAATTGAAACCTAGGTCTGCTTGCAACCAAAGCATTGCTCTTTTCATGATATTACTACTCTGCCTGCCTCATGAATAAAGCACAGCATCTGTCCACAAGTAGCTTTAAGTTTAGATGCTTATGACAAGAAATTTATGGAATATGGTGGAATTATTATATTATTATTTTTATAGCATTTGAAATTGTTACACAACATAAAATATGCCATCTTAGCCATTTTTTAAGTTTACAGTGTAAGTACATTCACATTGCTGTACAATCAATGTTCAGAACTCTTTTTTTAAGATTTTGTTTATGTATTTTTAGAGTGAGGGGAAGGGGGGGAGAAAGAGAGGGAGAGAAACATTGATGTGAGAGAGAAACAGTGATCGGTTGCCTCTTGTATGTCCCAACTGGGGACCAAACCTGTGATCCAGGCATGTGCCCTGACTGGGAATTGAACTGGCAACCTTTTGCTTTGTGTAACAACACCAAAGTGAGCCACACCAGTCAGGTCCAGAACTCTTTTCATCTTGCAAAATGGAAACTCTTTACTCATTAAACAATAACTTTCTATTTCTCCCTCTGTGGCCCCAGGCACCAGTATTGTACTTTCTGTCTCTATGAATTTGACTGCTCTAGATACGTCACATAAATGGGATTATACAGTATTTTTTTGTGTGACTGGCTTATTTCAGTTAGTGTAATGTCTTTAAGATTCATCCATATTGTAGTATGTGTCAGAATTCCCTTTTTAAAGTTGAATAATATTCCAGGGACTCTCGACCAAGACGGAGGCGTAGGTAGAGACACTGTGCCTCCTTGCACAACCAACATAAGGACAGCAACAATTTAGAAACAGAAAACAACCAGTACAGACAGAAAATTGAACTGTATGGAAGTCTGACAACCAAGGAATTAAAGAAGACACATTCATCCAGACTGTTAGGAGGGGTGGAGTTGGGCAGCTGGTTGAAGAAGAGTCACAGCAAAGCAGTGGCTGGTGGACCCTGGGTGCACGGGGTGGCAGTGGGTGGACCCAGCAAGGTGGCAGATTGTGGAGGGCACAGCTCACAAGGCTGCTGGCAGACAAGGTGTTCCCACATTCACGTGCAGATAAACCAGGCAAAACTGGGAAGCGGGATGAACTGCACAACCCAGGGTCCCAGCACAGGGAAATAAAGCCTCAAAACACCAATTGAAAACACCTGTGGGGATTGAAATGCCAGGAGAAACTCCCAGCCTCACAGGAAGGTGTGTTGGAGAGACCTACAGCGTCTTAGAACATACACAAGCCCACCCACCCACCCAGGAATCAGCACCAGAAGAGCCCAATTTGCTTGCGGGGAGCAGGGGAAGTGACTAAAATCGGGCAGAGAACGAAGCAAGTGCCATTGTTCCCTCTTGGACGCCAACCCCACATAAAGTGTAACAACCCAGCAACTGGGTTGATCTGCCCTGGTGAACACCTAAGGCTCCACCCCTTACTATGTAACAGGCGTGACAACACACAAAAAATGGCCCAAATGAAAGAACAGATCAAAGCTCCAGAAAAAAATACAACTAAGCAACAAAGAGATAGCCAACCTATCAGATGCACAATTCAAAACACTGGTAATTAGGATGCCCACAGGATTGGTTGAATTTGGTCACAAATTAGATGAAAAAATGAAGGCTATGCTAAGTGAAATAAAGGAAAATGTACACGGAACCAATAGGGATGGGAAGGAAACTGGGACCCAAATCAATGGAGTGGACCAGAAGGAAGAAAGAAACATCCAATCAGAAAAGAAGGAAGAAACAAGAATTCAAAAAAATAAGGAGAGGCTTATGAACCTCCAGGGCATCTTTAAATGTTCCAACATCCAAATTATAAGGGTACCAGAAGGAGAAGAGGGAAAGCAGCAAGTGGAAAACTTATTTGAACAAATAATAAAGGAGAACTTCCCCAATCTGGCTAAGGAAATAGACTTCCAGGAAGTCCAGGAAGCTCAGAGAGTCCCAAAGAAGGTGGACCCAAGGAGGAACACACCAAGGCACATCATAATTCCATTATCCAGGATTAAAGATAAGGGGAGAATTCTAGAAGCAGCAAGGGATAAGGGGACAGTCACCTACAAAGGAGTTCCCATCAGATTGTCAGCTGATTTCTCAAAAGAGACCTTCCAGGCAAGAAGGGGCTGGAAAGTAGTATTCCAAGTCATGAAAGGCAAGGACTTCCATCCAAGATTGCTTTATCCAGCAAATCTATCATTTAGAATGGAAGGACAGATAAAGCACTTCCCAGATAAGGTCAAATTAAAGGAGTTCATCATCACCAAGCCCTTATTATATGAAATGTTAAAGGGACTTATCTAAGAAAAAGAAAATAAAAAACATGTACAGTAAAAAGACAGCAAACTCACAGATATTAACAACCACACCTAAAACATAAGCAAACTAAGCAAACAGCTAGAACAGGAACAGAACCACAGAAATGGAGATCACATGGAGGGTTAGCAACAGGGGAGTGGGAGGAGGAGAGAAGGGGAAAAGGTACGGAGAATAACTAGCATAGATGGTAGGTAGAAAATAGGGGGAGGGCAAGAATTGTATGGGAAATGTAGAAGTTAAAGAACTTATAAGTATGATACATGGACATGTACTAAAGGGGGGAATGTGGGTGGGAGGGGGTGTGTAGGGTAGAGGGGAGTGAAGGGGGAAAATGGGAACAACTGTAATAGCATAATCAATAAAATATATTATTAGAAAAGGTTGAGTAATGTTCCATTTTATGTATATAGAGGGATGGTTCTCAAGACACTGCAATATCCCTGATTGTTAAAGAATATGACATTTTACTTTTTATGCTGTGTTTATAAAGTTGGTAATTAATTTTCTCAGAAAATCAGATAAAGGATAAAAATATAACCACTCAATCTTAAGTTAATTAAAACCAAAATTATTTAGGTAGTTTTATTTTTATTTTTGTTTAACAGGAATTTGGCTTTACTTGATTATTTTTCCTAGTTCATTTACTAGTATGTAACTTATAGTTTCATGTCCACCAAATGAGAATAAGGACATGAGTTTAATAAGTAAAGATAATATTGTAAAAAATATTCAACTAGAATTTTTTACAAAGTGTGTTTTAGAGGATAATTTTAAATTACATTTTATATGATAGTAATACTGATTTTATTAATTACTCATTGTTGCATAACAGTACCACAAACTTAGCAGCTTAAATCAAGATATTTATTATTTCACAGCTCCTATTGGTTAGAAGTTCAGACATTGCTCAACTAGATCTTCTTCTTTGGGTCCCACAAACAGTTATCAAGATTTCAGCTGTCCTACATTCTTAACTGGAGGACTGACTGGAGAAAGTATGCTGTACTTTCTCAGATTCTTGGTAGAATTCCTTCTCTTGTGGTGGTAGTACTGAGGACCCTGGCTTCTTTTGGGGTGTTCACTGGAGGCTACTGACAACACCTAGAGGCTGCCATGCTATGTAGAGTTCTTCAATGTGACCACTTCAATTAGGCCAGCAAGAAGAGTCTCCTGAGTCTTATATAACAGCATAGAAATGAAATCCCATCACCTTTCCAATATTGTGTTGATTGTGGATGCAAGGCACAGGTGCAGTCCACCCAAAGCACTGAGTGTTATACAAGGGCATGAACACCCAGAGGTGAGAACTGTGGAGGCTCATCTTAGAATCACTTAGCCTCATTGGTAAATTGGGAGCTTTCTTTAATTTTGCCATGGGTTAATTCATTATACCAACATAGTTCTTTATTCTAGGCAGATGTGGACTCACCTCTAAGTTTAGATCTAATTTGCTGTAGTTATTTAAAGGAAGTGAAAAAAATTGAACTCTTCTTTCCATATCTGTCAGTGGCTAACCTGTAAACTTGAAGCTCATGTGAGAGAGCAAATTTTCTTTAGAAGTGAACTTCTTAAACATTTTAACATTAGGTACTGTATAAATATAGTGCTTTTGTTTACTAGGTGGAATTTGGGGATCCTAGAGAGCACTTGAAAGTTTATAACACTATCAGATTTGTTGCAAAGACTGATGTCCTGTGTATGTTTTGTTAGTAATTATCACCCATATCACCCATAATAATTATCTTCTCACTTACCTTTACCTTGTTCTTTTTTACTTGTTTATCTCTCTACTTCCTTCTTCACTATGTCTTTCAGCATCAAGCCAGGAGCTCTCTTAATTGGTCTTGACTTTAACACTGAGGAACAGAGTTATTGTGGACAGTTAATACCCCTTTTATAAAACTATATGTATTTATATGTTCATTTCCCACACCACCTCCAATTCTAAGGATCTGAGGGGAAAACAGATATATTTTTTTGGTTCAGTTTTCCATGTTTAACTGCTTTTGTCATTAATAGTAAGAAAACGAGAGGTTTGAGATGACCTATGTGATTTTCTGAGATCGCGTGAGTTCAGTATCTCACTTTAGTATCTCTGTTTGACAACAATCTTTTATTTATTTTTTAAAATAATTTTTATCATTATTCTATTAGAGTTGTGCCAATTTTTCCCCCTTTGCACTCCTCCGCCCATCCCACCCCCACTCCAGCAGTCAATTCCCACACTGTTGTCCATATCCAATGCATCATTCATACGTTTGTTTTGTCTAGTCCCTTTGCCTTCTTTCCACCATTATCTCCTTCCCTCCTTCCCTCTGGTCAGTTTCAGGCTGTTTCATGTTTCCATGCCTGTGGTTCTATTTTGTTCATTAGTTTATTTTGCTCATTAGATTCCTTAGGGGTGAGATCATATGGTATTTGTTTTTCACCACCTGGCTTATTTCACTTAGCATAGTACTTTCCCCGTCCATCCATGCTGTTGCAAAGGGTAGGAGCTTCTTTCTGCTGTGTAGTATTGCATTGCGTAAATGTACCACAGTTTTTTGATCCACTCATTTACTGATGGGCACCTACGTTGCTTCCAACACTTGGCTATTGTAAACAGTGCCTGTGTGAACATAGGTGTGCATAAGTTATTTTGAATTGGTGATTTGGTATCCTTAGGGTATATTCCTAGCAGTGGAATCACCGAGTCAAAAGGCAGTTCCATTTTTATTTTTTTTGAGAAAATTCCATACAGTTTTCCACAGTGGCTGCACCAGTTTGCATTCCCACCAACAATGTACTAGGGTTCCCTTTTCTCCTCAACCTTGCCAGCACTTATTGTTTGTTGATTTGGTTATAATGGCCACTGTGACTGGTGTGAAGTGGTATCTCATTATGGTTTTAATTTGCATCTCTCTGATGGCCAGTGATGCTGAACATCCTTTCATGTGTCTCTGGGCTCTCTGTATGTCCACCTTGGAGAAGTGTCTGTTGAGGTCCTTAGCCCATTTTTTAAAACATTTTTTTTTTTTGTTTTTCAAGTACAGTTTTCTGCCTTTCCCCCCTACCCTTCTCAACCACCCCAGCACTCCCTTCTTTATCCATTTTTTAATTGGATTTTTTGTCTTCCTGGTGTGGACTCTTGTGAGTTCTTTATATATTTTGGAGATCAAACCCTTGTCTGATGTATCATTGGCAAAAATGTTCTTTCATACAGTTGATTCCCTTCTCATTTTGATGATAGTTTCTTTAAATGTTCAGAAGCTTTTTAGTTTCATATAGTCCTGTTTGTTTATTTTTTCCTTTATATCCCTTGTTCTAGGAGATATGTTGACAAAAATATTGCTATGTGGGGTATCTGAAATTTTCATGCCTGTATTTTCCTCTATAACTTTTATGGTGTGAAAGAAGAACAAAGTAGGAAGGGTCACAATTCCTGATATCAAACAATCATACAAAGCCACTGTCAAAACAGTCTGGTACTGGCATAATAACAGACGTATAGATCAATGCAACAGAATAGAAAATCTGGAAACAAACCCAAGTCTCTATGGTCAATTAATATTTGACAAAGGGGCATAAGCATACAGTGGAGTAAAGATTGTCTCTTCAACAAATGGTGTTGGCAGAACTGGACTGGTACACGCAAAAAAATGAAACTTGATCACCAACTTACACCATACACCAGAATAAACTCAAAACAGGTAAAAGACTGAAATATAAACCAAGGATCTTTTAACGTGATCTATTTCATAATTTTCTGAGGAGATGTAAGTAATTTTACCAGGATAGTCTCTTCACTTGGGTTTTGGAGTACCTGAGTTAGTTATTGTTACCTTTATAATTGTTGATAAGGTTTTCAGAGTCTTTTGTAGGAAATTGTTTCTTCCTTATTTGGCACTTAATTGGGGAAAACAGTGTGTGTAGTTGTCTTTTTAAATTGCAAATGTTATTTTTGAAATAAATGTTTAATGTCCTCTAGAATTCCAAAAATATTTTTGTTTTCATACAGGTGAAAATGACTTACATTTTAGTAAATATCAGTTTATACTGAGGTCTTCTATACAAATTAATACTCTTATTGTGACAACCTGGTACCTTGCTGAATGTGGATGAGGTGGGAGTAATGGAGGGTCTGTTTTTAAAAGACTCTTTGTGTAGACCGAAATGATTTTTAGGATATAGTAATCTTTTTGGATTATTTAGATTTATTTTATCTCTAGTTCCTTCATACTCACAGTCTTATGATAAATTAGTCATGAGATGGTATCAATGGGAAGTATCCTGAGAGTCATTTTGTAGTCAGATTTCAGTGATCAGAATCCTGTTAAAATTGGTTTGTGGACTGCTTTGCTGAATGTGCCTTTTCCTATATGTTAATGATAAATCCATCACTTTTTTTTCCCATCCCCCACAGTCTATCTGTGCTTTTGAGATAAGATGGTAGGTAGTGCTATGTATTCAAATTGGTAACCCTGGAGGAAAGCAGATTTAGAGGGTCGCCAATTCTTTTTTGTATTGGTTATTTTGGGGAGGCATATGAGATAAGCAAGCAGGAATGTCAAATAGGCGCTTGGATATATGGATCAAGAGCTGAGAAGAGTAGTCTCAGCAAATGTGAGTCTTGTCAGTAAATTAGCTGTCTGGAAAAAGAATTAACTATCTGGAGTGAGATGAGGAGACCAAAGTCCATTTCCTGAGGATCTAAAATATTTCAAGAATTTTGAAAAAGAACAAATAAAGTAAAAGAAAATGCAAGTGTTATCATAGAAGACAAAGGCTCAAATAAGAGAGAATGGTCTGCTGCAGCATGCTGCAGCAAGATCAAGTAAGATAAGGACTGATAGATCTATTAGCAAAATACACATTATTGATGACTTTATGTATCCCTCATTCGTTTTTTTTTTTAGAAAAAAATCCTAGTCAAATAAACAGTACTTGGTAATTTACTTCTTAATACATTTATTTTAAAATTTACATGTAGTGAAATTCACTTTTTTTCTTGCATGATTCTGACGTTAGACAAATGTATAGACTTGTGTAATCACAATCGAGATACAGAATAGTCTCATCATCCTCCCCCCAAATTCCCGTTGTTGCATCTTTGTAGTGCACCGTTACCCCTAGGCCTAACCTCTGGCAACTGCCAATCTCTTCTCCATACTTTATAGTTTTCCTTTTACAGAATGTCACATAAATGGAATCATATAGTATGTAGGCTTTTGAAGCTGTTTTTTTTTTTTTTTTTTTTCATTTAAGTTCAATAATATAGTTGAGATTTATCCATGTTGTTGAATGTATCGATGGATCATTCCTCTTCATTACAAAGTGGTATACACTTTTTCCTACCCCCTTCCTCTGGAAACCAGGTTTGAATTTTTCAGAGAGTCATATACTTGTTGTCACATATATTATTCTTTTGGGTTTAAATTTCTTCAGTTAGCAAAATGCATTTAAGATTTATCCATTTTGCTGCAAGTATCAGTAGTTCTTTCCTTTTTATTGATGAATGGTTTTCTATTTCTCTATTTAACAGTTGAAGGACATCTGGAATGTTTCCAGTTTTTGATAATTATGGACAAAGCTTCTATACATATTCATGTATACTTTTTTGTGTTACATAAATTTATGTTTACTTCACGTAAATATTCTTCCACTGTTTTCATGACTTCTTGCAAGAAATCTGTAGTTATTTCATTTGATATTTATGTAATATATTGTTTTTCTCTTACTGAATTCAAGACTTTGCCTTTTTCCTTTTGTTTAGAATAGTTTATTAAGATAAGTTTTGGAGTGGCTTTCTTTAATTATGTTCTTGATGGTGTTCACTGAGCTTATTGAAACTGTAAATTTATATCTTTCACCAAATTTGGGAAATTCTCAACCATTTTTAATTTTTTAAAATATTTTATTTATTTTTAGACAGAGGAGAAGGGAGATAGAGAGGGAGAGAAATATCAATATGTGGTTGCCTCTCACATGCCCCCAATGGGGACCTGGTCTGCAACCCAGGCATGTGCCCTGACTGGGAATCGAACCAGTGACTCTTTGGTTCACAGGGCCACATGCAATCCACTGAGTCACACCAGCCAGGGTGAAATTCTCAACCATTTTTTAAAAGCAGCTTTATTGAAACATAATTTATAGAAACATACAATTCACTCATTTAAAATGGACAGTCTAATTGGTTTTTTAGTATATTGTCATATATGTACAGTCAATACTACAGTCAGTTTTAAAACTTTTTTTATCACATCGAAAATAAACGTCTTTTTAGCTGTCACTCATATCTATCCATCCCTCAGCCATAAGGAACCACTAATTTATTTTCTGTCTGTCAAGAATTTCCTCTTCTCAACATTTTATATGAATGGAATTGCCATTATTTATGTATTTTTTTCTGTACCACCCTTTTCTTTTTGTGGGATGTTAATGAGATTGATTTTAGAGCTTTTGTTATTGTTCCACATGTCTCTGAGACTCTGTTGATTTGCTTTGGATAGTTTTTCACTTTCTTGTTCATATTGGTTAATTTCTATTGATCCATCTTCAAGTTTACTTGAAGTGGTACCTCGGTACTTGTTAATTTGTTCTGGAACTTGAGATGAGTGCTGAGACCGATGAGTACGGAACAATGAAGCATTTTGTCTTGCCTGATGGCATGGTAACTGATACAAGTTTTAGCCAAGTGCTATGAGTCCTGAGCAAGCACCAAGTGCTGAAACATTTTTTTCTCATAAAAATGGTTTGACGAGTTCTGAAGCTGATGAGTAACGAGGTATGACTGTACTTCTGCCATCTCCATTTTTTATTGAGCTCATGCAGGATTTTGTAAATTTCATATATATAATTTTTAGTCCTACAATTACTTACATTTGATTCTTTTTATAGGTTCTATATCTCTGCTGATAACTTTTTATCATATCATTTGACTGTTTTTTTTTTTTTTTTTTACCCAAAAGAGCATATTTGTATTACTTGCTTCAATCCTTGTTAGATACTTCAGTATGGAGTTATTCTGTAATTGAAGCCTATTGATTTTGACTTTTTTGTTTGTTTGTTTGTTTTCGTTTTTCAGCAGAAAATCTACCTGGGTAGGTTGAGGCTATAATGTTTTACCTCACCCTGTCTGGATGATGGTTCCCACGTTAATCATGCTATCAGAGTGTTTGTGTTAGTACCCTGCATGTGCCACTCAGTGCACGTGCTAATTCAGTGTGAGGCTTGAGCAGTTCTTGATACTGCAGTTCATTTTTCAAAGCTTCGTTGGGTGTCTTTGGTTCTATTCCACAGTTTGTAGTGGACCCCGGTTTCTTCATAGAGAACATTAGGGGATCTCCTCCCATTCTATCCTCCCCATGATTTCTTCTATGGATTCTCCAGTTACCATGGACCCTTTATCATTGTTCATCTGACCAGAAATGTGAGTTTCTCTCGGGGCCTTAGCCTTTCATGCTGTCACACAGCACTGCCCTTTTGAGGCTACCCTTGGAGTGAAGTGAAGGAGAGAATGAAAAAAAAAATAACAGTGATTAACTCTGTACTTTTCTTGTCCTCTTTTTCTGGTTCCTCTGACTACAGAGATATAGGTCTTATCTTGATTGGGGCTTGTTTTGGACCAGGACTGGGAGTCAAAAAAGAAAAAAAAAGTGGGAAAAAATTGGGATTCTTATGTTCACCTGCTCAAAGTGGATCTTTTCTTGGTTCTCTGTGCAGAAAGTGGAATTTCTGCTTGAAATTTTTTATGCCCATTGAAGAATGCTGTGAATCAGTCTCTCTTTGGGTCAAAGTCAGGAGATAAAGGTGGAAAATAAACTCAAGCCACTCACTATGGTGCTGCTTTTTCTTCGAATTTTGATCTCCCTCCATGAACTTCATGTGATTAATTACTTTTCAGAGTACTTAGGTAGTTCATTTTGTGTTTTGTCTAAAGGTTTTAGTTTATAATCAGAGGAGGGATAGGCTTATTCCATCTCGGTTGTCACTAAAAGCTCTGTTTAATTTAGTTTTCTGTTTGTATTTATTCATATGTTTTGCTTTTCTGTGGGTTCGTAAATAGGCACTGGTCAAATTCATTTGTTTACACCATCTTTCTGTTGCTTAATTTTAAAACATCTTAGATCAGTGGTTGGTAGGCTTTTTCTGTAAAGAGCCCAATAGTCAATATTTTAGGCTTTGTAGGCATAGGGTCTCTGTCAACTGCTCAACTCTGCTGTTATAGTGAGAAAGCAGCCAGAGATAATGTGGAAACAAATGGATACCTGCATTCCAGTAAAAATTTATTTACACAAACAGATAGTGGGCTACATTTGGCCCATGGGCTAGAGATTATAGACTCTTGTTCTAAGTCCTCCACACTTACTCTTTCCTGAAGGACTGCTTGAAGAGTAAATATTATTACCTACTGAGCTTTGTATGTTAAGATATTTTTTCCACAACCACTTACATTTTTCTCCTACAGCTTCTTCTGTAGTGTAACTCAAAATTTAATAGAACTGAAAGAAAGGAAGGGGATTCACAACAGGGCAATTATGTAAAACTCTTCCCATCCTAACTTGCTTTGAATATATCCCCACAATAGAATTTTTTCCTGTGGCAGTTTTCTCTCATCTCATAAATATTTGGTTGAGGACAGTCTTAATGAAAGTACACGTGTCATATGTTCATTCATCACAGCAAAGCTGTAAATAATATGAAATGAAACATTTGGCTCTGAAATTCAATGATCCTCAAAGACAATCTGGAATCTAAATTAATGTTCCTTTTCTAAGTACCTTCTCTATGTCCTTTGTCCTTTTGTGTTTCAGTAAGTGTGGATATTGCTAGATTGTGAAGAGAAATGCCTAGGGTTATATTTTTCTTAGTTGTTTCTCTTGTTCTAGTACTCTTGAACTTCAGTTTTTGAACAATGTTTTGCAGGTAAATCATCTTAAAATGGTTGATGAGCCAATGGAAGAGGGAGAAGCAGATTCTTGCCAAGTAAGTACTCATGCTAATTTATTAAGCTACATTTTTAGAATCAAAGGAAAGAGAGTAATTGGAAAGCAGAAAATCTGTCAGTTAAAGGAATTTATTCAGGTACATTAATAATAAGCAAATCCAATTATTAATAAAACAATAGCAGGTCAAAATATAAGACAGATTTCTCGCCAGACACACATGATTTTCTAAAACAACTTTATTCAGATATAAGTTTATGCCATGAAATTTATCCATTTTAGTGTAATGGATGAAATTTTCACTTGCTAGTGTATGAGTAACTGTATTACTTAAATATATAATCCTCTGAATTAAACTTTCACTCATATGTGGACTCTAAAACAAACAAAACAAATGAACAAACAAAACAAAGTAGAAACAGATTCATATAAACAGAGATCAAACTCATGGTTGCCAGAGGGAGGAGGGTAGGGAGATGTGTTTAAACAGGGGAAGGGGAATATAGTCAATAATATTGTGATAAATTTGCAGGGTGACAGATGATTAGATTCAGTGAGGTGATTGCATTGTAAGGTTGAGTCACTACATCATGCACCTGAAACCAAGACCAACTATACTTAAATAAAAGAAATGCAACAAGAATGAAAAAAAATTAAATAAGATTGTATTCATCTTTAAGGTAGAAAGGAGACATAACATGGAAATATTTACAAAGATAACATGAAGTCATTTAAAATCAGTTTGCTTTGTTTCAAAAAGGATTACATCTAAATTATTTTAGAAATTTCTAACTACTTTTAAAGAATGCTTAGCTATTAGGTTGTTCTATGTGAGGCCTATATACTAGTCTCTCATTTTACAAGATCTAGTTTTACAGAAGAGTGATGTTAAGATTTTAGGGAGGGTCTGACTAAGGTAGACATCTCTGTTTATGTTATTTTATGATTTTCATTTCTGTAGATATTTTCATAGAATTACAGTTTTTTAAAGCTGTAAGTAACCTGAGATACAGTAGTTTAGTATCTTCACTGTATAGATAAATCTCCTGAGAGCTGGAGAGGTTGTGACTTACACTAGGTCATAAAACTAACAAGTAGCAGAATCAAAACTTATGATTCAGTGTGCCTCATGTTAGGTCAGCCATGTATTGTGCAGACTCAAAGAAGTGGGAAATAAGGAAAGCACATTCCTTTTCTTATTTAGTTGTGGATAAAATCCACTTTGATGTCCCCTTCCACACAAAATTGGTTCATAAGTGGATTTCTCTCAGATAGGAACCAGCTGAGGGATTTAAATTAGGTTTGTCCAAGACTCTCCTTTGAAATGTTCTGTATAAAAATCAACTGTCTCTACAGATACTGGTAGTGTTAAAGTAATCTCAGTTCTTTTTTTCCACATTATTTTATTGTTGTTCAAGTACAGTTGTCTCCATTTCCCCCTACCACTCCCCCACACCCCACCCATCCACACCTCCCACCCTGGATCCTACCCACTTTGGTTTTGTCCATGTGTCATTTATACATGTTCCTGAAAACCCATCCCACCTGTCCCCCCATTATCCCTTCCCACCTCCCCTCTGGCAGCCATCAGTCTGTTCTCTGCATCTATGAATCTGGTTCTGTTTTGTTTGTTCATTTATATTGTTCTTTAGATTCCACATATGAGTGAAATGATATGATATTTCTTTTGTCTTTCTCAGACTGAGTTATTTTACCTAGCATATTTAAAGGATGGAATATGTGGATTTTGATTAGGAGAAGAGGCATTGGACATTTTTATTTGGAAGACTTGCATAGGTTCAGTGAAATTAACTGAAATAGAGTACAGTTGTTTCATGACTGTGAACATTTTTTTTAAAGTGGTGATCCAGATTTATAATGATCTTCAACACTGCTGAAACTGAAGTGCCTTCTTAAACATAAAAATACTGTATTGTGCTCAATATAGAATCACATACTTGGAGGGGACCTTAAAGATCCATCTAACATAACCAGTTTGTTATATGAGAGCACTGAAGTAATTTCTGATTTGGTGAAGGCTGCTTCACTTACACGTGGCAGATGTTGGCAGATATAGGAACAAAATTAATAAAGTCTGTTGACTCTTCCAGCAGTGTTCTTTTAGCTAGAGAAAACTTTCAAACAGTATGTTTTTATATGTTCATTTTTCAAAACTACATTAAGAATATGTGATAAAAACTCAGTTAACTATACTATTAATAAACTCAGTTAACTATAATATTAATAAAAGTATAAGAACAACAATTAAAATAAATTTTAAAAAAGAGTATACAGTCTGATGTTTCTTTTGGTACACATATATTTTATTGCAAAGGTTTATACAAATATGCTATACTTTAAAATAATCCAAAAATGTCAGCTACAAAGCGTATGTATTTTCATTTAAAAAAGGTCTTTTACACTTTTTATTAAATCTATTGGGGTGACACTGGTTAATAAGATTATATAAATTTCAAGTGTATATTTTTGTGATATTTGATCTTCATATTGCACTGTGTGTCCACTATCCAAAGTCAGATCATCTTCTGTCGCCATATATTTCACCCCCTTTACCCTTTACTACCTGCCAGTCCCCTTCCCTCTGGTAACCACCCTGTTGTTGTCTGTGTCTATGAGTTTTTGTTTGTTTTTCTTGTTTGTTCATTTGTTGCTTTCAGTTTTTTATCACACATAGGAGTGAAATCATATGGCTTGTAACTTTTTCTTTCTGACTTATTTTGCTTGGTATGATCTCCTCAAGATACATCCATGCTGTCATAAATGGCAGTATTTTATCCTTTCTTATGGCTGAGTAGTGTTCCACGGTATACATGTACTACATCTTTATCCAATCATCTGTGAAAGGACACTGTTTTTTTCATGTTTTGGCCTCTGTGAATAATGCTGCAATGCACATAGGGGCGCATACATCTTTGCAAGTAAGTGATTTCAAAATTTTTCGTGAAGCTACCCAGAAGACGGGTTGCTGGGTCCTATGGTAACTATTCTTAATTTTTTGAGGAACCTCCATGTTGTTTTCCATAGTGTCTGTACAAGTTTATTCCTACCAACAGTGAATGAGGGTACCTTCCTTGTAATTTACTACTTCAGATCTTATATTTAGGTCTTTGATCCATTTTGAGTTAATTTTTGCATATGGGAACAAACTATAATCTAGTTTCATTCTTTTGCTTGTGGCTTTTCCATTTCCCCAGTATCATTTATTGAAGAGGCTTGCTTTTCTCTATTATGTATTTTTGACTCTTTGTTGAAAAATTATTTGTTCACTTGTATGTGGGTTAATTTCTTGGTTCTCAATTCTGTTCTATGGTCTGTGTGATTGTTTTTCTGCCAGTAACATGCTGTTTTGATTTTTGTTGCTTTTAGTATAATTCAAAGTCAGTGCGATACCTCCAGTCTCATTCTTTTTTCTCAGGATTGCTTTAGCAATTTGAAGTCCTTTGTATTTCCATACAAACCTGATGATTTTTGTTCTATTTCTTTAATACATGTCATTGCAATTTTGATGGGGATTGCATTAAGTCTGTATATTGCTTTGGGTAATATGGATATTTTAACTATGTTGATTCTTCCAGTTCAAGTACACAAAATATCTTTCCATTTCATTGTGTTTTTTTAATCTTGTAATAATGCTTTGTAGTTTTCAGTATGTAGGTTCTTCACATCCTTCGTTAATTTTATTTCTAGGCATTTTATTCTTTTTCTTCAATTGCAGAAGGAATTGCTTTTTTCATTCTTACTCTGAAATTTATTTGCTAGTATATAATAATGTAGTGAATTTTTGTACATTAATTTTGTATTTTGCAACTATATTATATTTGTGAATTGTTTCTAATAGTTTCTTTGGTGGATTCTTTAGCATTTTCTATATACAGAATCATGTAGTCTGCCAAGAGTGACACTTTTACTTCTTAATTTTTAATTTGGATGCCTTTTATTTCTTTCTCTTGCCTAATTGCTCTGGCTAGGACTCCCAGCACTATGTTGAATAAGAGAGGTGAGAGTGGGCATGCTTGTCTTGTTCCTGATCTTAGAGGAAAAGCTTTCAGTTATGCACCATTGAGTACGATATTAGCTGAGGGTTTTTCATGTATGGCCTTTATTATGTTGAGATACTTCTCTTCTGTACCAATTATATTGAGTGTTTTAATCATAAATGGATGTTGTATCTTACCAAATACTTTTACTGTATCTAATGATATGATCATATTGTTTTTCTCATTATTTTATTAAAGTGGTGTATTACACTGATCTAATTGCATATGTTGAACCATACTTGTGCCCCAGAAATGAACCTCACTTGATCATGATGTATTAATTTTTTAGTGTATTATTGTATGTGATTTGTTAGCATTTTGTTTAGGATTTTTGCATCTATATTCATAAGAAGACACTAGTCTGTCACTTTCATTGTGTGTGTGTGTGTGTGTGTGTGTGTGTGTGTGTGTGTTATCCTTTCCAGGTTCTGGTATCAGGGTTGAGTTGACCTCATTATATGTGTTAGGAAGTATTTCCTCTTCTTCAGTTTATTGGAAGAGTTTGAGAAGGATAAGTGTCTAATCTCTTTGAATGTTGTGTGGAATTCACTAGTGAAGCCATCTGGTCATGGACTTTAACTTTTTAGGAGGTTTTGCTGGTTGTTCCAATTTCCTCACTGTTGATCAGTCTATTTAGATTTTCTAATTCTTCATGATTCAGTCTAGGAAGGATATATATATTTCTAGGAAGTTACGTATATCTTCTAGTTTATTGAATTTGGTGACATATAGTCTTTCATGGTATTCTAGCATGATTCCTTGTATGCCTGTAATATCTATGATGATAACTGCTCCTCTTTCATTTCTGATTATTTATCTGAGCCTTTTCTCTCTTTTTTCTAAATGAGTCTCACCAGGGGTTTGTCAAATATATTAATCCTTTCAAAGAACTTGTTCTCTCTTTTATTAATTTTTGTATAGTCTTTTTGTTCTTTATTTCATTTAATTCTGCTCCAATTTTTATTATTTCCTTTCTTCCACTGACTTTGGGCTTCTTTTGTTTTTCTTTTCTAGTTCATTAAGATATAATGTTAGTTTGTTTACTTGAGATTTTTCTTGTTTCTAGAGATAGGCCTGTATTGATAAAAAAAAAACTTTCCTATTAATGCTTTTGCTACATCCCTAAACTTTTCATATGTGTGTTGTTATTCTTATTTGTCTCTATAAAGAAGAAAGTAACCTATAATGGAAAGGCCATTAGATTATCATCAGTCTTCTCAGCCCTACAAGCCAGAACAGAGTAGAACCAAATATTCAAACTACTAAAAGAGAGAAATTATCAACCAAGAATGATATATCCAGAAAGATATTCTTTGGCTATGAGAGAGAAATAAAGACTTTGCCAGACATACAGAAGCTGAGGGAATTTATCACCAGATATCCTCCACTGCAGGAAATACTCAAGGGGGTTATTCTACCTGAAACAAAGACCAAAATGTCACAAAAATATGAGTAAGATCACCAAAAATCTTACAGTATAAAAAAATAATATATGACAACCAAAATATAAAAGGGAAAGAAGTAAGGGTCTGAATTTGCAAAGAAGGATGGAGATGAGATGCATTCAAAAGTAAGAGGATTACTGTATATATATGAAGCTCTTTTTCATAAACCTAACTGTAACTACACAAAAAAAAACAAAATTGAGACACATAAGTTTTTAAAAAAGAGAGGAAATGGGGAAAATATGGAATGCCAACAGTCAGAAACAATGAAAAGAACCAATGGAGGCACAGAGCTATCAGAAAACATAAGATAAAATGGCTGTAGGAAATCCTCATATGTCAATAATCACCCTAAATGTAAATGGGTTGAATTCACTGATGAAAAAGGCACAGAGTAACAGACTGGATCAAAAAACAAAACCCAACCATATGCTGCCTTCAGGAGACACATCTGAGCTGAAAAGACAAATATAGACTCAAAGTAAAAGGGTAGAAAGTGATTCTACAAGCAAATGGCATCTACAGAAATGTAGGTGTAGCCATACTTACATCTGACAAAATGAATTTCAGGATAACAAAGGTAACAGGAGACAAAGATGGACATTTTATTATAATAAAGGGGACAGTACATTAAAAAGATATGACACTTATCCAATCAGGGAGCACTGAAATATATGAAGCAACTACTAACAGAACTAAATGGAGAAACTGATTAAAACTCAGTGATTTTAGGGGACCTAAATACTCCATTGATAGCTATAGATAGATCATTCAGACATAGAATCAATAAAGAAATATCAACCTTTAATGACACATTAGGCCAAATGGACATAATTGACATTTACACAGCCTTCACCCCAGAACATCAGATTATACATTCTTTTCCAGTGAACATGGAACATTCTCCAGGATAGACCATATGTTGGGTCACAAAACTAGTTTCAAAATTTAAGAAGGGCACTGAAAAATGTTCAGTGTCACTAGCCATCAGAGAAATAAAAATTAAAACCACAACCAGGTATCATCTCACACCTGTCAGAATGGCTGTCATCAATAAATCAACAAACAAGTGCTGACAAGGTTGTGGAGAAAAGGGGACCCTCATACACTGCTGGTGAGAATGCAACTGGTGCAGCTGCTATGGAAAGCAGTATGGAGTTTCCTCAAAAAACTAAAAATGGAATTGCTGTTTGACACAGTTACCCCACTTCTGGAAATATATCCTAAAAATCCCACAACACCAATCAGGAAGAATGTGTGCACCTTTATGTTCATAGCAGCATTATCTGTTAATAGCCAAGATCTGGAAGCAGCCCAAGTGCCCATCAGTAGATGAGTGGATAAAAAAGTCATGGTACGTTTACATAATGGAATACTATGCAGCTGTAAAAAAGAAAGAACTCTTACACTTTGCAACAGCATGAATGGACCTAGAGATTATTGTGCTAAGCGAAATGAGCCAGTCAGAGAAAGACAAGTACTATATGATTTCACTTATATGTGGAATATAATGAACAAAATAAACTCAGACGGGTGAGGGGTGGGGGGACTGGAAGAGATTAACCATAGAACATATGCATATATGCATAGCCCAAGGACATAGTCAACAATGAGGTAAAGGCTGTAGGGGAAGCAGGGACTGGGTAGAGGGGGTCAAAGCTTGAGAAAATGGGGGACATCTGCAATAGTGTGAACAATAAAATAAGTTTGAAATCATACCAAGCATGTTCTCTGAACACAATGCTTTGTAATTAGAAAAGAACAGCAATGAGAAGTAACCCCACCCTCCTCACAGATACATGTAAATTAAACAACATGCTACTAAAAAATGACTGGGTCAAAGAAGAAATAAAAGATAAAATCATAAAAAGTTCTTGACTTTAAAAAAGGTGAAAGTCAGTCTCATAGCTACTTAAAAGGATCCCGTGAAATGCTATATTGATGTATGAAAACATCCACAGTTATTGTTTTACAGTTGATTCTCCATATCTGAGTGATTAGTGGTCCCTATTAAGTAAAGATAACATTTCTTTGCCTAGATACCCCTCTTGAGAGAGTGAATATCCGACTACCTGTGTAACATGGAAGTTATTTTAGGTATCATGAAGCCTAGCTTACTTGGGATTATGCTCTTGCTCACTTTGGCCAGAGTCACCATTGATTAGTCCATTAAATAAAGGGTAAATTTATTGAGAACATTCTTGCCATCCAGCTCACAATGATATGGCACAGGGTATGGCAAAAGTAGGTTTACAGTTTTGCTTACATGAACCACAGAGTTTATTCTTGTATTATTTTTATTAATTATTGTGATATTTTTATATGAGTGAGTGTGAACCTGCTTTTGCAACATCCTGTATAATGGAAAGCTATCAAGACTTCTAGGCATTGTAGTAAACTAGTCATGTGAACTTAAACTCTAGATATCAGTTTTCTCCTCTGTACAGTGAGAAGGTTGGATAATCTGTCCCAGCTCTTATTTTGTGATATGTAATACAGGTGAAGTCTTTTTTTTATCCTAGCTATTGTGCTTCTCTAGTGACAAGCATTGCACCTTGCTTGAGTGTAGTCTTCACAGAGGAGCAGAGTGCTGCACATCCAAGAGAAGAAACACTCCCTCGATGGTTTCCTTTCTGCCTCAACCAAGTATTAGGAAATCCGGCACATAACTTATATACAATGTTTTAATTAAAAATAGGGTTGTTTGGGCTTTGCAGATTGTGTGTCTATGCCAGGTTTTTTTCAATGATGTGGTTAATTGGACATTTAAATATTTATATATCGCTTAAAAGGGTTTAGAGAATTCTATTTAAAAGAACTCTTGAGGTTCACACTTATTTTCCATGCTCTACAGTTTACAAAGTTTTATTTATCTTTTGACTTTCTCTGTATCCACCTCGTAAGTTACATTGCAGTGAGGGTCTTATGAGTCTTTGTTCTTTATGTTCTTCTTGTAACTAGTTGGAAAGAAAGGCTGAAGCATAGATTTTATTTCCTTTTATTTGCATGAAATAATATAATAAGGATGTTGGTGGTAGTGTATGTTTGTTAGGAAACAGGGAAATGGGGATAACAGTAGCCTGTAAAACTCTGTGCTAGATTGAAGGAATTGGATATTAAATTATGTATTTCCAGTATGTTTTCTGCCTCTAAGCTTATCATACAATGCTGCAACTGGATATGAGTATTCTTTGGATTTCATTTTTACAGGATGAAGGAGTTGTTAAAGAAATTCCCATTACTCATCATGTTAAGGAAGGATATGAGAAAGCAGACCCTGCACAGTTTGAGTTGCTCAAGGTTCTTGGTCAGGGATCCTTTGGAAAGGTAATGAATACTTTTTTTCCACATTTGTTTCTCTTCTAAACACTTAGCAAAAAAGTGCACACATAGATATAAATCTGTTAATTGTGCAGTTTTTATACTTATCAAAGGATACACACAAAGATAACTTACTAATTTTACTCATTTTATTTCTGTTGTATTTTTGGTCCCGTTTATTTATACTTCTTTATAACAATCAAAGTTTTCCAATCCCCTAAGCTCATGTCTCTCTCTAGAAAAAAAATATAGCAGGCTATTTATTAGCTGTCTAAATCCAGGTAGTTTGTTTTTGGTAAAAAAAAAAGTTGTTTCTCTGTTCACATGCTAACATGATCACAGCTCGTTCTCTCCCGGTGATTTCACCTGTGCTCCTTAGCTCTATCACAGAAGTCAGAATGTATTTATCAATTCATGTATAAATGCATGAATTCATCTATCATCTGCTAGAGCAGTATGTGTATAAAGTACAGCAAGGGTAGGTACTGAGTAATAATTACTATGTCAACCTCCTTCCTTTTAAGAAGCTGAAATTTCATGGGAGAAAGCAAAATTGAGAAACATTACCTGTGAAACTTGTTATTAAAAGTGTTTATTAAGTGCTCAATGGCATGTGATTTTTGAAAAAGAAGGATGTAGGTCTGCTTTCTGACTTTTGTGCACCTAACATCTAATACACGAAAATCATTGCACATACACAGTAACAGCCTTTAGGAAAATGGCACCAAAACCAATTTTTTAAATTATTTATTTTTATTGTTTATGCTATTATAGTTGTTCCTGCTTTTTCGGCCTTTCCCCACCTCCACCCAGCCCCACTCTCTCTCCTCCCTAAGTCAATCCCCATATTGTTGTCTGTGTCCACGTAACAACAACAATTTAAGGGAGAAAGAAAAGGAGAAACCACTAATTTTACGGTGGCTGAGATTTTATTTCAAAGAGAAACAGGAAACCAATGGAGTAGTGGTGATTTATTATGCTCTGAAACATTTTAAAAGAATGATACTTACTGAATACCGGTGCATACCAAACAGTTCCTAAAGCAGTATTAGTGAATATAAAATAGACATTAATTATCTTAAAGTAGCCCAATGTCTATATGGTATTGGTATAACAGTTAAAGTATAGAGAAAAATTTCCAGAACACAAAAAGGACAAATTAAAGTGGATTGTAGTTCAACAATGAATTGATACAGGAGACACAGGAAGATAAGGAGATAGGAGTTGAACAGTTGTCCTGGGGAGACTAAAGCTAGAAGGAGCTTTTAAAAGATTGTGCATGTTGGAGATGTTTATAGAATTGACCTGTAGAGTAGGTGTGTGCATTCTGCACACACCTTTACTTTAAAAAGGTTTTAAAAATATAATACTCATTTAACTATTTACATTATGTTTCTGTAATATTAATTTCAGAATGTAGATGAAGTTCTTTCTTATCCCAAATGTATAGGTGCTTAAATATCAACTTAAATAAAATCTTACCAAGCAAATATTTCAAGCCATTAAAAGTAATTGTATATATTTATTTACATGTCTATTTATTTATATCCAGCTTTGTTTCTAAAAGCATTTAACACTTTTATAGATGATAAATAAAATAAAATAACTGGAGAAGATGATGGAAGCAAAAAAATTAGACCAGGAAAGATTAGATGAAGCCAGAAATATACTCTGTTGTTCACAAATGCATGGCATAAGGGCCTATATGTCTTCTAGAAGTGGGACAAAAATGAAGATTTAAAATTGTTGGCAGCCATTATAAAGAAGCTGATATGTTTAACTGTATGATTATTTGACAATACCTTCAATGTACAAGCAGGTCAAACAGACCAGAGAAGTTTTTCTCATGGGTCTTCTTTATAAGGAGAATACAGTATAATATAATGAAATGTCTTCAATAACATCTTCACTTTAAATATAGCAACATTCTGACAAGTTGTCAATGTGGTCCATAAATGCAGGAAACACTCAGCTTTGTCTGTGCTTTAACAAGTATATCATAGAAGCCTTTGTAAAATCCCAAATATTAAAGTACAGAGTAGTGATCTTTATGCAATTCGTCAACCAAAGAAGTATTAAGGAGGTAGCTTTTTTCTTCCCAGCATGTGAACATGCTTGCTTGTCAGTATTACATCATTTGTGTAGGCATTGTGTGGGTGTGACTTGTTATATGCGGAACCTATTTAGGAATTTGGCCAAGGCTGTGAATCAGAAGAGTGTAGGAGCAATTCCAAGAAATTTTGGGCTGCAGCCTTATTTAACTTTTTGTGCAAAAGTTCATTGTTAAAACACAATAAAAGGAATTTTAGCCTATATGAAGCCTTGAAGCATTGAGTATCTTTATAGTCCATTTAATAGGGGAAAACTCTACTGTAATCATTTGTAAAATTATACCTTAAGGAAGCATGCATTATCATGAAAGATGAATATAAAATTCTGTACTAAATGCACTAATCTAATGGTATTATCATTTATGTTGTGTGGATTGAAATGAAGTATACCAAACAACTTACATTAATTATTTTAAAACACAATCACAAATGGGGGGTGCTTCATCAATAAAAAGCTTATACATGGCTAAAGAAAACATCAGCAAAATGAAAAGGGAACAAACTGTATGGGAAAATATATTTGCAAATTATACTTGGACATGGGTATGATCTCCAAAATATATAAAGAACTCACGCAACTCTACTCCAGGAAGACAAACAACTCAATTACAAAATGGGCAAAGGACCAGAACAGACACTTCTCCAAGGAGGACATACAGAGGGCCCAGAGACCTATGAAAGGATGCTCAGCATCACTGGCTATCAGACAGATGCAAATTCAAACCACAATGAGATGCCACTTCACATCAGTCAGAACGGCCATCGTAAACAAATCAACAAACAATAAGTGGTGGAGAGGTTGTGGAGGACAGGGAACCCTAGTGCACTGCTGGTGGGAATGCAGTCTGCTGCAGCCTCTGTGGAAAACAGTATGGAATTTCCTCAGAAAGCTAAAAATAGAACTGCCTTTGACCCAGCAATGCCACTACTGGAATTATACCCTAAGAATTCTGAAACACCAACTCAAAAGAACCTAAAACACAATGAAATAAAACACATGAATACCTGTTTGAAATTGTAACATTAGTCTTTCTTGTATTTCACATGCCAAGGCATATGTAACCAAAGCATACATTTTAACATCCTTGGATTATACCATTTTTGGCTTTTGTGATAATAAAGACTTACACTACAGGGGTTAAAATGAATTTTTAGAATACTAAACCCTTCCCCTGTTAAGTAATTGATTCATTGTCAAAAACTAGCTAAAAAAAACATGTTTATATCTTAAAATTTCTTGTGGTTTGTACATTGTCTTTAATCATTGTTAAAGCTGGGTGTTTTTTCGATTGTCTTCCACAAACACAGAGTAATTCTTAATGGAAAATATAAAAGTCGACTGCCTGACAAGATGCAGGTGTAGGTAGATACACTTTGTCTTCTCACACAACCAAAAGAAGGACATCAACCAATTTAAAAATAAAAACTACCAGAACTGCCAGAAAATCGAACTGTATAGAAGTCTGACAACCAAGGAGTTAAAGAAGAAACATTCATCTAGACTGGTAGGAGGGGCAGAGATAGGCAGCCTGGGCAGAGAGCACTCATGGCAAGGCAGCAGATGGAGGACCAGGCAAGGCCGTGGCTGGTGCAGCTGGTGTTCCCACATTTGCATGCAGATAAACCAGGAGGAACAACTGGGGAGCAAAACAGACCACAAAACCCTGCGTTCTAGCACAGGGAAATAAAGCCTCAAAACCTCTGATTGAAAAAACCTGTGGGGGTTGCAGCGGCAGGAGAAACTCCCAGCCTCACAGGAGAGTTCGTTGTAGACACCCACAGGGTCCTAGAATGTACACAAAACCACCTGTCTGGGAATCAGCACCAGAAGGGCCCAATTTGCTTGTGGGTAGCAGAGGAAGTGACTGGAAGTCTTCTGAGAGCTGAGCAAGTGGCATTGTTCCCTCTCAGACCCCTCTGCCACATACAGCATCACAAAGCAGCCATGTGGGTTGTCCCCCCCCCGGTGAATACCTAAGACTCTGGCCCTTACTATGCAACAGATACACCAAGAAAAAATATGGCCCAAGCCCTGGCTGGCGTAGCTCAGTGGATTGAGCATGGGCCTGTGAACCAAAGGATCATGGTTCGATTCCCAGTCAGGGCACACGCCTGGGTTGCAGGCCAGTTCCCCGCAAGGAATGCACAAGAGGCAACCATACATTGATATTTCTCTCTCTCTCTCTCTCTCTCTCTCTCTCTCTCTCTCTCTCCCCCCCTTCCCTTCCCCTCTAAAGATAAATAAATAAAATGTTAAAATTATTTAAAAAATGAAAAAATATGCCCCAGATGAAGGAATAGATCAAAGCTCTAGAATAAATACAACTAAGTGATAAAGAGATAGCCAACCAATCAGATGCACAGTTCAAAACACAGGTAATCAGGATGCTCACAGAATTGGTTGAATTTGGTCACAAATTAGATGAAAAAATGAAGGCTACACTAAGGGAAATAAAGGAAAATGTACAGGGGACCAATAGTGATGAGAAGGTAACTGGGACTCAAATCAATGGAGTGGATCAGAAGGAAAAAAGAAACATCCAATCAGAAAAGAATGAAGAAACAAGAGTTAAAAAAATGAAGACAGGCTTAGGAACCTCCAGGACAACTTTAAACATTCCAACATCTGAATTATAGGGGTACCAGAAGGAGAAGAAGAACAACAAGTGGAAAAATTATTTGAACAAATAATAAAGGAGAACTTCCCTATTCTGGCAAAGGAAATAGACTTCCAGGAAGTCCAGGAAGCTCAGAGAGTCCCAAAGAAGTTGGACCCAAGGAGGAACACACCAAGGCACATCATTATATTGGCCAAGATTAAAATGAAGGAGAGAATCCTAGAAGCAGCAAGAGAAAAGGAGACAGTTACCTACAAAGGAGTTCCCCTCAGACTGTCAGCTGATTTCTCAAAAGAGACCTTACAGGCAAGAAGGGACTGGAAGGAAGTATTCCAAGTCATGAAAGGCAAGGACCTACATCCAAGATTGCTCTATCCAGCAAATCTATCATTTAGAATGGAAGGGCAGATAACGTGCTTCCAAGATAAGGTCAAGTTAAAGGAGTTCATCATCACCAAGCCATTATTATATGAAATGTTAAAGAGACTTATCTAAGAAAAAGAAGGAGATCAAAAATATGAACAGTAACATGACAACAAACTCCCAACCATCAACAACTGAATGTAAAAACAAAAACAAAAGTGAACTAAGCAAACAATAGAACAGGAACAGAATCACAGAAATGGAGATCACATGGAGGTTTATCAGCTGGGATGGCAGGGAAGGGGGGTGGGGGAAAAGGTACAGGGAATAAGTAGCATAATTGGTAGGTACTAAGTGGATGGGGTGGGGTTAAGAATAGTATAGGAAAATTATATTGAGCAGCCAAAGAACTTACATGTACAACCCATGGACATGAACTAAGGGGGGAATGTGGGTGGGAGGGAGTGTGCAGGGCAGGTTGGAATAAAGGGGAGGGGAATGGGACAACTGTAATAGCATAATCAATAAAATATATTTAAAATAAAATATAAAAGTCTATATCACCAAGAGAAATGTATATTGGAATAACTCACTTATTTCTGTTGTGGACAGTTTCCAGTAGTTGGATTAGAACGAATGAAAAAAACCTCTCTGATGAGGATAGATATGTTTTTAGATACAGTAATTTTAAGCCATGCAACTTCTGTAGTTGATCATCAGGAAAAGAGCTGAGTGACATGTGTTTTTTTGCTAGGAATGTTCACCCTGAGTACCTCAAAAGAACAAATCGTGTAATGAACAAATAAAGTTACTTCTCTAGTCTGTGAATAATGGCAACACATGAATAGAACTTGCTAGAGTTGGAGCCCTGGCTGGTGTGGCTCAGTTGGCTGGAGCATTGTCCCGTAAACTGAAATGTTGCGAGTTTGGTTCCCAGTTAAGGTGCCAATGAGAAGCAACCGATCAATATTTCTCTCTGCCATTGAAGTTTCTTTATCTCCCTCTCTTTCTCCCTCCCTGCTTCCTTTCTCTCTAAAATCAATAAGCATGTCCTCAGGTGAGGATTTAAAAAAGAAGTTGCTAGAGTTGGGGAGGCATGTTGAGGCAGTGAACAGGTTGTACTAATTATTTTTTTAAAACCCCATTTTACTAATAACTCTTATAAAACTACAGTCTATTCATTTTTATCTTTATAACAGGCTTTTAAAAACTTAGCTTTCCATGAGTCATAATATCATTTAAGCTTGATTGGTAACTTTAAACAGTTTAACTTTCATTTGTTTATTGAGCTAATTTGTCATCATGATTTTTTAAAAATATTTTATTTATTTATTTTTACAAAGGGGAAGGAGGGTGAAAGAAAGGGAGAGAAACATCAATGTGTGGTTGCCTCTTGCATGCCCCCTATTCCCCAGGGGACCTGGCCTGCAAGCCAGGCATGTGCCCTGAGTGGGAATTGAACCAGTCACTCTTTGGCTCGCCAGCCAGTGCTCAGTGTACAGAGTTGTACCAGCCAGGGCTCATCATGATTCTTTTTACCAAGTAGATAAGAATTGCACCTGATTTATTATTAGAAATTAAAATGCCTGGTAACTTCTAGAATGGACCAATAAGGAAGTAGAAATCATATCAAATTAACAGTCACTACAGTGGTTTCTCTGTATTAAATTAACAAAAAGGAGCTCCTTTAGCTTAAATTATTTTTATGTTATTTATCTTTTATATCAAAAACTTCTCATAATCCATGACCATATCATCTATTTAATTTTTTACAATAGTTTGTATGAAAGTATGGTTTAATAAATGAATAAAAATGAGAAAGTATTAACTAAGAGTATATAATTTATAGGGAAAGGTATATATCTTTATGAAATTAAAAAATATAAGGACATATGTGTGTGCTAATATATGTACGGCAAAAATGACTTGAAAGTAAATTTTACTTTTTCAAAATTCTCCTATTAGGTTTTTCTTGTTAGAAAGAAGACTGGTCCTGATGCTGGGCAGCTCTATGCAATGAAGGTGTTAAAAAAGGCTTCTTTAAAAGGTAGAAAATTAGAAAGCTTATTAAAATAGAATTTGGTAAAGCTTGTTTTAAGAAATATGCTGTGCATTGCTTGTGCGGGTTCAGTAGATTTAGTTTTCTGTTTTATTTTTTAAATTCAATTTATTGGGTTGGCATTGGTTAATAAAATTGTATAGGCTTCAAGTGTACAATTCCGTGAGACATCAGCCAAAGTCAGATCTTCTTCCATCATTATATATTTGACCCCTTTACCCTTTACTACCTCCACCCCCTTCCCTCTGGTAACCACCATACTGTCATCTGTGTCTATGAGTTTCTGTTTGCTTTCCTTCTTTGTTCATTTGTTGCTTTCAGTTTTATATCCCACATATTCTTAAAATTATATGGTTCTTGACTTTTCTTGTCTGACTTAGTTTTTTTTTTTTTTCAGTTAGTAATCATTACAGTTTTATAGCTAGGAATTGCTATTTCTAGGGTTGATATGTCTTAATTTAGTGAGCGTATACCTTGATAAAAATTTAATGGTATAAAAAATGACACATTTTATTTAATATGAATTTATTTTATTAAGCGATGTTCTTTTATTTTTTTTCTGTTCCATCTGTGTGGGTATTACCTATTGACTGCACAACTGCCTGCATATACTTTTTATACACCATCTTGTAGGCTCTGATAAAAATAGCACTGTGTATAGTTTTAATTACTAAACTCATTTGAACAATTAGAAATTAATACATAATAAATGCATAGTAGTCATATACCTGTTTATGTCACTTTAACCCATCTTGAGATGTAAACTAATTTATTGGCTTTCTGAGAACATGGTAGTTACTATTAAGGAACACATAGACTTCAAATTTAGGTACTTATAAAGTTATATTTTATATTTTTATTTTTTTGTGATGAATTTTTATAGGATCTCTATGGAAATTACATACTATAGTAATATATTCTAACCCTCTGTAATTTTTAGTTCGAGACAGAGTTCGGACAAAGATGGAGAGGGATATACTGGTGGAAGTAAATCATCCATTTATCGTCAAATTGCATTATGGTATGTAATCTCTTTTTTTTACTTTATTTTATTTTTAGAGAGAGGGGGAGGGAGGGAGAAAGAGAGGGAGAGAAACAGCAATGTGTGGTTGCCTCTCATGCACCCCCTCACTGGGGATCTGGTCCATAACCTGGGCATATGCCCTGACTGGAATTGAACCGGCAACCCTTTGGTTCACAGCCCACGCTCAATCCACTGAGCCATGCCAGGCAGGGCTGTAATCTGTTTTTTAAATTTATGAAATTAGAGTTAAAATTTCCTTTTGGACAATAACAGGAAATAAATGCTTTAAAAATTTAATATTTTCAACTATATGAAAAGTATTTATCTGAAATAAGAATAAATATCATGCTTTTAGTTGTATTTTCTATATTTGTTGAGTAACTTGTCTAAGGTAACAAGATAGTATCTTCTGATTATTTGGTAATATTTCTATACCCTACTAGGCTCACCCTTCTAGTGATCTTGAGCTATAAAATACTGTGATAACTTATTCAAAACATTTTGGTGTTTGTGCTACTCTTACATGTTCATAATGAGCATATTTATCTTATTTTCTGATTCTATTTAACAGAATCATGTAGTTTAATTAATCCAAGTTTTTTCTTATACTTTGAGGAGAGGAATAATAGTGAGAAGTAGTAGGTATTATGGAAAGAACATGAATTTAGAGTCAGACAGTTCTGAGATCAAATCATAGCTACACTGCTAATTTAATGTGTGCATGATGTTGTTGAGTTTGGCTTCCCTGGGAAACTCAAAGGTATATACATCATTAAATCACTAATATAGTCTACCATGTCCCTTTCAGTTTTTGAAATGTAAAAAGGTATCAGCTATTGATGTTATTCTTAGATAATATTGACAAATAATACATTAAAATATATACTCAATTATCACTATAAAAAATCCTTCAAGAAATCCTCACCCATTATTCTTTCACTCCCTTATTACCCAAATGGAATAAAAATAGTAGTATCTAATGGCTTACTGGATGTCCAGGATGTCATTAGTTTAACCAGTAAGTACCAGTCGTGTGCAAAACATTATTAAATATAGTGAGCTCTAAAGGTGAAACAATCATTGCTCTTCTTTTTTTAAAGGATTTTATTTATTTTTAGAGAGAGGGGAAGGGAGGGAGAAAGAGAGGGAGAGAAACATCAATGTGTGGTTGCCTCTCACGTGGCCCCCACTGGGGACCTGGCCTGCAACCCAGGCATGTGCCCTGACTGGGAATCAAAGTAGCGACCCTTTGACTCACAGCCCGTGCTCAATCCACTGAGCTACACCAGTCAGGGCACAATCTCTGCTCTTAAGAAATTTATAATTATACAGAATACAGACATGTGAACAAATTAAACAAATCAAATGGAGTGAGTACCATAAGAGAAATATAAATAAAGTACAATGAGATCTCAAAAGTAGTAGCAAGTAATGATGATTGAGAAGAGGGTAAGGATGCTCTAGGGAAATGTGAAAAATAGTAAATCCTTAGTAGTGGGAAGTTTAATAGATAAAGGAAGGAGGCAGCATTTTGGCTGAGCTTGAAAGAATTACTACATTTTCAATAGGTGGGGATGCAGAGTTCAGGCATAGCAGTGTAACATGATGTTTAATAAATCAAGAAAATTGAGGTGGTAGAAGTTCCTGGGTAAAGCCACATCCAAAGTTGATTATGTTCTGGGAAGGGTTTTATAGCTATTTTAACAACAGATTTAATTTTGACATAATGTTATCCAATAATAGACCATATGAGTAAATGGTTAATTGCCATATCATGTTTAGTGATACAATTCTAAACGTATATGCTAATTTAAAAGTATACTAAGCTTTTTAAGGCTTTAAGATTGTTCTGTTACTACATTCTATTTTCTGATTAGCCTTTCAGACTGAAGGGAAGCTGTATTTAATATTGGATTTTCTCAGGGGAGGCGATGTCTTCACAAGATTATCCAAAGAGGTATCTGTTTGTTAATCTTTACTATATTGTCTTAAAACAAAGCTGAAAAAATCATTTTTGTTTTTCCTATAGAAAGTTTAAATGGTAATTATTCTGTTTGTTTCATTGCATAGTAACTAGTGCATATGCCAATTAATGGCATTTTCTGTGCCTGTTACTTAGATCATCTCAGTGTGCTACTCATTATTCTCTTAGGCACAAGATCAATTAAATAACTGGATGAAACAAGGGCAAGCCTAGATCTTTGGCTACACAAGCTACCCAAATGCCTCTGGGAGTAGTATTTAAATTATTTATGTGTAAAACAGTTTTGTGGGGGTATAATTGACACACAACAAACTGTGTGTATTAGAGCACACAATTTCATAAATTTTCACCTTTGTATATACCTATGAAACCATCATCACAATCAAAATAATTAGCTTATCCATTATCCCAACAGTTTTCTTGTGCCTCATGATAAAGCTTTTCTGTTTGGTTTGTATTTTCTAGGACATTATATAAATGGAATCCTATAGTATGTATTTTTTGTCTGACTTATTTCACTCAGCATAATTATTTTGAGATTCATCTATGTTGTTACATGTACCAATAGTTTATTCATTTTTTATTCCTTAGTAATATTCCGCAGTATGGATACATTATGATTGTTTATTCATTCACTTGTTAAGTGATATTTGACTTGTTTGTAGTTTTTGGATAGTACTAATAAAGCTGCTACAAATAGTCACATACAAATGATTGTATGGACATATGTTTTCATTTTTATGGTTAAATATCTAGAATATAATGATTAGGTTATATATATATTTTAATTTTTTTTATTGTTCAAGTACAGTTGTCTCCATTTTCCCACCACCACTCTTCCCTGCCCCACCCACCCCCACCTCTCACCCTTTATCCTATTCCCCTTTTGGCTTTGTGCATGGGGCCTTTATACATGTTCCTTGATGACCCTTCCCATTATATTTATATATAAATGAATTTATAAATATGTGTATGTGTATAAATATATTTTCATAGTTTACATTGGGTTTTATTCTTGGTGTTATACATTCTGTGGGTTTGGAAGGATGTTTAATGACATGTATCTATCATTATAGTATCATATAGAGTAGTTTCACTGTCCTAAATATCCTCCATGTTCTACTTATTCATCCTTCTTTCTCCCCAATCATGAGTGGGTTATATAGTGGATGTATGTTTTAACTTATTTTAAAGACACTGGTAAACTGATTTCCAAAGTGGTTATATAATTTTTACATTCCCACCAGCAGCATTATGAGTCTCAGTTCCTCTACATCCTTGCCAGCATTTAGTGTGGTCAGTCTTGTTTTAATTATGGCCATCTCATAAGTATGTGCCAGTACCTTGTGGTTTTGAATTTTATTACCCTAAAGATGAACGATGTTAAGCATCTGCATGCACTTATTTGACATCTGTGTATCCCCTGTGATAAAAAGTCTTTAAGTCTTTGGCCCATTTTTTATTGGATTGTTTCTTACTAGGTTTTGAGAGTCTTCATATATTTTGGGTGGTAACTCCTTCATCATATATGTTGCTTACCAGTATTTTCCTCTGATCCATGGTTTGTCTTTTTATGCTCTTTGACAGTGTCTTTCTAAAAGCAGAAGTTCTTAATCTTGGTGAAGTCTTATTTATGTATTTTTTTTAAAAAACTTTAATACAAACATACATGTAGGAAAATGTGAATGTCCTCCTTAGCCCCTAATTCACTTCATTCCCACTTCCTGGGCTTTTCCTGCTTTACAGTTTGTTGTTGTTGTTGTTGACACTGTTAACAGATGTCCCCTGTTTTCCTCCCTTTTGCCCACTTCCACCCAGCCCCCACCCCCCTCCTCTGGTCTTCACCACACTATTGTCTGTGTTCAAGGGCTATGAATATATGTTTTTTTAAATGAATTATGTTTTGATGTCCTGTTTAAAGAATACTTGCCTAATACCACGTCACAAAAATTTTCTCCTCTTTTATAGTTTTAGGTTTTACATTTCAGTTTATATACCATTTGAATTAATTTTCGTATTGGTGATATGTATGTGTTGATGCTGAAGTGCTTTTTTTATACAAGGTTGACCAAAAGTAGGTTTACAGTTGCTTGTGTGGAAAATAACAATAATTAATAAGTAATAATACAAGAATAAACTCTGTTTTGCATACTTACAACTGTGAACTTACTTTTGCCCACCATGTATATAGATATTCATTGTTCTACCATCATCTTTGGAAAAAAACTGTGCTTTCTTCAATGAATTACCTTGCATTTTTGTTGAAAATCAATTGACTAAAATTTGAAGGTATACAAGGTATGTCCAGAAGGTATCCAGCTGTGTACTATGAAAAATACAGACATTTATTAAAGAAGACACAAGATACCAGAAACATTGTACAAAGGACAGTGATACCTCCCTCCCCTCCAAAGTAGCAGCCCTGGGACCTCACACAGTTCTCCCAATTGCCATCAGCTGCTCCATCGTATTTTCCTGAATCTCATCAATGGTCTGAAATCTCTTCCCTTTGAAAGGTGATTTTAATTTTGGGAAAAGCCAGAAGTTGTAGGGGCCAAATCTGGGCTGAAGGTGGGTTAAGTCACCTGGGTTATTTGATGTTTCACAAAAAACTCTGCATGAGACATGATGCTTGAGCAGGTATGTTGTCGTGATGAAGCTGCCAATCAGCAGTTGCCCATAGCTGTGGCCTTTTGAATCATCTCAATAATTTCTGTGGAGGAATGCTCAAGCTTAACACAAATTTGATGCAGATTAGTTGCTCTACTTGTTCAATCATTTTGAATGCCACAGCCACACAGCACACATGCTCACTCAATGGTGTCTACTGCCCCCACTGACAGGTACAGTGAAGTCACCATTGTTCACGCATGAACATTCCAGTCTACTCTCCTTGGCTGCCAAGTTACATCAACGTCATGCAAACCATTCTCATTATATTAACAAAGGCTGGACTTTCTCTGGACAGACTTCGTATTTCTAGATCCTTTACCTGTTCATCTTTCTTTATGCCAATTACACATTTTTAATTAAATTTATTGGTGTGACATGGGTTAATAAATTTATGTAAATTTCTATTATATATCATCTGTGTATTGTATTGACTGTTCACCACTCTAAGCCAGGCTCTATCCATCACCATTTATCCCCTCTTTACCATCTTCAACCTCCTCCTACCCCCTTTCTGTCTGGTAATTACCGTGCTGTTGTCTGTCTATGAGTGGGTTTTTTTTTTTTTTTTGCTTAATCCCCTCACCCCTTTCACCAAGTCCCCCAACCTCCCTCCCCTCTAAAACTTGTCAGTCTGTTCTCTATCTCTGAGTTGTTTCTGTTTTGTTAGCTTATTTTGTTTATTAGAGTCCACCTATAAATGAAATCATCTGGTACTTGTCTTTTTCTGACTGGCTCATTTCACTTAGCTTAAAGCTCTTTAGGTCCATCCATGCTGGACCTAAAATTTCCTTCTTTTTTATGGTCAAGTAGTACTCCATTTTGTAAATGTACCACAGTTGTTTTATCTACTCGTCTACTGATGGACACTTGGGCTGCTTTCAAATCTTGGCTATTATAAATTACACTGCACTGAATGTAGGTGTGCATGTATTCTTTCAAATTAATGTTTCAGGTTTCTTCAGATATATTGACAGAAGTAGAATCTCTGGAATGTAAGGCAGTTCAATTTTTAATTTTTTGAGATAACTTCATACTGGTTTTTGCAGTGTCTGTACCAGTCTGCATTCCCAACAACAGTGCATTACGGTTCCCTTTTCTCCACATCCTCTCCAGCACTTGTTTGTTTATTGATGGTGGCCATTCTGACAGGTGTGAGATGATATCTCATTGTGGTTTTAATATGCATTTCTCTGATGATTAGTGATGTTGAACATGGTTTTATATGTCTATTGGCCATCTGTATGTCCTCTTTGGAGAAGTGTCTATTCAGGTCCTTTGTAGATATTTTAATTGGATTGTTTGTTTTCTTGGTGTTGAGTTGTATAAGTTTTTTAATATATTTTGGAAATTTATTTCTTATCAGGTGTATCATTGGCAAATATGTTCTCCCATTCAGTGGGTTTTCTTTTAGTTTTGTTAGTGGATTCCTTTGCTGCACAAAAACTTTTTGGTTTGATGTAGTCTCCTTTCTGCATTTTTTCTTTTGTTTTCATTGACAGAGAAAATCATAACAAATACATCATCCAGAAATGTTGGAGATTTTGCTACCTGTTTTCTTCTAGGACTTTTATGGTTTTCAGTCTAACATTTCGTTCTTCAATCCACTTTGAGTTTATACTATGTATGGTGTAAGAAGGTGGTCTACTTTCATTTTTTTGCAAGAATCTGTCCAATTCTCCCAGCCTCATTTATTGAATAGACTATCTTTACCCCACTGTATGTTTTTGCCTCTTTTCTAAAATATTAATTGAGCATAAAGGTGTGGTTTATTTCTGGTCTGTCTAGTCTGTTCCTTTGATCTACATCTCCATTTTTATGCCAGTACCATGCTGTTTTGATTACTATAGCCTCATAGTGTAGTTTAATAGCAGGTAGCATGATTTTTCCAACTTCGTTTTTCTTTCTCAAGATTGCTGTAGCTATTCAGGCTCTTTTGTGGTTCCATATCAATTTCTGGAAGATTTTATCTACTTATTTGAAATAAACCATTGGTATCCTGATAGGAATTATGTTGAATCTCTTGGTTGCTTTCAGTTCTATGGACATTCTTATGATACATATTATTCCTTTCCATAAATGCAGTATGCATCCACTTATTTGTATCTACTTCAATATCTTTCTTGTGTCTTACAATTTTGTGAATACAGGTATTTTACATCCTTGTTTAAATCATTTCCTAGGTATTTTATTTTTTGATGCAATTGTAAATGGGATTGTTTTCTTAATTTCTCTTTCTGACAGTTCATTATTGGTGCATGAAAAAACCAACTGATTTCTGGATACTTATTTTATATCCTGCTACTTAATAGAATTCATTTATCAGTTCTAGTAGTTCCTTGGGGGAATTTTTAGGGTTCTCTATGCACAACGTCATGTCATATGCAAATTATGTCTCACCCCTCCCTGCACTGCTGCTTGAAGCAAAGTCTTTCCAGGTAGTAAGCTAGGACAGATATAGGGCTTATCTCGTTTGTTCTCCATCTGTTACTTTCACTGTCCTTTTGTTGCCTGCTGTTCAATGTCTTGAAAAGTGTCATTTCATATATTTTGTCCTGTTCTTTACTGGTTTCAGGTGGGAAAGTAAATCTTGTCCTTGTCTACTTCATTTTGTTTTAAAGTGGTAGTCTGGGGCTAGCACTTTAATTGGGTGAATGCGGTTCAACATCTCACTTGCAGAATTAAACTGTTGACTGTGGGAGAGCTACTGTTGATTCCCAGAACTTTGGAACTTGCTGTTTTAAAAGAAGTGAGCTTCTGGGATGCTACCCAGTGTTAAGTGGCTAAGATCTCTGGTTTATATATGTCTCCCTCTAGTGCAGACCATGCCGTGCATGCGCATAGACTGTGATCTTGGTATATTGTTTACTATAGAACAGAATTTAGTTTGTGGTAGCGTCTGTCTAGGGCCCCCTTCCAAGGAGGGTCTTTAAAGGACCTTGTTAAAAGCTGGTCCCAAGACATAGAGGGACAAACAGTTATAACAAGGCTCCAGTAGTCATGAACTCTTTAGTAGGGTGTAGAACTATCAATAATGTGTTTGAGAATCCTTGTAGTCATTTCTAATTTTCTTTTAAACTCTTCAGACCTCCATTCTCGATGTGGGACTATCTAAACCCATACTAGCACAGAGATGCAGTCAGTAAGTTTTGATTCCTAAGTCTGGAATATTAGGTAAGAGCAAGCATTTTAAATGCATTTCCCAAAAGACAATAAATTAGTATATTCATTGAACAGGCTTTGAAAAATGATTTAATGGTTACCTCTATAGACAGCTTATTAATAAGTTGTTTATTGGTTATACTTCACTTGTGTGTTCAGAAAACTGTTATATCATCCAAAATGAGGAATTATTATTTGTGCCTTAGAAAAAGACTTTTAAAAATTACATGTTTTACATGTTAAAGAATTTTATAATGTGCCTCATGTGTATTTTAGAGTGAACAGTATCTCCTTAAATTTCTCTTGTCCAAAATACACATGCACACAAAACATACAAAAGTCTTAGGTTGTGCCCTGCTTTGCTAATGTAGAGAAAATGTATTGGGATAAGTGACTGATAATGGTAATGTTGCCAGTTCTTTAGTTTATAGGCTTAAGAAATTCCAAACAAATTCCCAATAGGAATTTTTATTTGTTTGAAATTGACAGAATGATTTTGCCAGCTTTTCTGGAGAAGTAAACAAATGAAAAGAACTAAGACATTTTAAAAATAAAGAGTAATCTTTTCTTGCTCTGCCTTTAGTTTTAAACTTTATAAAGCTGCTGTTATAAGCAAATCTTAGTATCAACAGAAGAGTAGACACATACTTGATAGTCCAGGAATATTCTGGTATATATGACTTACCATATATTTTTAAGCTAGAGAAAGGGTCAGAAGTTAAAGGCAAAGAGATTGATTATTCAGTAAACATGTATATGAGAAATTGGTTAGCTATTACAGAAATATCATTTTATTTATTTATTTTTAATTTATTTTTGTTGACAATATTACACACAAAAAATCATTTTAAATAGTCATCTGTACCCAACGATAAAATTGACTTTTCTTAAAATGCTAAATCTGGGCAAATAATTATCTTAAAAGAAAATGTAGCTGAATGTGTAGTAGACCATTGAATGGAGGTCTCTTTAACCATTAAAGTGATGAAGGAAATTACAGAGAAATGATATATAACTGACTACATAAAATTGTGAATTATTGAACATCAAAAACCATTGCAAATTTGGGGAAAATACTAACAAGTAATATATAATGGAGAACTGACATTTTTAGTATTTAAAAGCCTTGCACTAATTGGAACAACATTTAATTCAATACTGGAAGATATGCAAAAACATTACTGATAATTCATTAAAACAATAATCCACTAATGTGAAGAAAATGTGTAGCCTAACAATAAAAATGTAAATTAAAACAATTGATGCCATTGTTAAAGTCACATTGGAAAAGATTTTTAAAAAGGCAGTCTTCAGTGCTATTATGGATATGGTAAGAAAAATGCTTTTATAAACTGCTAATGGGAGTGGGGATTATTGTAATCTTTTAGGAAAATAATTTTGTTCTATTTATCAAGAATCTTGGATGATTTAGTCTCCTTGACCCAGTATTTCTTGTTTTATTTCTCAGGAACCCATACTGGAGACATAACCATAAATATAAATGCATATTGAATAACTGAATGCATAAATGCATACTGAAAATATATATGCATATTGAATAATTATTTAAAATAATGAAAAACTGGATATAACCTAAATTTAGGTCACTTATGGTAAATCAGTATGTTGATATTATAATACTAATTGAAACTTCTTTATAAGTTGTAAAGGTATGGGACAATGCTTATAATAAGTAGGGGGAAAGAAGTACTAAAACCTGTTGGGGTGTGTGTGTGTGTGTATATATGTATGTGTATATGTATACACACATTTATATATCTGTATATATGTACATATATGGTTCGATCTCAAATATGTTAAAACACACATACTCACACACGTGTACATACATACATACACACACACATGATTTGAGGATAAGACAGCAAAAGAATAGCAGTGATTATCCCAGGGTACTAGGGTTTTAGGTTAATTTCATTTTCAGGGTCATTTATGATAGAATGATTAGTGAATAGGAAAACAGTAATGGTAGTGAACCTAAAACTTACAAACAGTTGTGACATAACATGTGGTAGAAGCTGCTTATGGGGAAGAGGTAGTTCTTAGAGAGAAGTATTCCTGAGTTCAAATCCTGGCCCTGCTCTTTTATTCTGGGCAAATTAGTTTCATCACTGAATGTAAAGTGATGATGATACTTACTTACCTCATAGCATTGTTTGGAGGACTGTAATACCTAATAAATGTAAAGTGACTGGCACATAATTTCTACTTAGTAACTTTCTTATATACATGCATCACAAGGCTTTCCACAGAAACACCTGACAAGATAATATGCTTGCCGTAAACTGTAACCTAGGCATAGTTTCTTTAATTTAGAGTTTGAAAGATTTTTGCTTGTTTTTCTTATGTGTTAAGTTTCAATGAACATTTTATTAGCCTTCCTCAGAAGTTAAATAAGTAACGAGTATTTTTATTCTTAATAAAATATCAAGTGAAAATGATGTTCTCATACTTTTAGCATTATATTAAATGAACTCTCTTGAACCTTAGATAATGAACAGTCATATTCTGTAAATCATTTTTAAAAGTAGATTGAGTATCTAAATTTATATTTCACTGCTCCTTCTCTGCAAATTTACTATCAACCTGAGTCTGCATTGTGTAATTCAGTGGCCATAACTCTAAATGGGCAAGCCAGTTATAAAATCTTTATGATATTTCATTCACATTTTACCCTTTTCTAATAATCTGCAAATTTCTTTAATGAAAATAACCAATTTCTAGACAAGTTATTTGTTTTGCTAATTGGAAGCCCTTGGTAAATTTAAAAATTACATCTAATGGTTGAGTAGTGCCAAATTTTGTGTGTACATTAACACTTATGAAAGGATGTAGACATAAATCTGTAATAATACCTCATGGTTGCACACATAGCATTTTACAATGTATGAAGTTTTTTCCCACGTAAACTACTTTGACACAACAACCTTCTTAGATAGATATAGCAGACATTACTCTTGTTTATCAGGTTTAGAAACTGAAGGCGAGTGGTCTAAGTGACATGTCAAACATTTATTAATTCTGATTCCAAGTCTAGTTGCTCTTTTCACTTCATCATGGCAGCTGTATTCCCAGGCACAAAAGACTGAGGAATACATTACCTTTAAACTCATTTAATTTACTAGCAGAAGAGGCCTGGAGCTACCCCTGAGGTCAGAGATTTGCTTTATTATTGTGTTTAATATGAGTTGCTAATTGAATACCTTGTGTTGGTATAGTAGAAGCTTGGACTTAATAGAGCTGCTCAGAGAAGTTTCTGAGACGTAATAGACAGCGAAAGAAAAAAATTGTAGAAATAGCAAAATTGCCAATGCTAAACCAAAATATCCTTATACTTCAAAGATCTTGCAGGTATCACTGTGCTGTAGTAGAGTACTAAAATTAATAACCATATTATGACACTATGCCATTAAAAGAAAGAGTAAATCCTGTACAGTGTTTGCAGTGTAAGAAGATATACAAACTACATAATATGTTTTAGGAAGTTTAACATTAAAATAGTTAATATTGAAGAGAAGGATTTTTAAAGGGGTTAGTTTCATCTATCTACTCATGTTTTCTTTTTTGTTAGATTTGTCTGTTGGTTTGTAAAGAAGTAAATTTTAAAAAATTCAACATTGAAAAAACAATCAAATGGTAAATTATTATTTTATTTTAGGTTCTGTTTACAGAGGAAGACGTGAAATTCTACCTTGCAGAACTAGCGCTTGCTTTGGATCACCTGCACCGATTAGGAATTGTGTACAGAGACCTGAAGCCCGAAAAGTACAGTTATATTCTCTTATATATCCCTCTTACCAGTGTTATATAAAACCCTTTTTCTCCATTAAGTCTTTTATTTTACAGACTATATGAAAATATATATGAATTTTACAAGTATATGAAACTTATAAAATTAATGTTTGCAAGATACTCATTGCTTTTAAATTTATCATTTTTTTAGTATTTCAAATAAGTACTGACCTATTTTAACTTTGTGATGGTGTTTATGTAATATTTGATATAAATGATTTTATTCCATCTTGTTGAATGTGAATTTTGATTTACAGCATTCTGCTTGATGAAATAGGACATATCAAGTTAACAGGTATGCAAATTTTCTTATTTTACCATAAGTTTGTTTTATATTTCTTATTATTTTATTATATAGTTATCTAAGCCTGTTTCCTTTTTTCCTCTTTTTTGATTTAATTTGCATTTTGTTCATCTCTTTTGTGAACTAAATTTCATTTAAAAGGTAGATAAGATAGCTTTCAATATGTCCTAATTATAATACCAAAAATTGTACAATAAAGTTGCTGTCCTAATTTAGAAATGATGTTTAGCTTTCTAAGTCAAAACACATCATCTTAGTTTTAGTCTAGACTTAAATATTATCATAAGTAGTTAACACATTTGAAATACAGTGAATTGTAGACTTTTAAACCAAGTGTTTACAAAGGTTCATTTTCTTCTTGATTTGCAAAATCATGTTTCATTTTACTTTATTTTTAATATTGAGGGTTTATATAATGTGCTAGTTCTCATAGGCCTCTTAGGCATAAACTATCCTTATTATATCATTGTAAAAAACCTTATTTTGAAATAATTATAGATTTACAATAAGTTACAAAAATAGTATTGCGAGTTCTGGTGTACCTATCACCCAGCTTCCTTCAGTGGTGACATCTTACAAAACTGCACTGCAATATCAAACCCAGGAAATTGGTCCAAATAATTAGACTATATACTTAACTTGAATTTTACTGGTTTTTGCTTACATTTGTTTTTTTTTTTTTGTTTCTCTTTGTGTATAATTCTGTGACACTTCATCACATATACAGATGTGAATACTACCAACACAATCAATAAGCAAAACTGTGCAAGCACAAAAGAACTCTCTTGTGCTGTACATTTATTGTCACTCACTCCCCACCTTTTCCCTAACTCCTGGCAACCTCTTATTGGTTCTAAATCTCTAATTTTATAATTTTGAGAGTATTATATAAATAGAATCATACAGTAGTTACACATCTGGGCATTTTCCCTAAAGAAACAAAACCTATGTGCACACAAAAACCTATACATAAATTTTCATAGCAGCTCTATTTGTAATAGGCCAAGACTGGAAATGTCCTTTAAAGAGTAAATGAATGAACAAAGTGTAATACATCCAAGCGATAGAATACCACTACTCACTTATAAAAAGGAAAGGATTCTTGATACGTACAGCAACTTGGATGAACTCAGGACATTTTGCTGACTGAGCCAATCTCAAAAGATTACTTATGTTTTAAATAGATAGCAAATTATGTATTTAATTAACAGAATGTTAAAGCAGATAAAATTAAGATGTGGTTTTACAGAGAATTGTGGACTGGTTCACTTTAAAGGTAAATGTAATATATATTTTTGCTTTAAAATTCCTAAGGATACCGCTTCACTGTAAAGATAAAGTATGAAGCTGTTAACTTGAACTCAAGCAAATCTGATAAAGTTCAAATAAAGTTTAGTGAATCTTACTGATTCATAGCCTCATTCCCTTATTCATATATAAAGGAAGCAAAATTGATTTGAAAGGATTGAAGGGAAAAGAAAAAATATTAAAACATTACAGCTTTGACATTTTTACTCAATATATAAATTTTATTTTATAGCAATTGAACTTTAGTTGCAAAGCTAATTAGAATTTAATGCTTCTCATTTTTTTTAACTAAATCATACCTGTTTGTCAGGTATGAGGAAGGAAGGTGCAAACAGAGTAGAATAACTTGTATACCTGTATCTCTCTTCTACAGTAAGATTAACTGGTGAATTCTGCTTTTATAGCTTTTAGACTTAAACTAGATGAGGAGGAAGGAGTAGTTAGAATCAGTGTTAATTTATAAGCAAGGGATACAAGGCTTGTAACAGGAAGAAAATGTAATATATACTTTTTATTGAATTTATTGGGGTAACACTGGTTGAGAAAACCATATAGGTTTCAAGTGTACAAATCAGCAAACCATCATCTGCACACTGGATCGTGTGCTCATTCCCAAAAGCAAAGTCTCTTTCTATCCCCATTTCCTCCACATTTGCCTACCTCCACCGACCCCCATCCCCACTTTCATGCTGGCTATGACCACACTGTTGTGTGTGTGCATTGCATAATTCCTTCACCTTTTTTCACCCAGTTTCCCAGTCCCCCTCCCTTCTGACAGTTGTCACTCTGTTCCATGTATCCATGCCTCTGTTTCTGTTTTGTTCATCAGTTTATTTGGTTCATTAGATTCCACATGAGTGAAATCATACAGTATTTGTCTTTCTTTCACTGGCTTATTTCACTTAGCTTAATAAGGTCTATCCATGCTGTCACAAAAGGTAAGATTTCATTCTTTTTTTACATCTAAGTAGTATTCCATTGTGTAAATGTATCACAGCTTTCTTATTTACTCATCTACTTATGTGCACTTGGACTGTTTCCAGATCTTGACTATGATAAATAACACTGCAATGAACTAGGGGTGCATATATTCTTTCAAATTAGTGTTTGGGCTTTATTTGGCTATATTCCCAGAAGTGGAATTGCTGGGTCAAAAGACAGTTCCAACTGTGGCCTGGTGGCTTGGTTGGAGAGTCATCCCATACACTAAAAGGTTGTGGGTTTGATTCCCACTCAGGCCATATTCCTAGATTGCTGGTTAGATCTCCAGTCTGGGAGGGTATGGGAAGCGACTCATTCTCATTCTCTCTCTCTCTCTCTCTCTCTCTCTCTCTCTCTCTCTCTCCCTCTCTCTCTCTCCCCCCCTCTCCCCCTCTCCTTCTCCCTCTCCCTCTCATCAATAAACATATCCTTGGGTGAGGATTCAAAAAAAAAAAAGGCAGTTCCAATTTTTTTTGATGGAGCTCTGTACTGTTTTCCTCAATGACTATATCAGTCCCCATTCCCACCAACAGTACACAAAGATTTCTATTTCTCCACATCCTCACCAACACTTATTGTCTGTTGATTTATTGACGGTAGGCATTCTGACAGGTGTGAGGTGACATCTCATTTCTCATTGTGGTTTTAATCACATCGCCCTAATGATTACTGACATTGAGCATTTTTCTGTATGTCCATTGTGCATCTGTATGTCATCTTTGGAAAAGTGTCTATTTAGACCTATGGCCCATTTTTAAATTGGACTGTTCTTTTACCCTTTAGTGTTGAGTTTTATAAGTTCTTTATATATTTTGCATATTAACCCTCTGTCAGATGTATCGCTGGCAAATATGTTCTCCCATGCAGTGGATTCCCTTTTTGTTTTGTTGATGGTTCCTCTGGCTGTGCAAAAGATTTTTAGTTTGATGTGGTACCTTTTGTTTATTTTTTCTTTTGTTTCGCTGGTCTGAGGAGATATATTAGCAAAAATATTGCTACAAGAAATGTCTGAGATTATACTGCCTATGTTTTCCTTCAGGATTTTTATAGTTTTGCAGGTTACATTTAAGTCTTTATTCCATTTTGGGTTTATTCCTTGTATCCTGCTACTTAACTGAATTTATTTATCAGTTCTAGTAGTCTTTTGGTGGAATTTTCAGGGTTCTCTATATGCAGTATTGTGTCATCTACAAATAGCAACAGTTTTACTTGAAACATTTTTAGTTTTTTCCCATTAAGTATGATGATAGCTGTAGGTTTGTCATATACGGCCTTTATTGCATTGAGGTATGTTCCCTCTATTCCCACTTTGCAGAGAATTTTTATCATAAATTGGTGCTGGGTTTTAGCAAATGCTTTTTCTGCATCTATTGATAAGGTCATGTAAATTTTTTTCTTAATTTTGTTTGTGTATGACATTTATTGATTAGTGAAAATTGTAACAACCTTGCATCCCTGGTATAAATCCCACTTGATCATGGTGTATTATGTTTTTAATATATTGCTGGATCTGGTTTGCTAATATTTTGCTGAGGATTTTAGCATATATGTTCATCAGAGATATTGGCCTATAATTTTCTTTGTAGTAGCTTTATGTGATTTTAGAATTAGCATATAAAAATTTTCAAAAAATTAAAAAAATAAAGTTAAAATTAAAAAATTAGCATAAATGCTGGCCTCGTAAAATGAGCTTGGAAGTCTTCCCTCCTCTTGAATTTTTTGGAATGTTTGTAAAATTCACCTGTGAAGCCATCTGGTCCACGACTTTTGTTTCCTGGGGGTTTTTTGATTACTGCTTCAGTCATTAGTTGTAATTGGTATATTCAGATTTTTTTATTATCCTGATTCAGTTTTGGAAGATTGTATATTTCTAGTAATTTGTCCATCTTGCCCATTGGGGGTGGTACTGGCCAAGCCTGTAGGCTGGGGCAAGCTCCATGCCTCCTTCAGCTTCCTAGCCATGCCCACTTGAGCCCCAGACTGGAGCCTCTGAGGGAGAAGTGCTATAAATGTCCCAGTCTTACCAGCCCTTCCTTCGCCTGCCCCCTGGGGGAACTGAGCTCAGCAGGGTGTGGCCACCAGAACTTGGGAAGATAGGACAAAACAAACCTGAAGGAGGGGTGAAGACTGGCCCCCGTTCCAAAGCCTCACAGCTCAATGTCTGTCTCAGTGTCTGCCTATAGTTTCTCCAGAGGAGTACACCAGAGGTTCCTCTTGGGTGCAGCCACAGGTCTTTTCTACTGCACTAAAACCCAGCAGGGTGCTATCATCAGTATTTGGAGGATTGGGTTACTGCACTCCCCAGGCTGGTGCTGTGAAAATAGGATTGTTTGACCCTGGAAAGTTGGCCTCTAAGGGTGGTATGTGATAGGGACCCAGAACAGGGACCCTCCAGATTTCTCTTCAGAGCAATAACACCCAGATATTCTCCCTAAGACTCCTGTATGCACTGAGTTGTCTTCCCTCTATCAGAGCCCTGGGTGAGTTTTCCAGAGTGTGTGTCAGTCAGCCTTTTAGGAGGGTGTCTGGGGTGTTAGCCGACTGCTTCTTCTTCCCAGCAGACAGAATCTCTGCTGATTTTCACTGCCAGACACTATGCAGGCTCTACATCCCAGCCCTGGCTCTGAGGTGTAATTCCTGGCATGGGGTCAAGACCTCATGCTCCTCAGGGGGGCAGGGGTTGCTTCTGAGCTATACCTCCCGCTTCTCTGCTGCCACATGTGGGTGCAGGGGCCAGCCCTTTCTGTGTCTCTATTCTTCTTACCAGTCTTTGTGAGGCAGCTTCTGTAACTCCTTTGGCATAATATTCCTGTTTAGCTGTCCTTCCTTTGGTCATTCAGGTTGATTGCTCTATAATTCACCTGTAATATGGTTTGCTGCTGGGAGGACCTGAGTGTAGTTTCCACCGAGTCTGCAGCCATCTTGAAAAATGTATATATACATATATTCATTCTTTAAAATGGAGAGGGGAGGGAATTTCAGGGGAAAAGGGGAAGGGTTTAGAGCAACAAGTATAAAAGACACATGGACAAAAGCTGGGGGGGGTGGAAATGGGAGGGAGCTGGGGAGAGCTGGGGCAGTGGGCTGGGATGGGAGTAGAAGACAGAAAACTGTACAAGAACAACAATTAAAATAAAATAAAAACAAAATAAAATGGCTCCAATAATAAATATATAGATAATTTACACTGGTTTATGATCATAACCTGATTCAGGGTTTTGTAATGAGTAATAAATTTACAGATTTAACATCTCAACAGTCCAATATGATTGGCTAACATGTGACCATTCACAGCAGGTATTTTAAAAATTCTTTTAATTTTCTATTCTTCAATTTTCCATTCTTTCTTCCTGTCTTTCTCTTTCCCTCTTTTTTTCCTTTCTTACTTTCTTACCTTCTGTGTCTTCCTTCCTTCCTTCGTTCCTTCTTTCTCTATCTCATTCCTTCCTTTTATTTTAAATACTATAGTCGAAAGTACTAGATTAGTTGCTGTTTGTCATATTTATAGCAGCGGGCTGTAGTGATATAGGAATGTCCCATCAGGGCATGGTCTTCACACTCATTCTGTGTTTCCCCATAATAATCTTAGGAGAGGGCAATACCTTTATTTTTATGAGTCTACTTTAAAATTACTCCAGGCATAAGAATGAATGTAATGTTGAATAGGTTACTCTGAATGGCAGTGGACTATAGAAGGGTGCCTTGGTGTGACTGTGCTTTGACCTTGATTTACATCATGCTGAGATTATGATTGTATAGCAGGAGATCAGTAGAATGAGAGTGTATACTCCCAAAATAGCTGCATATTTGCTAGTGTAGTATTTATATTGTCATTATGTCTTTTCTCTAGCACCCACCACTAGTCTGTTTAAAAACTATTTAATATGATTTCCTCGGTTTATAAAAAATGTTTACTCATAATTTGCTGTTAAAATTATATATCGAACACACAATTGATTTTAACTTTCTGTGGTTGCAGTTGTTTGTTTCCTGAGGGGCATAACTCAGGGGTAACTTCTATAAAGAGAGGAAATAAACACATAATCAGAAGTTTAAATCATACTGCACTGTAGCTAAATATTTAATGTACAAATGTATAAATAAGAAAATAATTTTAAGTAATTTTATGATTATCAGCAAATTAATCACTGAGATTACTTTTAGGAATAGTAAATACTCATTAAATTATTGTGTTCTGGGCATGCTTTTAAAATTTTAAAGTCTCATAAAAGAGTTATTTACGGTTACACAAATATTACTGTCTCCAATCCCCAAAAAACCCTTACGTAGCTGATTTCTACATTTTCTTCTTATTTCAAATTAGTGACTAGGAAAAACCACTGATTAACATGTCTTTTTAAATCCTGTAGCTAACCCATAATGTAAAATAAATGTTCAGTTCATTACTGAGCCAATTCTAGTGTTAAATGTCATTTTGTCAGAAATAGTACAGCAAAGGACCTCTATGGAGTGTCATAAATCTCTGAAAACTAATTCTGGATAAGAAAATTCTCTTCCCTTTCTTCTTGTCACTGGAATGTCAAAGATGCCAACGTTCTTCTCTACAAGGTTGTTATATTCAGCTGAACTGACCTTGAAGGATAGCTTTTATTACATTTACTTTTGAAATGGGATATGCAGCAGGGTAGGGGAGAGTGAGGGGGGCAAATGGAGATAACTTTACTTGAAAACAATAAAAAACATAGCATGACATTGAAAATATTTTTAAATATCCTGAAAATCATAATACATTGTTATTATACAAGGATAAGAGATTTTGAAATTAAAATATTGAGCATGATGAGAAAATCAGCTTCTGTGGTCTCCAAATTGAAGTATTAATGTTGGTATTTTATTTTAAAATAATACAGGGCTTATAGCTTTCTTCATTCATAGAATTAAGGTATAGTTTACATAGAGTAAAAGTTACCCTTTAGATCTTTATGGTGCTGGATTTATTCTGTAATTTGACAGCATCATTGTCAATACTGTGATTGTGATGTTGTCATATAGTTTTTGTAAGATGTCACTGTGGGAAAAACTGGGTGAAGGGTAAACAGCATCTGTGTAGTACTTCATATAACTGCAGTAAGTTTTTAATAGTCTGAATATATAAAGTTTAATTCAAGAAAAATTACTCTTTCGTGTATAGTTTGTTTTGCAAGCTTGGGCAAATACGTACTGTCTTAAAACTACCACCAATATCAAGATATAAAAGTTGCATCACACCCCACCCCCAAAATTCCCACTATAAGTCAATCCTCCCTTTGTCCATAGACAACCACCAGTTTGCTCTCTGGCCCTATGGTTCTACCTTTTCCACATGTAATGTGGGCTTAAAGTATATATATAGTCTTTTGAGTCTGGCTTCATTTATTTACATTAATCTATATTGTTGCATGTACCAATGTACATTTGAGATTAATCTATATTGTTGCATGTACCAATGTTTGTTTTTTTAATTGCTGAATAATGTTCTACTTTATAATGGTACCATGATTTGTTTATCTAGTCACCCAATTAAGGGGCATTTGGGTTATTTCCTATTTAATTCAGCAGTGAAGAATAAAGGCACCATAAATATTCATGTACAGGTTTTATGTGAACATAAACTTTAATTTCACTTAAGTAAATACCAAAGGAGTGGGATAGCTTGGTCATGTGGTAAGTGCATGTTTCACTTAATGAGAAAAGTCCAAAATGTTTTCTAATGTGGCTGTGCCATTTTGCATACCCACTAGCAATGTATGAGAGCTCCGTTTGCTCTGAGCCCTCACCATTATTGGTACTGGCAGCTTGTTTTATTTTAGCTCTACTAATGGGCATATAGTATAGTATTTCATTGTGGTTTTAATTTGCATTTCCCTTAGTAGCTAATGACATCGAGCATCTTTTCATGTATTTATTTCTTCGGAGAAGTGTCTGTTCAGATCTTTCTCCCATTTAAAAAAAAATTGTATTCTTTGTTTTCTTATTATCCAATTATGAGTGTTTGTTTATGTTAGTGGAAAAATTTAATTTTTTAAAATTGACATGTACATAGTTGCAAAAGACAAAAACACTTATAAACAAATCTAACAAAATTTGGGCTAGAGATTTATTTATTTATTCATTCATTTATTTATTTTTATTGTTGTTCAGTTACACTTGTCCTGCTTTTTCCCCCATTGCTCAGCCCTGCCCCATCACCCCATTCCCACAGTCCATCCCCCACATTGTCCCTCTATTCCTGTGCCTTCACTTTTACTCTGAATAGAAGTCCTTTATCAGATATCTGATTTGCAAATATTTTCTTTCAGACTACAGCCTCTTTTTCATTTTCTCAATGGTATCTTTTGAAAAGAAGTTTTTGAGTTTGATAAAGTTCAGTTACCAACACTTCTATTTTAGGGAATGTAGTTTTGATGTTATATCTAAGAAATCCTTGCCAAAGCCAAGATCACAAATATAGTCTCTTATATTTCTTTGGCAATTTTACAATTTTAGGTTTTACATTTTACATTTAGTTCTATGATTCATATTTATTTAATGTTTATTTATAGTATGGATATAGGATTTTATGTCAATATCCTGTTGTCTGGCACCATTTGTTAAAATGACTGAAATTTCTTCATGGAATTGCTTTTAGGTCTTTGTCAGAAATCAGTTGACAATATATAGCCAGTTCTATTATAATGTAACACATTTTATCTTAAAAATCATTGCATTATGCAGTATTGCATAATAAAAAGCATGGGACTTATGTTGAATATGGGTTAGGAGTTTAGTAGTAACTATATAACCATTGACACATTGGAGCAAGATAGGAAACTGATAAAAATGGTATCATTGTTTTACATATTCTAAATTATTAAGAGTATATAAATACTGCAATAAATATGGTACCTCACCCTGAAAAAATTCTAAATGCGCTTGTGGAATTACTGTCAGAAAGGTTGCAGTTTTTAAGTTGTGAAGAGGCAGAAGGTAGATTATTTGGAATTGGGAGAAAAGTATAACACTACAGGTGGACAGGAGTGGGTCATAACACACATGAGGAGCTGAAATAGTTGGTAGATGTTTAAAATGTGTGAATATGTTAATTTCTACTGGGCTTGGTTCAGCTAGGTGCAGTTTTCTGATGTTTCATCTCGTGCTTCTTACAGACAAATTGAACATAACCCAACATAAAATATAATATTCAAATTCATGTTATTCTCAAGTTGTTTCCTAATGTATCAATTGCATTAGATTGCATTAGAAAAAATTATATTTTCAAAACAAACAATATAGCAGAATTGACTGTATGTGTCAGTCTATTCTTGGAGATTGTCTGTTCCTTTATTTGTGTGTAAAGGTCTAGCTTTGTTTTAATATCATATTCTCTTGATTACTCTAGGTTTATAATAAGTATTGAAGTCAGGTAGTATAAGTTCAATTATTTTCTTCTTTTTCTAAATAGTTTTGGGTATCATATTGCTTTTGTCTTTTTATATAAATTTCATTTATTTCATTCAGCTTATGAATTTCTACAAAAAACTTGCTGGGAATTTTATTGAATCTGCTGAAAGTTTAATTGAATCTTTATATCAGTTTTGGAGGAATTGACATCTTTAACAACACCAAATTTTCCAAACCATACACACAGTATCTCTCTCCATTTACTTAGATCTACTTTAATTTCTTTCATCAATGTTCCTAGTTTTCAGTATACAGGTTTTCCATATACTTTGTATATTTATATTTATGGACTTCAAGGGTATTTTTGGTGTTATTATAAATGGCACTTTTAAAATTTCAACTTTTAAATTTTCATTGCTAGTAGATAAAAATAAGATTTTTATAGATCATACGTTTAGCTTTTTGAAGGCCTTAATCAAAAGTGGAAACTCACCAAAGCTAAATCAAAATAAGCTTTTTCAATATTTTTAAAAGTATAAGTTACTCTTTTGTTTTAGTATATTTTAAAAACTTAGACCTCTATGACAGCTTTGATTTAATTGTTGACTAAAAATGGTTGAATGTTACTCTTCTATAGACATGAAAACATATTTTCAGATGAGATTTAACTGAGCAATCTTTAAATGCTCTTAAAGAGCATCATTATTAAATACAGCCTATTTTCCATTATTGATATCACCACTTTCTTAACAGTAATTGCAGACCATCCATGAATAATTTTAAGGTTTAAATACATAATTTTGTTTCTTTTGGTATCTTCTATTTTCTGGAGATCTTCAGATATATTTTTATGTAAATTGTTATTATAGATTTTGGACTCAGCAAGGAATCAGTAGATCAAGAAAAGAAGGCCTACTCGTTTTGTGGTACAGTGGAGTATATGGCTCCTGAAGTAGTAAATAGGAGAGGTCATTCCCAGAGTGCCGATTGGTGGTCATATGGTGTGCTTATGGTAAGTAGTGTTATTTTTTTTAAATACGCTAATACAAAATCAGTAGTATTTAGAAAATTTTAATTTAAATTTGAGGAGGTGTCAGGTGAGAATAGGGTTTCAATAATTCATGATTATGATTTTAAAATTTGTGTTTGGCTAGTTGTTTACAGTAAGAATTAGGATTTGGTGTTCTGATTTAAAGGTACTAGATAAAAAGGCAAATGGCAGCTTTCTTTTGAAACCATTAAAGTGCCTAGAAGAAAAACATAGGCAGAAAACTGTTTGATGTTGGTCTTAGCAATATTTTGGGGGGAGATATGTCTTCCAGGCAAGAGCAACAAAAGTAAAAATAATCAAATGGGGCTATAGCAAACTAAAAAAGCTTTTACGCACCAAGGGAAACCATCAACAAGATGAGAAGGCAACTTAATGGGAGAAAATATTTACAAATGATGTATATTACAAGGTGTTTATATCTGCAATATATAAAGAACTCATACATGTCAACATCAGAAAAAATCTGATTGAAAGATGAGCAGATGACCAGAAATATCTATTTATAGATATGTCTCCAAAGAAGATATGCAGATCCCAGTAGATGCATGACAATATTCTCAATATCACTAATCATCGGAGACATGCAAATGAAAACCACAATGAGAAATCACCTCACATCTGTCAGAATGGCTATCATCAAAAAGTCAAGAAATAAGAAGTGTTGGAGAGGTTGTGGAGAAAAGGGAGCCCTCCTGTGCTGTTGGGAGGATTTTAAATTGGTGCAGTCACTGTGGAAAACAGTATGAAGTAACCTCAAAAAATTAAAAATTGATCTGCCATACAACCCAGCAATTCCATTTCTGGGTATTTATCCAAAGAAAATGAAAACACTAATTTGAAAAGATATATGCACCTCTGTGTTTATCTCATTATTATTTACAACAGCCAAGACATGGAAGCAACTTAGGTATCCACTAATAGACGAATGAATAAAAAAGCTGTGGTACATTTACACAATGGCATATTATTTGGCCATAAATAAGAATGAAATCTTGGCATTTGAGACAATATGGATGGCTCTAGAGAGTATTTGGCTTAGTGAAATAAGATGGAGAAATACAAATTTTGAATGATTCCATTTTCATGTGGACTCTAAACAAATAATACAAACAAATCAAAAAAGAAACAGACTCACAGAGAACAAACTAATGGGCCTACGGCTGCCTCAGGGGAATTTGGTGGGGGCTGGGTGAAAAGGGTGAAGGGGATTAAGACATACAAACTTTTAGTTATAAAATAAGTCACCAAGCATTGTATAACATGTACAGCATAAGGAATATAGTCAATAAAATTAGAATAATTTTTATAGTGACATGGCTACTTATAAGATACACAAATGTTTTATTATTATGTGATATTCCTGAAGCTTATTTAATATTGTATTTCAACTATAAAAAAGCAGAAAAATGTCTACCAGGTTTTAGTAGTTATATAGTATTTTAATTAATTATCATAGAATTTAACACCTTACCATATATTGCCTTATTGTCAAATTGTTTCAAGCCTGTCCATGGTAACATTTTCAACCTCTTGAGGAGAGCAGTCATATGTCACACTACCCTTTGTCTCCCTGGGTACCTACTATAGTTGGCATATTGACCAACTAATCTGGTAAAAGATTAAGCATATAAGTTGCAGTGTTAATTAGGATAATAAATGAATAGCTATTGAATGAGATACAGTTTGCTTTTGAAGAGCTTGATAATCCATTTTGCCTATTTATCACTGAATGACACTTAATACGATGCACATCAGTAAATTGAGTCCCTTTTATAAGACTGGCATTTGAGAAAGGCAGTGGGGTGGGAACTGACTAGAAGTACAATGTTTGGCATTTTCTGTGACCGAAGAAGGCATGCAGTCTGGTTGAGGAAACAATTGGGATAGCTACGTAAACTGACTGGAAGTACCTTAGAAATTTAGGCTAGAATTAAATATAAGCTGATGTACGAAAAGTGGAGGAGGGACCTCCAAATCAGCCCTGAAAGATGGATAAAATTTAAATAGTTACATGTCAAGAAGAATAATATCATGATCATGTTAGCAAAGACCTGGAGAATAAGTTGACTAGAACAGTAGTGAAGAATGAGGGTGATGGTGGAGGAAATGGGGCTATAAATCTTAAGCGTTTGCATGCAGTTTTCTGGGTAGCAGGAAACTTTTACAGATTCTTCAACAGGATGGTAATTATAGGAAAAAATATTTTGGGGGGAAGATTAGCCTTGACACAATTATATAAATAGATTGTAAATGGAGGAAACTAGAAGTAGAAAGGTCAACAAGGCCTCCTTACAAAACAGTTGTACAATTATAGAATATAAAAGAGGAAATCTTAAAGACGTTTCAGAGGTTTGGGGGTGGGAAATTGGAGCTTGAGAGAGATGATTCCCATACATCATAATTCCCTTCTTTTTCCCTCTTCTTTGACTCTCATAGCTACCCCTTCAGCCTCCAGTTGAGAACCATTAGTACCAATTTGGTAGGGAAAACTGGGGCTTGACCGAGATTGAGGCCGAATCAGATTTGAGAGTCATCAGGATATAGGACAGAGTTGAATGGATAAGCTAATAACTAAGGTTGTGAGTTCATAAATGAACAGAGGACTGAGGCCAAAGCCATTATTGAATCTAAGTTTAAGGTTTTAATATTGACATAAAAAATTTTAATGTACTATGATAATCAGTTTTAGACCTAGTCTTTTTTATACCATTAATTAACGTTCTAATCATTTGCATTGCAATTAAATCTTTTAGGGAAAATGTTTTCCTCATGATGTGTACAACTGTCTCAATTTTTTCTTTTTAAAGAAGTTATTGGTGAGTGTGTGTTGTATGTATGTGTGTGTGTAACTTCTCCTTTTTGGTTCCTATTTTTAGAGGAGTGAGGGGATGAGAATGGTTAAATCTTTCTTCATAATTTATAAATTTGAAATGGTTTAATGCTTATTTTTAGTTTCCTTTGTTGGTTAAATTGTTTGCTTTAAGAGGATATCTTTGCAAAGAAATGCCTTATGTCTATTTCCAAATTTCTTTGGTAACTTAACCAAATGCAACAGCACTGAAAAAAATTGGCTAGTTTAATTTACTACTAGTCACCTATCAGTTGTGTTATATATAGTGAGGTACCAGAAGTGTATTTCCTTAAATTACTTAGTTTTTGCTCCTATTTTGTCATATTATCATGTACAATAGATTGTGTGATTTGATGATCATGTATTACAAGTCTCAATTTTTTCCTAAAGAATTTCATTGTATATTCTAAGTTGTGCTAAATTGATTATGTTATCTTTTTGTTTGTTTGTTTTAGTTTGAAATGCTTACTGGTACTCTGCCATTTCAAGGTAAAGACAGAAATGAGACCATGAATATGATATTAAAGTAAGTATATATATTATTTTGGGGGGAAAATTTTTTGCTTTCAGTTTTGAGAAATTTGTTGTGAGTTTAAATTCATACAAAAGAATGTTTATATGCTGTCTTTTATTTTCTTCTCCTATCGTATGGGGGACATTTTTTACCATTGTGAAAGCATTCTTTAAAGTTCTTTTGGAGATTTGTAAATTGAAAAGTGTGGCTAGATTTAAATGAAATTTTCTAAAATCATCTTTTCCAGAGCAAAACTTGGAATGCCTCAGTTTCTTAGTGCTGAAGCACAAAGTCTGCTGAGGATGTTATTCAAAAGGAATCCGGCAAATAGATTGGGTATTGTTTATTTTCTTAGCTTTTGTAAAAATACACTGCATGCTTTGAGAGGATAATTATAACTTTATGTATTCTGGCTTGAGTTCTTTACTGCCACTATACATTTATACCTAGAACTTTGTGTTTTGTATATGCAAAGATTCCAGTAAGTTCTGTTATGTCTATGATTAAAAATGGAGTGATCTAGCTATTCAGTACTTCTGTTTAATGTACATCATTATGTGTAGAATGTGGATTTCCTCTTTTGAAATAATTCACGGAATGATACAGGTAATCCTTTTAGATATTTCAAGATAATTTTTTTCTCCTCCCAATGTACTTCAAGGTAGATACTATGTTTCCATAACTGCTTGTTATTTGGCCACTTTCAGGTAATCCTATCATCTATCCTATTTATGTCCTTATGTTAAAATTTCAGTCACTTTATTACATTGTACTTTTTAATTTGGCATATAAATATGAGGTCATAAGTTCAATATGAAGAAAAGAACATTTACTTACATTTTAATGTCATATCAAACATGATTTTGATTTGCTTTGGAAGGTATTTTAGTATTTCATGGTACTCTATGTGCGTAATATGCATATCATTTATTTTTTCATATTAAATTGAAAGAACCAATTAATAAAATATCAAATGAGAAATCACAAACCTTACACTACAAGGAATGTATAAAATATGTGTACTCCTCTTTATAGATAACAGCCTGAAAGCCACATATAAATATTTAAGAAAGTCACACCAGTAAAAAAGTCTTTCTATTTTTATAGGTTCAGAAGGAGTTGAGGAAATCAAAAGACATAATTTTTTTGCAAATATTGACTGGAATGTAAGTTCAGTAGAAAGTTTCTTATTGAGTAATTTTAATATGATTCAAAACTGAAGAGTAAATGGTAATATGGACTTTGCTGATAAATTCATTTGTTTTGCTTGTATGAGATTTTTTTATTGGGGTAACATTGGTTAATAGTTTAAGTTTCAGGTATGCAACATTATAATCCAATATCTATATACACTATAGCATGCTCACTATCAAAAGTCTATTTTTCATACATTTGACCAGCTTTACCCATTTCAACCTCCCCCCACTTTCCTTCTGTTCTGGTAACCAGCAATCTGCTGTCTGTATCTATGAGCTTGTTTTTTTTTCTTTTGTTTGTTCATTTGTTTCTTTTTTTGTTTTATATTTCACATATGAGTGAAATCATATGGTTTTATCCTTTCACATCTGACTTATTTCACTTAGTATAACACCCTCAAGATCCATCTGTGTTGTTGCAAATTCATCAAGACATCTTCTGAGTCAAGGTAACTGCCATAATATGCTACACCTGTAAATAAAAATACCTTGAACCAGTAAATGTCTGGGTGATATTTACTAAATTCTTGTTTCTCGTTTGTTTTACCTGTTAAGTATGGTTGATATTCTCCCCTGTTCCAGGTTGGAGAATGTGGAGGAGGAGAATGTGAAAGGGGAAAAGTGATGAATGATAGGGCAGATTATTACACAAAATGAATTCTGAAGAATCTAAGATGTTATTTAATTTCAAGTGGTTCTTTGTCATGCATTAGAAAAATTAAATTTCTTAAGGACTGAATATCTCGGTACAGGGATTTCACTAAATTTTGGGAAGATATGAAAACAGAAACATTGTGAAACTCTGCTAGGTGATTTTGTGTGTGTGTGTGTGTGTGTGTGTGTGTGTGTGTGTGTGTGTAAAGTTGCAATTCCTAGTCTAGTAAGCTTTTCTTAGAGAAACCCATTTCTGTTATCTGTTTGGCAACACAGCTTTAGGTATTTTATGTACTATCAATCATATGTACTATCAGGTAAGTGTTTTTGATTTTCTAGTTCTGGTATTGGTATTGAACATTTTTTCAAAAGAAAATGTCTTGAATTCTAGGGCAGAGGTAGAGAGCCACTATTTGCTGATCAAATCATCATTTAATCTGGCTTATAGAATACATTGTAGAAGGCAATATTTTGATTTATTTCTTGTAAATCATTAATGTGAATACCCTGAAAGGCCACTCAATTCACGTGGTACATGGGAGTTCCCTTTGCCATATTTGTGTGCACAACTCTTTTGGTGTCCTTGTTTACATGTGTCATTTTTTAGTAATGCTTCCTTTTCCCTAAACTGGACAAACTAGAAATTTTTATTTTCCATCATTCTTATATCTGAACAGTTTATGTTCATTGCTCATAATTTAAATGAACAATGGAATGTTTATGTAAAAATAAATGAAAATTATTTTAATTTTCTGTTAATTTTCCCCTACTATGGGTCTGCTGGCATTTAAAAAATGTAGAGTTACCCCAAAAGGTAGATGTTCATATATTGCAAGATTTTATGTCTTTCAGAAACATAGATGTTAAGAAGTTAGATTGTTAGTCAAGAATAACTTTTTGAATTCTATAATAAGATCCCTAGATAATACCTTTAATGCACATTTTTTATGGGAAAACAAAATATTTTAGGTGAAATACTAGGTCGGTCCAGAAGGTATCCAGCCATGTAATATGAAACGTAGAAACACTTATTGAAGAAGTACAAGATACAAGAAACATTGTCCATAGGACAATGACACCTCAGTCCCCTTCAAAGTAGGCACCTTGTGTCCTCATGCAGTTCTCCCAATTGCCATCAGCTGCCCCATCGTATTTTCCTGAATCTCATCAATGGTCTGAAATCTCTTCCCTTTCAAAGGTGATTTTAATTTTGGGAAAAGCCAGAAGTCATAGGGGCCAAATCTGGGCTGTAGGGGGCCTGAGTCACCCGGGTGATTTGATGTTTTGCCAGAAGCTCTGCATGAGATGTGATGTGTATGAGTGGGCGTGTCATCATGGTGAAGCTGCCAATCACCATTTGCCCATAGCCACAGCCTTCGAATCATCTGAATAGTTTCCATGCAGGAATATTCAAGCTCAGTGCAAAATCTGGTGCAGATTTTGTTGCTCTACTCATTCAGTCATTTTGAATGTGACAGCCACACAGTACACATGCAAACTCAAGGGTGTGTAACACCCCCACTGACTATACAGTGACATCATCATTGTTCATGCTTGTGCATTCCAATCCACTCTCCTTGGCTGCCAGGTTGCATTGATTTCACACAAACCATTCTCATTATATTAACAATAGCTGGTCATTTTCTAGACAGATCTTGAATATAGTTATTGCAGATAGTCTAATTATTACTTTTGAAATCATTCAGTGTTATTAGTTATTTCTCCATGGTAAAAGTGTGACACATTCTGTATGGTTATTTTACCAGCAAAAATTTAAAATTGTTTTTGATATCCAAAACTCAGCACCATTATTCTTTGTAAATGTAACGTGTGGCATCAGTACTTGTTTGTAATCTCACTTGATTCTGTTCATTCTCTCTCAAATATTTGGAATTTGGTTAATTGGTATCTGCATCTTATTGAAATTTCATTTATGAAATTGTGATTTTTCTGTTCAGGACTGTACTATGTTTTGCTTTCCCTTAAGAAGTATAATAATTTTTTTAAAGATTTCATTTATTTTATTTTTAGACAGGGGGAAGGGAGGGAGAAAGAGAGGGAGAGAAACATCAATGTGTGGTGCCTCTCACATGCCCCTCACTGGGGACCTGGCCCACAACCCAGGTATTTGACCCAACTGGGAATGGAACTGGTGACCTGTGGTTTGCAGGCCAGTGCTCAATACACTGAGCCACACCAACCAGGGCGAGTATAATAATTGTAAGTGTTAATATGTTTTTGTGCTGTCCTGTTGCTCCTAGAAATTATATAAAAGAGAAGTTCAACCTCCTTTCAAACCTGCTTCTGGAAAGCCAGATGATACTTTCTGTTTTGACCCAGAATTTACTGCAAAAACACCTAAAGGTAATGCATGTTGATGTGTAACATCAGAGCTTTTATTCAACTTCAGGGGTGTCAAACTCATTTTCACTGGGGGCCACATATGCTTTACAGTTGCTTTCAAAGGGCCAAAATAATTTTAGGACTGTATAAATGTAACTACTCCTTAACTGTTAAGGAATTGAAATTACATTCGGCCCTTTGAAGGCAACTGTGAGGCTGATGTGGCCCCCGGTGAAAATGAGTCTGATACCCCTGAATTAGATGGTTAGAAAGTATACCAGTTTCTTAAGTAAAAACTAAAAGAATTATATACTTGTATAGAGTTAGATTGCTCTTTATGGAAATGTGGATTCTGCATACACCTTTGCTTGGGTAATATTCAACTACAGGCTTTAAATGGGAAATGTTTATCAGAGAAGCAGGGAGTAGAGCAAAGGGTAAAATGTTTTGTTTTAAAAGTCTTTTGATATGCTAATTAATATATTCAATGGTAGGGGATAGGAGGCAAGACATGAGATATATTATTCTGACTCTTAGGTTTACTTTTAATAGAATCCGTTTGATACACTAGCTCGGCCAATACTGAGTACCTATAATACAGTCACCAGTGAGAATGCAGCAGTGAACAAAATAAACAAAAATTTCAGTCCACATGGAACTTGCATAGTAGGGTGGGGAGATAAATAATATACAACAAATCAAATAAGTGATATAGTGTATCTGATGATAATATTTAATGGTTTCATTTATATTCAAAGAAATGCCAACATTTTATATCATATAAGTCTTTGTAATTCTAATTAAATATAATTATTTGGACATTAGATTCTCCTGGTTTGCCAGCCAGTGCTAATGCTCATCAACTCTTCAAAGGATTCAGCTTTGTTGCAACATCAATTGCAGAAGAATATAAAATTACTCCTATCACAAGTGCAAATGTATTACCAATTGTTCAGGTAAATTTTACTTAATCAGATTATTTGTTTAGGGATAATCACATATTTTGGTTATTTTTAATAGATTTATAATAATTTCACATGATTTTTAACTTCATTTATTTCTGTGTATGAGGCCAGAGCGGACTCCCAAAAAAGGAATTTATTTTTAAACAGCTGTGTACTTATTCTCACATGTTTAAACTTCAGTCACCTTCCAAGTTCTCTCCATTTGATGCAGTACATCTATCAAGATACTTTTTCCACTGCTCAAAACAGTTTTTGAACTCACTGATTTTGATACCTTTTAGTGCTTCTGGCTTTTTTTGTTTTACCTCTACCACATCTGCAAAATGTTGCCCTTTGAGGACTTTTTTCATTGGGGGAGGGGGACAAAAAAGTCACTTGGAGTGAGATAAGGTGAATAGGGCAGGTGGGGCACAGGGGTTTCCTGCCATTTTTTGGTCAAAAACTGCTGGACACTCAGAGCAGTGTGGGCTGGTGCACTCATAAATCATGCATCATGAACTGGACAAATGTGTTAAAAGAGTCTTCAAAAAAAATCACTGAAGCCAAACACAGCCTCTTACAACAATGCCATCTGGTCAACTGATACAGATGGATTCTAGAATATTTACCTAGTCGGGAAACCTGAACTACGGGGGACCCACCCTACAGAAGATAGTTCCAGTTTTTTGGGGGTCCCCCTTCATATAGTAATGAATTGAAGATGTTTCCATATGTTTTAAAATAAGGCAGACAGTAGTAACCTTTAATTATATTTATGTAATCTCTTTTGAAAAGGAAATGTAATGGTGATATGAAAGCCAGTTGATTTACTGTGTTGGCTTTGGGGATCTAGAAAGCCTACAATTTAGGATCAGCTCAGAGCTGGTTAATCCCTTCATATATACTGATAAAAGTTTTCTAAAATGGATTATTCATGATTTTTTAAAGATTTAAGATGAATACAGGGTGGGGCAAAGTTGGTTGACAGTTGTAAGTACACAAAACACAGTTTATTCTTGTATTATTATTTATTGATTGTATGATTTTCCATATGAACAACTGTAAACCTGCTTTTGTCCAACCCTGTAAATATTTAGGAGAAAAGATAAAAATGTGAAAGTATTTCATTATTCTTAGTATTTTACTTTGAAAAAAACAGATAAATGGAAATGCTGCCCAATTTGATGAAGTATATGAATTGAAAGAAGATATAGGTGTTGGCTCATATTCTGTTTGCAAGCGATGCGTACATACAGTTACCAACATGGAATTTGCAGTGAAGGTATTGTCCCTGAACATAACTGCTTTTGTCTTATATATGTGAGTTAAATGACAGGTTAACTGACAGATATTTTCCAGAGGAGCTAGTGAAGAATTGCAAAGATAAAATAATGACAGACTATTACAACTTAATATTTTCCTTTTAAATTTTTTTCTAAGGCTTTAATTTGGGGAAACAATGTATTTTGTGAATGTCTTGATTCTGAATAGTTTTATTTTAATGTAGTATGTTAAGGTTGAGTAATTGTGACAATCACTGTTACATGTGGATCACATTATGTGTTAGTATAGCTTCAATTAAATGGAATATAATATTAAAGAAAGTGGTCTTTTTATTATTGTTTTAGTTATAGGACATTTCTAAATGTTAAAGTAATATGAGACAAGCATCACTCTTGAGTTTTAAGCATTTACTTAAAAATATAATCAAATTGAAAATGATATCATTAATTTTTAGGCAAAGAAAATAATGTCTTATTATCTAAACTTTTTCTTGTCTTATTTCTTAGATCATTGACAAAAATAAGAGAGATCCCTCAGAAGAAATTGAAATTTTGATGCGATATGGACAGCACCCCAACATTATCACTTTAAAGGATGTAGGTATTTAAAATCTAAGCTATTTCAAGGGCTAAGCTAATGAAGCTATAATTTGGCATTTTATTTTCTTTTTGACTTTTCATGTCTATCGAATATTTACTGTCATGCAACAAAATCTGATGATTCTTAAATGTGCTACCTTAATTCTTTCCCCCCCATGATTCTGGATTCCTACCCTCCTTATACAACATCAAAAAGGAACTGTGTTGTTGGTAAATGAGAGTATCCTGAATACGTGAATATATTTTGGCTAGCTAACTATATAGTTAACATTATAACCAGAACCATTTATTATTCTGTGGTACTATAAATATAAATATTGGGAACCTGCCAAATTCTAGATTTTACTTTCTTGACTGTTGCATTGTGGATTGTTTTTTGTGTAAAACAGTAATACTCTATAGTTTTGTAAAGTGAACATGTAACTTGTATTTAGCGATACTACAGAGTTTATGCTCCCGGCTTGGTGCCCAAGGTCTTTAGGGTCATGGCTGACACAGCAGTAATCATACCATGGCTTGGATCCCAACTTCACCACAACCTCTAGAGAGACATGGGTCCTCACAGCCTTTTTAGTGCTCAAGCTCAGGCTGCACGCAGCTTCGTGGCAGTGAAACAAAACCTCTGGAATGAATGGACTCTTCCCAAGCAACTTAGCTAATTTGTAGCATGTGGACAATGTTCCTCATTAATATCTATCTGTGAATGTAATCATCACATCATTTCACTCCAGTGGCAAGGATTCAGCTCTGAAATCTATCTAGAAAAAGCACTTGGATCCCAGTCTTTCAGTAGCTTCAAGAATATCAGAAGTGCCTGGCAGAGGAAGGAGAGGCCAATGGGTCCTCTCCTTCCATGATCCTGTCATTGGCCATTGATGGTATGGAGTGTCTCCGTGGTGAAGGCTAAAGCCACCCATGTCATCATGGATTCTCTGATCACAAAACAAACACAGGAGAGTATTCAGCATTTTGAGCAATGGCAGGGCTGAGAGATACTGGCTACACACCATGCAATGGCCTTCCCACCAAGGAGACCAAGTACCTTTGAGTGGCAGAAACACTCCTCAAATTACCACCACAGAGTGGAGAGATAATGAGAGAAGAGATACAGCTGGTTTTAGCCCAGTCCTCCCTCAACAGCCTACACTCTTCCTCTAAGCAGAAGCCTAGAGGCTGTTTCTCTTCTGCAGCCTTAACTGGCCCATATCTTAGCACCATGGATTCTGGAAGCAGGGATAAAGAGAGAGAGAACTCAGCAGATAAATGGAGTCTCTTTGGACTAAGAGTCCTCTGGAAGTCTGATTCTGGAGGTTTTGCCACCCAAGCCCTAGAAACCTTCTCCAATGGTCACCCAGATGGCAGAAGCATGCAGGTCACCCAGATGGCAGAGGATCCAGCAGCCTTCAAGTTGCCGAAGATGGACATCCAAGTGATCAAAAGGAAGAAACAACCATCATAGACCCATTGTCTCAAACCCTGTGTCTTGGATGTGCTCACACCCACCAGCTTCTAGAGCTTTCTCTTTCAATGATTCTGGATAGAGGGTGTCATGCACCCACCTCCCTATTACCCGGTCTCTGACATAGGAAGGTTTTGGTGGGGGGTTAACCCCTTAAACGGAGGCTAGAACTGGAGACATAATTCATTTTTGAGAAACATTAGTATAAAGCCTGTCCTTGTGTTTAATAAGGCATTATGTGTTGCTTTAATTTAAGGTTAGACTAAATAATCTCAGCAGTGATGTGTGGGGGCCTCATCACCTGTGTTTACATCATTTGGCCTAGACAAGAACCTGAGCATTGCCTCCTAGGTAGATGATGTTTGTGTTGTTCCTTTAGCACTTTCAGCACATGCATGGACACGCTGTGGCAGAGAGGCACTCGCTGACTAGTCTCTGCTGTCTGGACTAATGGGGCTGTATGCTCCAACCTTGTGGTGATAGGACCTATGGTCGTTTTGATCTGGGGACAAAGAAAAGCCAGACTTGGAAATGACCCTCCTCCTGTGTGGGGACTGGAGACCTCGCTATCAGGCAGAGCCAATTCTTTTTATTATTATTTTGATTTTTATATTATTTTATTGTATTTTTCCATTACCGTTTATTCCCCCTATACCTCTTACACCTCCACTCATCCCCTTCTACCCCCCACCCCCGCTGCAATCACCACTCTGTTGTTCAGGTCCATGAGTTTTTTCTCTTTCTTTTTTGCTCAATCCTTCCACCCTGCTCCCCACCCCCAGAGCCGTCCGCCTGCTCTGTGCTCTTACTGCAGTGCCTCTGGGGCAGTTCTGCTGGGCAGTGTTTCTTTTTCATGTGTCAACAAACACAAGTCTTGCATATCCTTATCCTGTTGCACTTTAAAGTGAGATTAAGTTAGCTCTAATTTGGTGGAAAGCCCTGCAAGGGAAAAAAAATCAGCCTACTGCTTTGGTATATAGAAATGGATGTTAAGCTTTTTTAAAGTAAAGATGGTCATAACTGTACATAGATCGTAGTGTGGACGTTCATGTGAAGCAAGTGTCACCAGGGCCTGAAACTATTTCTGAGAGGTAGAAGGATGGAAAAATGTTCTACATGTCATCATTTCCCCCCAAATGAGCCTCATACCTGTGTAAACAGAGCTTCCTGGGGAAAGGAACCAGGGAAAGCACCTGTTCATTTCTGTTCACTGTGGAGGGGTTCGGTCATTATCCTCAACACTGTCTCAAATCCCTGCTGTTCTTATTTGGAAGGATCATGTCTGCATAGCTAGCTAGGCTGACCTTTCCATAGAGAGTCTCTAAAGTCTCGAATGATAAGAAAAATAATTTATTTGTGCCTTCTGTTATGTTCCAATATCTTACTTGTTTTGACAAAAATCTGCTCCTTTCAAAAAACAGTTGTTACTGAATGCTGACTTTTCACATAACAAAATAATGCTCTTTTCTCTTTAGAGAAGGCTGGCACACCAGCCATCACCTCAATCAGTTTGTTTTGGATAATATGATACAGCTTTTGATTAGTAACCTTTAAACAGTAGCTTACATCCCTCTATCTATTTATCTAATGTAATTTACCTCAGAGGTCCTGAGTGAAAGTGTACACATGTCTTTTCTATTTATTCTCTTTGATATAGTGTTTGAATCTAACAAACATTTAAGTCACCATGTCAGGTAATGGACTGTGGGGAGGATATTAAAAAACTAATAATATATTTACTGCCAGATGGATGCATGCTATTAGTGCGGAAGAGAAGTGTCTATAATATGATCCAAAATGAGATAGATGCCATTTGAGAGGCACAGAGTTCTGTTTTTCCATTTATATCCTTTGATGAAGTATAATATAGAGCCTGAAAAGTTAATAAAATTATGTTGATCATGGTGTCACAGGACGGTATAAGAGGTTGTTTAGCCAATTTAATCCTCAGCACAGCCTGTACTGTATTAACAGTAAAGAAAGAATGTATTTTTTACCATTAGAGGTTCACTAGAAAAGCAAGTGTAATCTAAACATTTCTGAATTGTAATTATAAATAATAACATTTTTAAAATGCATTCTTTTTTAGGTTTATGATGATGGCAGATATGTTTATCTTGTTACGGATTTGATGAAAGGAGGAGAGCTACTCGACCGTCTTCTCAAACAAAAATGTTTCTCAGAACGGGAAGCTAGTGATGTGCTGTTTGTAATAACTAAGACAGTTGACTATCTTCATTGCCAAGGAGTAAGTTGTGGTAGTATTCTTCCCTTGAATTCTGGGACTTATATATTCATAAAATAATATGTAAGGGCTGCCACTTAAAATGAATTACTTTTTCTGTAACATATTTTATAGAAAATATCCTAATAAAACTCACAAAATAGTGAAGGCTATAGACTTAGGAACTTGGAAAATGCTTTCTTAATTCTCTTCACTCTGCCTATTGGCCCTAATTTAATAGCATATTGGTTTTAAAAGTGATTTGTATTATATAACTGTATATAACCCTGGCTTTCAAATTATTAAACATAATCCAATTTAAAAATGAAACATAAAAATTATTTGAGGACATGTGGTTATTATTCAAATTGCTCTGTACCTAACATCACCTTCTGGAAGTAAGTGGACTATATATCTTGATCCTTGCCAACCCCTCCTCCAAATACAGTAAGAAATTTGGATTCTAAACCTTTGAGGTATTAATCTAATCAAATGTGTAATAATGGAGCAGGCCTGTTATTTTGCTTCTCATCTGTTCATAAATAAAGGAAATGTTACCCAAAAGGTCAACTTTTATTATATACACCTCCACAAGGAAACAAAGTCATAAATAATTTAAAAATTTAAGTTTGAATTGTAATAGTGAATATGTATGCATGTAAGTGTAAACAGTAAAATAATGGACAACTCAGAATTGGCAGTGTGAAAATTCTACATGGTTCCCTTTTATACAAAAGAAAAATAAGCCAGTACTCAGTTTTGTGTTTGCTCTAATAGAGTACATTTTCAGTATTATAAAATGTTTAATACTAAAGTAGTAAATCTTTTATAATTTAATTGCTTGTCTTTATCAACACTCTGTAAAATAAAGGATGGCCAGAAATTATAAGAGGAAAATGATAACCATCTTTTCTTTTTTATGTATGTCTATTTTCATTTATTTATTTTTAATTCCACTTATTAAGGTGACATTGGTTAATAAGATCATATGGTTTCAAGTGTACATTTCTATAATACATAATCTGTATATTGCAAGGGGGCCAAATATGTGGTCATGGAAGATGATTTGACTTTGGTTGGTGGGCACACTAAGCATCTTTTCTTCAGGTTATTATTTTAGAAACCTTCCAGTTCTTACATCAATTAAATAAATTAATGACAGATATATTGAGATTTCTATATAACAGGCATTATAAAGAGTGTTGCAGATTCAAATATGAATAAGACTAGGTCCTTGTCTTTAAAGATCTTTCATTGTAGTAAACTGATTAAGGAATGAAACAGATAATAATCAGTAGGAAAATCATCATATGGAGAATTTCATAACAATGGAGTGCCATATGCACGGCACTAACCCTAACCTAAAAGCCATTCATATAGCTCCCTGTAGTCCCTCCTCCAACCAAGTGTTCACTCCCCACCAGAGTCTCTGCACATCTGTTTACTCCCCAGCACCTTCAGGTAGTTGATTTCTTAAATTATGTACAAGTTTTATAATTGTTTACTGTGAGGAGGGTCATGTTAAGTACAGTCTTAGTCCATTAGAACCAGAAGTGGAAATGAGAACTGAGTTTTGATACTTTGAGATTGGAAGTTGTTTGTGAAACTGGTGGCTTCGATAGAAAGTAGAGCAGAGATTATCTCTGACAGAGATTACACCTTCTGATTCCTTCAGGCTTTCAACACTGTACAGGTTGGACAAAGTATCATTGTCAAATTTTTATGATTAAGAAAGGTTGTTTACCTGGACGTATATTAAATGAAAATATTGTATTTCACAGAGATTTACTTAACTACAGAAATATGATATTTTTTTTCTTTTATGTTCCAGGTTGTTCATCGTGATCTTAAACCTAGTAATATTTTATACATGGATGAATCGGCCAGTGCAGACTCCATTAGGATCTGTGATTTTGGATTTGCAAAACAGCTTCGAGGAGAAAATGGACTTCTCTTAACTCCATGCTACACAGCAAACTTTGTAGCACCAGAGGTATTTTTCAAAACTTCAGTTTTTGCTTTTCAGTCTTTTTCTTTAGTTGAATGTATTTGATGGCAGGTATATGCTATAGTAGGTAGATAAAATCTGTGTTATCTTGTCCATTCTCAACTATAAAGCTCTTTAGGTGAGTGAATTTTGATAGCTCCTAATATAAATATTCAGACTAGGAGGTAGCATATGAGATCATCTTGAGTCTAATAATCAGACTATTTTATTTTGTTAAGTGATATACAAGTTTTAGAATTATGTCCTTTTAGAGCTGGGAGATTAGAGATAACTCCACCTTCAACATACGAGAACTGAGGCTTAGAGAAGCTAAATAGCATTTTCAGGACCCAGCATTCACTTAGTAACAAAGCCACGATAGATTTTCAGATATTTTGGTTTATGCTGAACATGAGGTAGTTTATATTGTTTAGTATTATACGTAATATATACATGCTGTATAAAAATATAATAATATCTTTATTATATAAAAATATACAGGTGGTGCCCTCCCTGATTTTTTTTTAGGAACTTCTAGTTCCTGGAGAGAAGACCTTCATGGGGGTTTTGTAAGCAGTCAATTTTTTCTTGGCAAATAACATTCATACATAGATCTTGAAGGAAAGAGTCAGGAAAGATGAGGCTGGGGAGGTTCTGATCATGAGTTCTGACAATACCAACTGTCATAGCAATTGAAAATACGGTTGATAAAAGAATGAATCAAGGATGGCATCGCTTATATCGATTCTTTTTAAGTGTGTTTGTAAGTCAGAAACTGTTCTCATATGTTATTAGCAGCGCTAACTCATATGAATCATTATATGTTCAACACAAATCAAAATACCAAAAAAATCTTCACATTTGAAAAATTAAAATTTCCAAGTCACAGAAGAAGAATGAAGTAATTTGAGGATAAATTCTTACCTCATGTGCATATTTTCTGATTTTATTTTTGTATTGAATTCTAGCCATTTTAGGATAATATGGTACATCAGATTAGCATGAGCCATTTGTATTTGAATGTCAACAACTATTTTAATGTAGCTATTAGAAAAAGAAATAATATTTCTAATAATGAAAATAGAAATGTAGAAAATAAAACAGTAAGTTTCTGAAGAAAATTGCCCAAGTTAAAATTTGTTAAATCTTTAAGATGTTGATGCAGAGGAAAAAGCATAGCACCTGCTTTATAGGGTTTTTATAAGAGATTTGCCCCATGAGAAATTATATACATATCCAGAAAATGGCCTTTAATCTGTATTTTAATTAAGTTCATAGACTAATGAATGTACAAATTTCTATCAAACTAAAATATGTAGAAACTATATTTCCCCAAATACAAATTGGAACACGTGCATGATCCAAGAAGGGATTATTGTATTTACCCCTAGTGGAAGAGATATAACTTAGAAATTAAAAAATTAGCCTTTCTCAGGCATTTCAATGATTTCATATAGGACAGGAGGACAGAATATTTATATTAGGGCTCTTCTGTTAAATATAGGATATATGGTCATCATAAATATTCTAACATGTTTATGTGGTAGGTATAACAGAAGAATAAAGAATAGCCATTTTAATAGCCAAATTGTTAATACTGACTTAATCTTATGGGCCTGGACACCTGGGTATAATGGAAATATCTCACTGGCAAAAGGTTAGGGGTGAACGTGTTCCAAATGAACATCTCAAAAACAGACATTAAAATGAAAAATATATGGTATGTCTGTCTTTAGATTAATGGTTAGGTAAACATTTTTAGATTAATGGCTTGGTAAATATTTTTAAATGAGTGCAAGCCTACAGACTAGAATATAGACCATTGATAATTTTTTATCCTAACAGACCGCCATTATAGTAAGACACTCTCACCATTGTAACAGTGAAGTTTTTTAGGTGGGCATGTGGATACCACATCTCTGTAACTAGTGCCTTTGGCTAATATTTGTATTTTCAAAATGCTTTAAGGGGGTGATCCAAGATGGTGGCAGAGAAAGTAGATGTGATATCCACCCATCCACCTTTTCCTAGGACCAAACTGGATTTACAATGAAAATATAGAGCAATCAACCTGAATAACTTATAACCACGGGTTGACAAAAGAAGCAACATCAAGACTGCTAGGAAGGGCAGAGAGGTGAAAAGGGTGAGCCCCATGCCCATGGGTGGTGGCTGACATCCTGGAGGGATATTACAGCTGTGGGGGATTCCCCCTGAGAAGTGTGGGGTGTCAACTCCAAATCAGGCTTTCCAGCCCAAAGGCACCAGACCCAGTAAGAGGTGCCCACATAATATCTGCTGTGAAAGTCAGTGGGGGTTCTGTCTGCCAGGGAGAGACAGTGGTCTTCTAGAGACACTGGCATCCTCTTAAAGGGCCAATGCACAAATTCTCGTTTGCAGCCACTCACCATGGACTCTAGTAAGGAGAGGGTGGAGTAGACTAGAGTAGCATGAGGAGAGACTGGGTTTTGTGTCTCTGGGGAGAGAGCTGAAGGTATTGCCACCAGGACACATGTACTGAGTCACTGTCCCACACGGCAAACACCATCTTTCTTGAGTGGAAGACTCCCCTCCATATGGCATTAGCCAGAAGGAATGCAATAGCCCCACCTTCTGGACTCCCTATCACCCCACACTGCAGAGTTTGTGCCCTGCTGAGGAGTCAGCTGCCTGGGCCAGAGTGTAGAAGTCTGGGCAGACTCAGTGGGCATCAGTGATTGAGTTGTGTAGCATACATTGGAGGCCATTCCCCTCAGTTTCCCATGAACCTGACTGGTAGCTTCCCCTCACAGATCTTCAAGCCCCACCTTCTGGGCTACTGTCAGCCCCACCCTCCCAACTGCTGACAGACCCACCCTGTCAAGCTCTGGGCAGAATCTGGGACAGACTGAATTGTGTGGATCAGGGTCATGGACTACTCTTTCAGTGACTGAGTTGAACAGACAGCAAATAGGGAAAGGCTGATAGAGGTGGATCTTGTGGTGCCTTGGGACTTTTGGTGACATTCCCCTGTGCCTCATGCTGGTAAAAGCTGGACTGCTGTGTAGCTTGGTCCTTCCTGGGCAAACCTAGGCCCAGCAGAGGCAGCCGCAAACTTTTGATTGCTCTGTAGCTCAAAACAGGTATCCATGACCAGTCATAGGCAGTGTTTGACATTGCACAGCACCAGCCACAGTCCCTCCCAAGAGTCCCCAGAACCATCACACCTAGTGGCCAACTTCAGACAATATCAGAGCAAGATCCAGTTAGCTTTCAAAATGGCATGTGCAAAGGGAGATTTCTGCAGGCACAAGACTCTGATGAGGTGAATTCTGATTTGTGTGGTCAGCACCTGTAAAGCAGCTTGTAAACTGAGCTACAGGTTGATCCTTACAGTCATACAGCATGACAGTCAACACCATGTACGTACAGACCAATAGAAATCAACACTGAGTTACAGCATGAGGACCCACATACTCCACACAAGGGACATTCCCGGAGCACCCACCCCAGGTGATAAAGGAGACTGCACCACTGGGTCCCACAGATCACCTACTATATAAAGTCATCCTACCAAGACTGGAAGTCATAGCGGATCTGCCTAATACACAGAGACAAAGAGGCAGCCAAAATGGGGAGACAAAGAAACATATCCAAAATGAAAGAATAGGAACAATCTCTTAAAAAAAGAGAGCTAAACAAAATGTAGGTAAGCAATTTACTGGATATAGAGTTCAAAAGAAATGAGTATAAGGAATCTTTAGGGACTTAGTGAGAACTTTTACAAAGAATAGCAATAATAGAAAATTACATAGAATGCTTAAAAAAGAACCAGTGAGAAATGAAGAATATAATATCTGAAATAAAGAATATACTAGAAGTAATAAATAGGTTGGATAAAGCAGATGATCTAATCACTGATTTGAAGACAAGGTAGCAGGAAACACCCAATCCGAGCAGCAAGGAGCAAAAAGTATTTTTAAATGGTGATAGTTTAAGGGACCTTTGGGACATCATGAAGTGTAACAACATCCATATTATAGGGGTAGGAAAGGAGACGGGAGAGAGCAAGGAATTTAGAACCTTACTGAAGAAATAATGACTGAAAAATTTTCTAACCTAGTGAAGGAAAAAGACACTCAAGTCCAGGAAGCACAGAGATTCCCAAACAACTTGAACCCAAAGAGGCCTGCACCAAGACACATCGTAATTAAAATGGCAAAGGTTACAGGCAAAGAGAGACTATTAAAAGCAACAAGAGAAAGACATACCTACAAGGGAGTTCCCATGAGATTGTCAGCTGGTTTCTCAACAAAAAAAATTCAAGCCAGAAGTTTTGGCATGAAATATTCAAGGTGATAAAAAGTAAGGACCTACAAATAAGACAACTTTACACAGCAAGGCTATTATTTAAAATTGAAGATGAAATAAAGAGCTGCTCAGGCAAGAGAAAGCTAAAGGAGTTCATTTTCATCAAACCAGTATTACAAGAAATGTTAAAGGGTCTTCATTTTTGTTTTTTTTTGGGGGGAAAGGGAAGGACAAAGAGATGGAAAGAAACATCAATGTGTTGTTGCCTCTTGAGCGCTCCCTGCTGGAGAGCTGGCCCACAACCCAGGCATGTACCTTGACTGCAAATCGAACCAGCGACCCTTTGGTTCGCAGGCCCATGCTCAATCCACTGAGCTACACCAGCCAGGGTTTAAAGGGTCTTCTATAAGAAGGAGAAGTAGCCCTGGCTGGTGTACCTCAGTGGTTTGAGTGCCGGACTGCAAACCAAAGGGTCGCCAGTCAGGGCACATGCCTGGGTTGAGGGCCAGGTCCACAGTAGTGGGCACGTGAGAGGCAACCACACATTGATATTTCCTTCCCTCTCTTTCTCTCTCCCTTCCCCTTTCTCTAAAAATAAATAAAATCTTTTTTAAAAAGGAGAAGGAAAGAGGAACATAGTCCTAAAGAATAAAATGATGATGAATTTGTGTCTATTAATAACTTGAAATGTAAATAGTGGAATGCTCCAATCAAAATGCATATGTTAGCTGAATGGAAGAGAAAACAAGACCTACATATATGCTGTGTACAAAAGATCCACCTCACATCAAAAGATACACACAGAATAAAAGTAAAGGGATGGAAAAAGATATTTTACATAAATGGAAATGACAAAAATGATGGGGTAGCAATAATTATATCTCACAAAATAGACTTTACAGCAAAAGGCTATAGTAAGAGACAAAGAAGGGTACTACATCATGATAAAGGGAGCAATCCAATAAAAGGATATAATCCTTGTAAATATTTATGCACCCAAAATAGGAGCACTTAAATATATAAAGCAAATCTTGTTGGACATACAGGGAGAAATCAATAGAAACGCAGTCATATTAGGGAACTTTCACACCCTACTGACTTCAATGGATAGATCTTCCAGACAGAATATCAACAAAGAGACAGAGGCCTTAAACAGCACACTAGATCAAATGGATCTAATTGATATCTTCCGAGCATTTCAACCCAAACCAGAAGAATATACATTCTTTTCAAGCGCACATGGAACAGTTTCTAGGATAGACCACATGTTAGGACAGAAAAACAAGTCTCAGTAAATTTAAGAAGATAGAAATCATGTCAGGCATCTTTTCTGACCATAGTAATATGAAAGTACAAATCAATAACAGGAGAAAAACTAAAAAAAAAAACAAAAAAACAAAAAACACAGAAGACATGAAGGCTAAATAACACATTACTAAACAATAAATGGGTAAACAATGAGATCATGGAAAAAAATCAAAAGGTACTTTGAAACAAATGAAAATGTGAATACAACCACCCAAAAATCTATGGGACACAGAAAAACAGTCTTCAAAGGGAAATTCATAGCATTACAAGCCTACCTCAAAAAAAAAAAAAAAAAAAAAAAAAAAAAAAAAAAAAAAAAAAAAAAAAAAAAAAAAAAA
>PVKU01002823.1:0-64789 GCA_004027475.1 Anoura caudifer | reverse complement strand
AGAAGAGCCAGTTCTTTGAAAAGATAAACAAGTTTGACAAACCTTTAACCAGATTCATCCAGAGAAAAAATAAAGAGAACACAAATAAACAAAATAAGAAATGGGGAATTTCTATCAAGATGGTGGCATAGGGCCACTTGGCTTACCTCTTTGCACAACCACAGCAAAATGACAACTAAGATATAGAACAACCATCGTTCGGAACTGACAGAAATCAAGTTGAATGGAAGTCTGACAAATACAGAATTAAAGAAACCACATCCACCCAGACTGGTAGGAGGGGCACAGATGAGGAACAGGTTGATCCCACATCCACGTATGATGGATAAAAATTCGGGAGAGATTATCTTGGAAGTGAGTAGTCATAGCCCCACATCAGGCCCCCCAGCCCAGGGTTCCAGTGCCAGGAAGATAAGTCTGCACAACTTCTGGCTGCAAAAACTAGTGGGGAGTGAGTCAGTGAAAGGAACTTCTGGAGCCCTAAGCAGTTCCTCTTAGAAAACCCATACATGGACTCACATACTCAGATTCATTCCCCATGGGCTCCGGCAACTGGGTGGTGGCTTGAGGGGAACCAATGGTGTGCAGGGGGAGGCTGAGATGTCTGGCATTAAGGCAAGCAAAGGCAATTGCCCCTTTTCTAGGCCCTCCCCACACTGACCTGGCAGACTGGTACCATATCTAGTATTCCATCAACCTGGCTAACACTGTTTGACCTGCCTTGGAGATTCCCAGACTCTACCCCACCCAAGATACATTTCCATATGAATGACCAGTCTTGGCTCTTGCTTCACAAATTCCTAAATCCTCCCAAGTAAGCAGCAGCTGGCCTCAGTAAGCTCTAGGGCCAGAATTGGCAGCCTAGATTCGCAAGTGGCTTCGCCTGGAAATCTCCAAGCCAGCCCAAGAAGCAGCCATCTCAGATTGCTTTATAACTCAGGCAGGGTGGCCCTGGGGCAAAACACAGGTTGGGGCTGACCTTGGCCTGCACTACCTGTGAAACCCTAGGTGCCACTGCACCCAGTGAACAGCTACAGACCATATCAGAGCACCACCACCCTGCCCCTGCACAGCTGATCTAACATGGAGGGTGGAAATTGCTAGTAAGTGGTCACAGCCAATCCTTGCAGCTAACTGGCTTGGGAAAATCCCTCCCATTGATCTGCCAACAGCAACCAAACCTCAACTACAAGAGGAGGGTGTACACAGCCTACACGAAGGGTGCACCTTGAGTACCCAACTTGGGTGATAGGGGAGGCTCTGCAACTGGACCCTACAGGACACCTACTACATTAGGTTATGCTACCGAGACACAGAGTCAAAGCAGCTCTACCTAATACATAGAAACAAACATAGGGAGGCTGCCAAAATAAGGAGACAAACAAACATGGCCCAAATGAAAGAACACATCAAAACTCCAGAAAAGGAGCTAATTGAAATGGAGATAAGCAATCTGTCAGGTGCAGAGTTCAAAATACTGGTTATAAGGATGCTCAAGAAACTTAGTAAGAACCATAACAGCATAAAAATGATCCAGTCAGAAACAAAGGATACACTAATCGAAATAAATGACAATTCACATATGAAAATATACTCACTGTCACAAAAACCAGGGAAATGCAAATTAAAACCATAATGAAATATCACCACACTGGTCAGAATGGATATCATCAGTAAGTCGACAGACAAGTGCTGGTGAGGATGTGGAGAAAGGGGACCCTTGTGCACTGTTGGTGGGAATGCAGACAGATGCCGCCACTGCAGAAAACAGTGTGGAATTGCCTCAAAAAATTAAAAATGGAACTGCCTTATTACCCAACTATTCCACTTTTGGGAATATATCTGAAAAGACATGAAACACTAATATAAATGAATATATGCACTCCTATGTTCTTTGCAACTTTATTTACAATAGCGAAGCATTGGAAGCAGCCCAAGGTACCCATCAGTAGATGAGTGGATAAAAAAGCCATGGTACATCTACACAATGGAATACTATATGGCTATAAAAAAGAAGGAAATCTTACCTTTTGTGACAGCGTGGAGGCACCTGGAGAATATTATCCTAAGTCAAGTCAGCCAGTTAGATAACGACACGTACCATATGACTTCACTTATATGTGGAATCTAATGAACTAAATAAACTGATGAACAAAATAGAAGCAGAGGCATTGGTGCAGAGAACAGACTGACAGCTGTCAGAAGAGAGGGAGGTTTGGAGGCAGAGTGAAAAAGTTGAAGGGATTAAGCAAAGAAAAAAAAACTCATAGACACAGATAATAGTTTGGTGATTACCAGAGGGAAAGGGGGCGGGGGAGGTAAGAGAGGGGAAATGGGGGGATACATGGTGATAGAAGGGAACGTAACTTGGGGTGGAGACCTGCCTTGTAGTGGTGAACACACAATACAGTATATAGATGGTTTATTATAGAAGTGTATGGTTGAAACCTAGGTAGTTTCATTAGCCAATTTCACTCCAATAAACTAAATAAAAATTAAAAAGAATGCTCTGGAAAAATTTTATTATCAAGTGCTGAAGCCTCTGGTACCAAACAGTGAATATGTGTAAATTGTTATGAATGAGGTTTTGGGTAAGATTTGTTTGTGAAATTTCAGACCCTTTAAAAAATTAGTATCGAAGTACATGAAATACCTTGTCTTTTAAACTAGAATTAGAAATATTCAAGTACATATGCAGATATTTGAATATATAGTAGCATTATGGGGGTATGTATTGTTTCATTACAGTGCATAAACAGTCCTTTTTCAAACTAATTACAATTTCATCACAATAAGGAATAAAATCACTTTTTGATACGCATCAGTTCAATCAACCTCTTAAGAGTTGCATACTTGCACTTTTCTACAATATCTATGTCACAAAATAAATGTCTCCAAAAGTATTTTATTATTTTATCAAATAAGTCTTTTATACTATGTAACTGATAGTTAATGTCTCCGGAGGCCTAACATTTATCCAAACTAAAGGAACTTACAAAAAAGTGAATGGATGTTGTTCCTTCAGCTCTTTATAAAATAAGTGTGAAATTAATTATTCTACCTTGCTGTACTCTGGCTGTTATGCGTTTTGCTCCAAGTGTAAATTAAGGGGAACTTCAGAGCAAGGGAATAAGGATCTTTGTCTACATTACTTTTTGCTCATTTGTAAAACCAAGTGAAAAAAAAAAGTAATGGCATTAACTACTTTAATTCGAATTTCTCTCTTCTTATATTTCACTTAATGTAAGTGGGAAGGTATTAAACCCATGTTCTGCACTGCACTCATGATTTCATCCATCCCAGTACCTTGCCTTGTTTCTTTTATGGGTGTATGTTGTTAACATTATAGGGCATTGAGGCCCTCTCTAGGGCAAAAGTGGACTGCCTCTTCTGTACCCGTACAAAATGGGTTTAAGTATATGGTAAATATGTACAGCAAGTTTTTCATGGTTGGTCCTAATTAGAGTAAGCAATATGACACATCCTGTGCCCTTTTTGTCATTACCTAGGAAGGAAATGGGAGTGTGAAATACCTATAGCTGACTCAGTGATTAACCTTCACCTGTCCAACAAGTTCCTCGGAAGTCCCTCAATCTCCGCTGTACACTGGGACACTTTAAAAATACTGCCCACAGCCCTGGCTGATGTGACTCAATGGATTGAGGGCTGGGCTGTTAACCCAAGTGTTGCTGGTTTGTTTCCCAGTTAGAGCACATGCCTGGGTTGCAGGCCAGGTCCCCAGTGGGGGGCACGCAAGAGGCAACCACACATTGATCTTTCTCTCCCTCTCTTTCTCCCTCCCTCGCCCTCTTTCTAAAAGTAAATAAAATCTTTTAAAAATTTAAAAAAGTAAACATGCTGACCTCAGTCAGACCCATAATAAACAAAAATACTGTCATAAGGGAACCAGGGGAAACACAGTGATGGTGCCTGGAACTGTAAGAGTTGACGAGAAAAGAAATAGAGTAGGAAAGAAAACAGGAGAGGTTTATGTTTGACTAATGCCTGCCAACTTTGGTTTACCCTGATTTGAGTGGTTTAGTTGTGCCTCATTATTCATTAGGGCTGTTGTAGTCCCTACTTGTGTTATTTACATAAGTCAAACATCTAAGTATTTTGATAGCCGCTTCAGCTTCTCAGGCTTGCACATATGTGTGTTTATATAAATCCAATTTAACTAGGGAAAAAACATTATATCTTGAATTTTAAGTTAGATACTCATTATTCATGTCTGGCAATTGTCAAAGACCAATATTAATATATTTAGCCTTTTTTTAAATGAAATGTCCATGCTGGTAGTTATACAGTCCCCACTGTTAATGCACTAATAATGTGTCTATTTTGCTCCTATGCCTAAAGGCCATACAGTGGGCTTATTTTTCCAAATAAAAAGGCTACACTTCATCTGTTTTTCTGCAAACTTTATTAAGCTCATGGAGAAAACTAACATGAATATATAATAAATGTATTATTTGATTTTTATTAACACTAGTGCCAAGAGCAAAAACACGAGCTACCTAAATTATTGTATGAAAAATTAATGAAACCATTCAGAATTTATCAAATGTGTATTTGTGTTCCAGAAATATACTGGTCTTTTCAAGGCATAAACTTTATATATAAAATATAAATTCGTCTTTCTTTCATAAGATCATATATTATCTTACCATCTCTTATGTAGTAAAGAGGCAATTATCATATATAATAAAAGCACAAGCTCTACAGTAAGAATACCCGTCCTACTACTTAGTAGTTTTGTGGTCTTGGGCAAATTACTGAACATTTGCCTTGCTTTCCTTGCCTTCAAGTGGAAATAATACCTACCTCATAGAGTCAGTGTCAGGATTAAAGAGAGCACTGTGTGTAGTATATATTAAGTTTTCTGTATATATTAATCTTAAATTTTGATGTCTGTATTTGTTTTTCCTAACAGGAGAAGTGAAAGCTCATTAAGGTCAGGGATCATGTTTTACAAGGGTGTTTTTTGTATGACCCATGTTACTTACTTTATTAATAGCCATTTATTCAATACTTGCTAATAGCAAAAGATTTTTGCTTTTAACATTATGTCAATCTATTTTTTAAAAGATTAAAATAATTAAGTTTTTAAATTGCAAACATTTGTGACATTATTAGAAGCACAATTTTCAGATGAGAAAACGGAGTTTATACTGGGTAATACCATTTAAGTGTTTCTTTCTCAGGTTCTTATGCAACAGGGCTATGATGCTGCTTGTGATATCTGGAGTCTGGGAGTCCTTTTTTACACAATGTTGGCTGGGTAAGAAACCTTTTATACACAAAATAATCCACACTGTTATTTAAATTTCACCTCTTTATTTTGTAAAATGAGGACAGATGAAAATTACCTTAAGGAAAATTCTATTAACATTTCAAAATAGTATATATTATTTACTTATAATATTGAAAAAAAATAAAGCAAGGCATTTAATGAGGCAATATGTAGATACATAATTAAAAGAGTTTTCAATGGAAATTGAAGTAATGTTTTTTAAAGTACTTGAATTCTGGCTCTCCTGGCACTAGAGATTTAGTAAGATTGAGCTTTATAACATATATATAATAATGAAATGCTAACTTACAGAAATACACATGGTTACCTTCTCTTAAAGGGCTAAGAAAAATACTTTAAAAAGGTAATAATTGGATTATGTTAGTGTCGGTAATTTACAAGTGCTATTTTACTCTCAATATTTTTATTTAGGAGTAAAAATTAATAGCTGTAGAAAAAGGCTAAGTTTAATAAAATATAAGGCTTAGAATGGAATTTGAAGAATTATATGGTAGTTATAATACATTTGTGTTTGACTTTTCAGAAAAAGCATTTAGTATAATTGAAATGTGCTTGATCCAATAAAAGATTTATGAATATGTTGTGAAAATGGTTACTAAATCATTGGCTTGGTGATGATTATGTATGTCAGTGTATTCCACATAGTTTTAATATACATTAGTAAACTTTTGCAAAAGATTTAGTTATAGCCAAAAGCAAGTGCTAAAATTAAGGATGACTAACATCTGCAAATGAACTATAGGATACCATTTCTGGATTGCTGCTTCTTATTATTTACTTTATGACTAAACAAAACATGATTGTTAGTGTATATATGTATGTTTAGTGTTATATCAACTTAATTATTAAATGAAGAAATTAAGACATTGACATGTTAAGATATATTTCTCATACTTTTTAACAGTAAGTCTTTTTGTTCCAAAATTTGAATACCATTTTGAGTTCCGTCTGTTGAAATGGTACAAAACTGATCACTTTTTGTCACTCTATAATTGATTTTTGAGCTACTTTACCTTTGTACAATGTATTTGTCTTCTTGTCTATGAATATGGATCCACATAATAATTTTAATGGCTATAGAGGTTTTTTGTTATTTTGATAATTTAACCCATTTTCATGGGCATTAATTAAAATTATTATTAGTCTCTTTTCACTGATCATGTTTTTAAAACACTAATGAATAAAATTGAACCAATATAATAAATACATTTCTATGAATATGTAAAATTAACAATTTCCTCATAGTAGATACATTTATTTTGCTAACTTATACTTGGGAGAATACAAAATTTGTATGTTTAATTCTGGTGTAATTTTAATACTAGCTTTACATGAAAAGCCACATTTATTTTATTTTACATTGATCAAAGGTGAAAAAACATTGATATACACAGGACTCTTTATTAATTAATTAGGATTAAGTTCATTGTTCAAAGTATCAAATTGGATATGCACAGTGAAGGGAAATATTAGATGATATTCTTAATTTGCTATAGTAAATATGTGCATGTACTCTTACATTCACCACTTTCAATTAGATTTGATATGTATACTAGGCCCTTATGTTTATTAAAATCTATTTTATTAATAGCTACACTCCATTTGCTAATGGCCCCAATGATACTCCTGAAGAGATACTACTGCGTATAGGCAATGGAAAGTTCTCTTTGAGTGGTGGAAACTGGGACAATATTTCAGATGGAGCAAAGGTATCAATTATAAATGTGTTTCGTGTTGTTGCATTAATGTTAAATTGCTGAAATCTTCAAGTTATAGTCTAGTATATATTTGTCAGGTGTATTGTGGAGTGAAACTCATATCCTGGTCATTGTAGAATAAATAAGTGGGGAATGTGATTGTCAATATCTTTTAAACATTAGAAAAACAGAAGGGATTATATTTGGATCTTAGCGGTGACGCAAGTGTGCTGTGTGGCATAGTAGAAGGAACACCTGATTAGAAGCCAGAACTAGAATTCTAGTTTTGATCTACTAACTAGCTGCAAAATGTCAGGGCTAAATTCTTTCTTTGATTCCTTCAAAATTCAAAATTCCATTTCTATGTATTTTGGTTTATTTATGATTTGTTGTATTTCCACTTTGGCAAAAGTGAATATAACACTGAAACACATAGGGATTTATGTGCCAGTTGTACTTAGATTGTTAGTTTTCCATGTTCCATGTGTATTATATTAGATCTGTCTAGTGCTGAAGGAATAATATATATTAAAGTTTGGTTTTATTCTGACCTACTCTTTTAGTCTGATATTCTGAAGAAATAACATAGGAAAAGGTACTGGGGAATATTGTTGAAATATATCACAAAGCCTTTCATGTAGTCTCTTTTTATGGATGACGTGACTTTAGTTCTGTCTTCAAAACTTTTCTAAAACTGGTGTCAAATTCCTGAAGAAATGGACTCTATGAATCTTTTTAAAAACTATCTTCTGTATATTTTAACAATTTAATTTTTTTCTGTTTTAAATTAGTATTAAGGTCAACTAATCTTCCCTTGCTCATAAACCCTTAAACTAGTTTTGTTTAGTTGTGAGAACTGTGGTATATTCTGTCACCTGATAACACTTGTTTTACTTAATTCTAGTTCCTTACAAGCTGCTTTTTCCTTTCAAATGCTTTCTTGCTATTAGCACTACCAGCAGAGGTTTACAGAAGATTGCTTCTGCTTGGCTCCTGTCCACGCAGAGTTTGTAGACCTTGTTTATTTAGTTAAATGTTGGGGGTGATAGTGGAAGTCATGTTAACTTCGTGTCTTATTGCTTAAATAGTTTCAGCCATCTCCTCACCTCCGAACCCCAGGCTTAGAGAACATTAGCATTGATGCTTCCCTTTTGTAAACATGGGGAGACAGGGAGAAGAATCTTTATGGTGTCACTCCATATTAAAAATAAACACTACCCTTACTGGTATGGCTCAGTTGGTTGGGCATCATCCTGCAAGGTGAAGGGTCACCAGTTGATTATTGGTCAGGGCACATTCCTGGGTGGTGGGCCTGGTCCCCAGTTGGGGTGCATGTGAAAGGCAGCTGATTGATGTTTTCCCTCACACATCAATGTTTCTCTCCCTCTCTCCCTCCCTTCCCCTTTCTCTAAATATAGATAAATGCAATCTTTAAAAAGAATAAACACAATAATGCCTGAATAATTAAAGGACCTTTCTATCTAAATTTAAGAATATTTTAAGCAAGTAAAATGTTACTTATTTCATGTACATATCCCCTTGGCCAACAAAGAATTGCCCAGTAGAAGTTCTTGTGGGATGATTATTTATGGCCTCTTCCTTTGCCTCTTTTAGAAAATAATAGCTTCTACTTTTCCTCTTACTGTCTACCCATTACAACATTATATATGCTTCATCAGAGAGCTTATTACATTCTCCCTTCTCACATGTTCCTTTGTATACATTTTTTAGTCTCCCCACTTGGAGAGCTTTAAATGTCATATTCATTTTTGCATTTTCTTACGCATCTCACATAATGAATACTTTTTCATTAGCTATTTAATATTTTTAGATAATTTTTAAAATTTATTTTTCAGTTATAGTTAGCATACAATATTATATTACTTTCAGGTATACAGCATAGTGATTAGACATTTATTTAGTCTTTTATTTATGTATACCTTTCATTGTTAATTTACAGAGCAAGCTTTTTTGTCTGTTATGTAAACATAAATATTTTTTTGTGAATGACTGTAAATTTTAAATAAGGGGTCAAGTGTTATATATATATATATTTCTATTCCCTTTTGGCTTTTGGTTGGATTTAATAGAAGAGTAGTTTGTTAATGTATTTACAAGCCATAGACTTCTAGAGGTTGAAGGGAGCTGCTCCACTATTTTGCAGATAGGTAAACCAAGGTGTGTAGAATCGATCTTGTCCATAGTCAGACACTAATCATTGGCAGAGCTGGAGCTGATTATCAGTATACTGAAGCTTATCACCCTTTATATAATCTATATTGCAGAGCACTTTTGCAATTAAAAGAGTACATTGAAATCTTTCTAGAACTTCTAGTACCAGAGCTTTCAAATATCTTGTGACACATTATACTGGAGAATGACTATAATGTATAAACTAAGCTAGGGAAATACACAGGCAAAGGCAATCATTAGAATTCTTTTTTTTTAGTTTTATTGTGAGAAATAAGCTATTTGTTGTTAAGTGTGATCAATACACAAAGTGTTAAGTGTATGTGGAATTGGTCCTTTATGCTGAGGAAGTATGAATTGTAATACATTTAACCAAATGAAGTGCTTATAGTATAATTAGTAATAAGTGTGATAAAATGGTTTATCTCAGTCACATGATTAAAACTGAAAGAGAAATGATGAACTATTGTTTCTAAACCTAAATTGATTTTGCCACCTGAGTACTGTGAAAATAGGAAAATAGGAAAATTACTATTCTCCTGTATTCATGTATGTTTAATGAATTTGAAGTTTTGATGGCTTTTACTTAAAATGAATATAAAAAAAGAAATCATTAAGGTCTAGGTTAAATTACATTAATCATTTTCATTAGTAATGGTTCTTTTTCAATCAGGTTATCTAACTAAATACCCAAGTGATTATATATAAGTGATCCTTCTTGTCATAGCTCAGTATCTTCTTTTTTAACTGGTCAGCACTACTGCACCCATTTGAAAAAAATGGAAAATTATTCATAGGGAAGTGACAGATTTTTGTGAACTGTGTGGTAAGCTCATTTTCCTCTTAGCTATCAAGAAAATTCAGTGAGTATTACTTAAGATAATGACACTTCAGCTCTTTCATTTGTCATCCATCACCTACCTGTCATTCTGTCAAGGAGATCTTGCCACTTATTTCTAAAGAAGGTTAAAGAGAAATAAGATAAATTAAGTCCTATTAAAATAACTTCAATTTCTTTAAAAGAACATAGCATAATGTTACTTCTGCTGTGATGCCATTTGATAGCATAAACCAATCAGCATTCTGTTCGTATCTTTCCTAGGAAACAATAATTATAATGTATTGTAAGCATTTAGGATATGGCCATATATTTTCAGTTTGTTTTTTGAAAAGTATATTTTATCAATTATGCTATTATATTTGTCCCAATTTTTCTCCCCTATTATCTCCCCTCCGTCCTGCACTCTGCTGTCCTCCAGCATTCCCCCCCTCCCTTAGTTTATGTCCATGACTTATACACATAAGTTCTTTGGCTTCTCCATTTCCTATATTATTCTTAATCTACCCCTCTCTATTTTGTACCTACCTATTATGCTTCTTACTCTCTGTACCTTTCCCCTCATTCTCCCTCTCCTCCTCCCCACTGATAACCCTCCATGTGATCTCCATTTCTGTGTTTCTGTTCTAGTTGTTTGCTTAGTTCACTTTTGTTTTTACATTCAGTTGATAGTTGTGAGTTTGTTGTCATTTTACTGTTCATATTTTTATCTTTTTCTTGGATAAGTCCCTTTAACATTTAATATAATAATGGCTTGGTGATGATGAACTCCTTTAACTTGACCTTGTCCAGGAAGCACTTGATCTGCCCTTCCATTCTAAATAATAGCTTTTCTGGATAGAGCAATCTTGGATGTAGGTCCTTGCCTTTCATAACTTTGAATACTTCTTTCCAGCCCCTCCTTGCCTGCAAGGTTTCTTTGGAGAAATCAGCTTATAGTCCTATAGGAACTTCTTTGCAGGTAACTCTCTCCTTTTCCCTTTCTGCTTTTAAGATTCTCTCCTTATGTTTTATCTTGGGTAACTTAATTATGATGTGCCTTGGTGTGTGCTTCCTTGGGTCCAACTTCTTTGGGATTCTCTGAGCTTCCTGGACTTCCTAAAAATCTATTTCCTTTGCCAGATTGGGGAAGTTCTCCTTCATTATTTGTTCAAATAAGTTTTCCATTTCTTGCTGTTCTTCTTCTCCTTCTGGCACTCCTATGATTCGGATGTTGAAATGTTTGAAGTTGTCCCACAGGTTTCTAAGCATCTCCTCATTTTTTTTTTTTTTGAATTCTTGTTGCTTCATTCTGTTGTGGTTGAATCTTTACTTTCTCCTTCTGGTCCAAACTGTTGACTTGAGTCACAGTTTCCTTCCTTTCACTGTTGGTTCCCTGTGCATTTTCCTTTATTTCACTTTTCATAACCTTTACTTTTCCTCTATTTTGCCACCATACTCAACCAATTCTGTGAGCATCCTGATTACTAGTGTTTTGAACTGTGCATCTGAGCTTAGTTGTATTTTTTTTCTGGAGCTTTGATCTGTTCTTTCATTTGGGCCATTTTTTTTTTGTCTTGTCACACCTGTTATGTAATAAGGGGCAGAGCCTTAGGTATTCACCAGGGTGGGGCAACCCACATCAGTGGGTTGTGGTGCTGTATGTGGGGGAGAGGTCCGAGAGGGAACAATTGTGCTTGTTCAGCTCTCTGCCAGCTTACAGCCACTTCCTCTGCTACCCACAAACAAATTGGGCCTTTCTGGTCCTGATTCCTGGGTGGGTGGGTTTGTGTATGTTCTAGGACCCTGTGGGTCTCTCCAGCGAACTCTCCTGTGAGGCTGCGAATTTTTCCCGCTTCTGCCTCAACCCCAACAGGTGTTTTCTGTTGAAGGTTTTGAGGCTTTATTTCCCCTCACTGGAGCCCTGGGTTGGGCGGCTTGTCTCACTCCCTACTTATTCCTCCCGGTTTACCTACATGCAGATGTGGGACCACCCACTCTGCTAGCAGCCACCTCGCCCAGTTCACCAGCTGCTGCCTCACCCGGTCCTCCAGCCACTGCTTTGGAGTGAGTACTCTCCACCTCACTGCTCCCCTCCACCCCTCCTACCGATCTGAATGAATGTTTCTTTAACTCCTTGGTTGTCAGACTTCCATACAGTTCGATTTTCTGGCACTTCTGGTTGGTTTTTTTGTTTGTTTTTAAATCTGTTACTGTCCTACTTTTGGTTGTGCTAGGAGGCACAGTGTATCTACCTACACCTCCATCTTGGCCAGAAGTCCTGAGCTCAATCAATTCTGTGAGCATATTGATTACCAGTGTTTTGAACTCTGCATCAGATAGGTTGTCTGTCTCCTCATCACTTAGTTCTTTTTCTGGAGTTTTGATCTGTTTTTCATTTGGGCCATATTTCTTTGTCTCGGCGCACCTGTTAGGTTGTAAGGGGATGGAGCAACCTCCTCACTGCGTTGTGATGTTGTCTGTGGGGGAGGAGTCAGAGAGGGAACAATGCTGCTGGCTTGCTCTGCTCTTTCCAACTAACTTCTTTCCCCAGTGAGACTAGGAGTTTCTGCCACCTTCACAATGCCCACAGGATTTTACAGCTAGAGGTTTTGAGTCTTTAGTTTCCCAGTCAGCCAGCACACCTGGTCCTCAAGTCACACTGCATTGCCATGCATTCTCTCCACCTGGCTGCCCATCTCTGCCCTTCCTACCGGTCTGAGTGAATGTTTCCCTAACTCCTTGGTTGTTGGAGTTTCATGCAGTTTGATTTTCTAGCAGTTCTGCTTGCTCTCTGTTTTTAAATTGGTTGTTATCCTTCTTTTGGTTGTGCAAGGGAGTGAAGCATTTCTACCTACACCTTCCTCTTGGCTGCAATTCATATCTCGTTTTTTTTTTTTTTAATTGTGTTTTCTTGGTGATTAGTGATATTTAGCATCTTTTCATGTACCTGTTGGCCATTTTATTCTAAAAAGTATATTTTATATCCTCTTCTATTTTTTTAAAATCAGCTTATTTGTGAGATTTTTGGGGGGTTGAGTTGTAGGAGTTTCTTGTATATTTTGGATATTAACCCTACATCAAATATTTGGTTTGCAAATTTTTCTCCCATTCCATAGGTTTCATGTTCATCTTTTTGACTGTTTTGCTGTGCAGAAGCTTTTAAGTTTGCTCTAGTCCCACTTTTTTATTTGTTTGTTTTTGCTTTTGTTGCTTATGTTTTTGGTATCATATGCAAAAAATCATTGCCAAAACCAACATTGAGAAGCTTTCTCTGTAGGAGTTTTATGGTTTCATGTCTTAAAGTGTTTAACACATTTCAAATTAATTCTGTGTGTGGTGTAAAATAGTGTTTTAATTTTATTATTTTGGATATAATTTTCTGGTTTTCCTAGCACTGTTTATTAAAGAGACTATCCTTATCCCATTAAGTATTGGACCTCTTATTAAATATTGGCTAACCAAAGATTACTTGGTTTATATTTGGGCTCTCAGTTCTGTGTTTTTGGTTTATGTGTCTGTTTTTATGTCAGCGCCATATAGTTTGAAGTAAGGAAAGGTGATGCCTTTACTTTGTTATTTTTCTCAGAATTACTTTGTTTGGGGTCTTTTGTTATTCCATATGAATTTTAGGATTTTTTTTCTATTTCTGTGAAAAATACCATTGGTTTTTTAGAGGGATTGCATTGAATCTGTAGATGACTTTGCGTAATATGGCCATTTTAACAATATTAATTCTTCCAATCCTTGAGCACATGATCTCTTTCCATTTATTTGCATCATCTTAAATTTCTTTTATTAATTTTTTATCCTTTTCAGTGTATAAGAAATATTCACCTCCTTGGTTAATTTATTCCTAAATATTTTATTGTTTTTGGTGTTTTATAAATGGTATTGTTTTCTTTATTTCTTTTTCAGATAGTTGTTAGTTTGCAGAAATATCATTGATTTTCATATGTTGATTTGGTATCCTGCAGCTACTGAATGTGTTTACTTTGACAGGTTTTTTTTTGGTGAAGTCTTTAATGCTGTGTGTATATAAGAGCATGCCATCTGCACATAGATGATTTTACTTTTCCTTTCTGATTCAGAGATGTTTTATTTCTTTTTCTTGCCTAACTTCTCTGGCGAGGAGTTTTCATATTGTTTTGAATAGGAATGGTGAGAGTGAATGCCCTTGTCTTGTTCTGATCTTAGGGAAAAGTTTTCAGTCATTCACCAGAGTATTATATTTGTTGTGGACTTGTCATATATGGCCTTATTACATTAAGGTATATTTTCTCTAAAACCAAAAGGACCTTAAATATACAAAATTAGCAAATGGAAGGTGGTAATAAAAAATAAACCAGAAATCATGCAGTAGAGAATAGAGTTGTTGAGAGTTTTATCATGAGAGGATATTGAATTTTATCCTGTGCTTTTCCTACATTTATTGAGAGGATCATATGATTTTTGCCCTTCATTCTATTAGTGTGCTAATTCACACTTATTGATTTGTGTGTGTTGAGCCATTCTTGCTTCCCACGGATAAATTCCAGTCAATCATGGTATATGTTGTTTTTTATGTACTGTTGAATTCAGTTTACTATAATTTTGTTGAGAATTTTTACATGTATATTCAGTGATATTGAATATCAGTGATATTGACCTGTATTTTCTTTTCTTGTAGTGTCCTTACCTAGCTTTGATGGCAAAGTAATTCTGGCCTCATAAAATAAGTTTGGGAGTGTTTACTCCTGTTCTGCTTTTTGAAAGAGTTTTAGAAAAATGAACATTGATTTTTCTTTAACTATTTGGTAGAATTCACTAGTGAAACCATCTGGTCCTGTGGTTTTCTTTGTTGTGGGATTTTTGATTACTGCTTTAGTCTCTTTACACCTAATTGGTCTTTTCAGGATTTCTGTTTCTTCGTGATTCAGTTTTGGTAGGTTATATGTTTCTAGGAATTTACCCATTTTTTAGTTTATCCAGTTCTTTGGCATATAATTTTTCATAGTAGTTTCTTATGATTCCTTGTTCTTCTGTGGTATTATTTATAATTATTATTGGCATCCTTATGGTATTATTTTTATTTTATTTTATTTACTTGAGTCTTTTTTTGAGTAGTCCACCTAAAGTTTTGTCAACTTTATTTATCTTTTCAAAAACCAGCTCTTAGTTTTCCTTAATGTAGGCATTCATTGGTTTAAACTTCCTTCTTAGACTTCTGCTTTTGCTGCCTCTCATAAGTTCTGGTATGTTATTAATCCATTTTTGTTCATCATTATATTTCCCTTTTGATTTCTTCCTTGACCCATTAATTTTTAGGAGGCCTATAGTGTTGTCATTTGAATTTTTCTGCTAAGAAATCTGCTGCTACTCTTGTCTTTCTTTTACTATAAGCTCTGTACTTGGTGTTCATTGAGTGTCTTGGATCTGTGGGTTTATAGTTTTCATCAAATTTGGAAATGTTAGGGGCTTTATTTCTTCAAATGTTTTTTCTTCCCCCCACTTTCTCTGGCACAGTAAATGTACTAAATGTATTATGCTGCTTGAGATTGTCCCCCAGCTCACTAATGCTCTTCTCTTTTGCATTTTTGTTTCACATTCTTCCTCTTGGATAGTATCTGTTGCTATGTCTTCATCAGTCTTTTCATTCACCATACCAAATTTGCTATTAATCTCATTAGTTTATTTTTTGTCTCCCATTTTAGTTTTCATCTCTAGAAGTTCAGTTTCTATTTTTGTATACCTGCTATGTTCCCACTTAATATTTGAACATATGGAATGGAATTTTAAATATTTTATTGTCCTTATCTGGTGATTCTAACATGTGTCAGTTGTGGGTCAATTTTGATTGATTTTTTTCTCCTCATTATGCATTTTATTTTCCTTCTTTTTGTATACCTGGTAATTTTTGCTAAGAAGCCAGGCATAGTGAATTTTACTGCAGTGGGTGCAGGACATATTTTTATTTATATAAATATTCTTGAAATTTATTCTGGATTACAGTTAAGTTGGAGAAAGAATTTGGTTGTTTTAGATTTTCCTTTTAATTTTTTTTAGTCTTGGGCTATTCACTACTCAGGCAAGTTGCTTCTAAGTACTCTACCAAATACTTCACAAATTAGGAAATTTTCCAGTCTAGTTGGTGGGAACAGGCAATATTCTCCAACATGGGAGTTCTGATTTCTCTACAGTCCTTTCAGATAGTTCTTCCCATTGTCTTTGGTAGTCTTCCCCCACCACCACACACACATACAGGTTTATCAGTAATTTCCCAAATACTTACAGGAGACCTTCTTCAGATCTCTGTAGTTTTCTCTCTGATCCTCTCACCTCTCCGGTAGTCTACCCTCCTAACTCTCTCTCTGCCTTGCTCTTCTCTAACTCTCAGTTCCATCTCCTCAGGGAAACTGCCAGGCTCTGCCTGGGTTTCTCTTATGTGTACCAGAGCCTGCAAACTCTCTCTTCAAGGTGGTAAGCTGGGGTAATCATATGGCTTACTTGATCCGTTTCCTGTCTTTTAGGGATCACTCTCTTTCATCGCCTACTCTCTGATCTATTGAAAATTTTTGTGTTCTATATTTATGGGTTTTTGCAGGGGAGGAGGTGAGAAGGTTGTTTCAAGCAGGTGGGTGAGTCCAGCCCCTGGTATTCCATCTTGGCCAGAGGGAGAAATCCGTGTACTGTTGAACATTTATCATTTTTATGATTATCATTTAGATCTGTTTTATTGAAGTAACTGTTAATATTTTTATATTACTTTCCATTTATTTATTCCCATTTGTCTTTTTTCCAGTAGATTTTTTATTGTTTTTTCCAGTGCTTTAGATAGTTTCAATTATTTCCGTTATTCTTCAAATTCTGATGTTATTCCTTAGAGTTTTTAGTTTCATGGCTTCTGCTACTGATGAAAAGTTTACAAAATGATGATTTTGTTTCTATTTTAGAAGATGCTTGTTAAGGAGAGTTTACTTCTCCTTTCTCTATAATAACGTGCTTGCAGAGTTTATTTAAAATTAACATATAATTTCGCCCTGACATTCACCCTGGCTGGTATAGCTCAGTCGATTGAGCGCCGGCCTGTGAACCAAAAGGTCACCGGTTTGATTCCCAGTCAGGGTACATGCCTGTGTTGCAGGCCAGGTCCCTTGTAGGGGGCATGTGAGAGGCAACCACACATTGATGTTTCTCTCCCTCTTTTTCTCTCTCTCCCTTCCCTTCTCTAAAAATAAATAAATAAAATATTTTTAAAAATTAACACATAATTTCATATATTTACAATTGGATTTCACCATTAGGTTATATTACTTTTACAATGTTTATTATCAAAGACAAAATAAACATAGTCACAGTTACTCTGATGAAAAATTTATGATACTCTGAATACTACTATGCTATCAGTCAGCTTCTAACCTTTGATTTGTATTTTGCTTTCTTTAGTATTTCATACAGTAAACCATTAGCTGCTGGGTGAATTAACAACATGAAATCCTCCCTTCCATGGTATATCTTTATACGCATACCCTTATACTTTGGGGCCCACCTTATCAGCTAAGATCCCTAATTCCTTTCTCCTCTTAAACATTAACACATTCTAGGGTAACTCCTGCTACTTTACATTTTCCTTCTCCTTCACTAACCACAATCCAGTTACACAGATTTGGTATCCCCTGATGTAGAAATAATAGAGATTTACTGTGTATTGAAAAATCTATTTCAAGATTCTCTTTTGACAGTTAACTATTTAGAGTATAGGTTTGTTTTTGCTAAGGGTAGGTAGGTCAAATCAAAGAGACTGAAAATATGCTGATGCTTTCCTATTTTGAGAAAATGTGAAATGATATATATTTACTAAACATTTTATTGATATATTGTGTTTCATATACATATTCATTTAATTTAGGATTTGCTTTCCCATATGCTACATATGGACCCACATCAGAGGTACACTACAGAACAAATATTAAAACACTCATGGATAACCCACAGAGACCAGCTGGCGAGTGATCAGCCAAATAGAAATGATACATCACATGTGGTTAAGGTAAAACATGCTTTTATGTACCTTCCAAATGCTCGATACCTAGTAAAGCCACTGCATGCCATCAACTGATGACACTTAGATAATTACCTTGAACTATCTTTATTTTTTAGAAATGTATTTGTAGATTTGTTTTATTCTGTTTTTCAAAATAACAAACATGGGCTCTTCTTGACCTTCTTGACCTACAGCCTTTCCGACGATAAAATTTAAAAGCGTATTAAATTAGTGATCAAATACCGATATAGTGATATATTGTAAGACACATAGTTATTGAAATAAAAAATATACAAGTAATCAGGTATTAATTCATTGAGGGAGCATCAATATGCAAATCAAGTATTCTCAATTATTTTCCTGAAAGAAAAAAGTTGTATTCGAGTTAAATCTCTCATTATATGCTAGGAAGTTGTTGGTTTTTTTCATGTCCACAGATTTTTATTCACTTCGTGATCTTTCTCATTATTTTAGGGAGCAGTAGTTGCCACATATTCGGCCCTGACTCGCAAGACCTTCCAACCAGTCCTAGAGCCTGTTGCTGCCTCAAGCTTGGCTCAGCGACGGAGTATGAAGAAGCGCACCTCAACTGGCTTGTAAGATTTCCAGTGCTTCTCAGCCAAACTGGACAAAGAGAAAATTAAATGTGTGGCTTTTGCCTAATCCTATATTAAAGGCATTGTTTTCTGCTACATTACTTGAATATTCTGTGTAAACCTCCTTATTTAGGGGGAGTGAGATTAAAAATTAAACATACACAGGTCCACAATATTCATAATGTTGTTTTTTCAGTAGTGTCCAAGATTTACTTAAGTATATAATTGGTGTTCATAAGGTCCTAACAACTTCTCTGCACACTCACTTCAATAGTTCCTTTTAAATAATGTTACTTTAATCATTTTTCTGGTTTTACACAATAATGGTTGGGGGGATCATTACCCATAATCAAGATGCAAATATGATAGTATAATGCCAGTCAATTCCCGACTTTTTTTTAACATCAGATCCTGAAGGATAGGCTTTTAAAAAAATAAAAACAAATTGAAAATGTGTTGTAGAAGCTTGTTATTGTGCACAACCAAAGGACTCCATTCATTTCATAGTAACTCCACTCTGTAGTTACTGAAATGTAGACATGGTAGTTTGGTGCCAGAGAAAAAGTTATTTGTGCTAATATGTGAATTCCTGATATGGTTGTTGCCAAAGTTTTTACAGAAGAATTAAATCACAGATAATGTGTGCAGTCAGACCTGTATATTGTCCATAAGTGGCCTCATCTAGAAATAAAGATTTCCATAAGGCTTCTATAAATTTCACCTCTAAAGCAGTTGGAGTAAAAGTGAAGAATTTTTTAGTCAAAGGCTTCTGTTGGTGTTCTGACCTACCAAATAGGTCATAATTAAGCCTTTGAAAATAAAATACATGATCACACTACCTTGGTGTTATGTAAGCTGACTTTTAGGTGAACCAATTGGATTTAGACATTATTGTCCCTCCTTATAAGAAACTACACTGTTGTTTTTTGGGCTTCCATCTGCTTTGAATTACAGTGTAGCATATTAGTCTACCTTGAATCCTATGGCAATGTAGTTGAAATTTTACTGTAGTGGGCTTGTGAGCTTAGCACACATAATATAGTATAATGCATTTCAGTAAACTTTAGACAATGCTACATAATAGTTAAATTTTCAAAAAGATGAACTGACATTTTAAAATAGGAAGTAATATTAATAATCTACATAAAATTTGAACACATTTTAAAATTATATTGTAAAAGAAATCTGGCCAAATTGATCTGGTCTTACTCAATTTATGATTCAGAACCACTGTGTATTAGGTATTGCATTATCTAAATGATGAAATTTTAAAGAATCTTTTTGTGTTGTTGAATAAGATACCATTACTACTACTGCTACTACTACTACTACTACTACTACTACTGACAGAAAGAACACATGAATGTAAACTTGGAGGATTTAACAGTTTTGTTTCGTGAATATAAATGAACTACTTGTGTGTGCTAGGTGTACTGTTTGCTGTGTATTTTATTTTGCTTAGTTCAGAGAGAGAGTTGATTTCTGATTGAAGTATACAATTTAGCCTAGGAGACATAACTTTGGTATTTAATAAAAGAAACTATACATATTCTCTATAATGTAAGTGATATATATTCCATGCACAAAAATCTGTTTTGGGGTGTGATGTGTAAAGTATATGTCTTTATTTTGAAATGTCTTTTTGCAGTAATTCAAAGACATTAAAGAACATCTAATGTCACATGGAAAACTACTTAGAAATAGACTGGTATTATATCTTGTCGATTTTTATGCCCCAATTTGGCTTTTTCTTTCCTCATTTTGCTGTATGACTATATGTAATTGCACATAACAATATGTGCTCGTGCACTTATTTTTGTCTTGCCATTATCTTCTTTGTGCTATTATGGCTTCCTATCAAAATTAATATGACAAACTCAGAGGTATGATTTTGATGTTAAACTTTTCAGAACAGAGATACTATTTCCATGTGTGCTTTTCTAGTAATAGAATTATGGTTAGTGAAATTGGAAAATGAAAACTGATCAAAAAATAACTTTGTCTTTCCATAATCAGTAGTCTTTTTTTAAAAAATAGATGATCTTAATTAGTCAATGAATTTGCACAGAATGGTCATGCCATACGGTCCTTCATGAAAGGAACAATCAGAATTAAGCAGTGAACAGCGTGATTCCTCATCACTGAGTGACGACTTACAATGTGTAAAAAAAAAAATATGCTACTGGGTTTTTCTTACAATTGTGCAAGAGTTTTCTGGTGGAAAACTCAAACATGGTAGCTTAATAGATGTAGGGGGCAACCTTATTTTAAGTGAAAGGTTTAAACTATACCCTCATTTTTTAGAAGGAACCCAAGTAGTGATGCCTAATCATGTCTATTTTGGCTACAACTGCAAAGCAAACACAGACATAAATGGGACATTTTTTTTGATGGGGCTTCTATAAATGCTTAAACAGTAAAAAATCCTTTTTATAAGACTTTAGAACACTTGGTTTCTAAAAGATTCATGAACAATGATTTTGCATTGCTTTTCTTTCTAGTTGATGTTTCTTGGTAGTGTTTCATGATAGCACAGTTTGGGTTTTTTATTGTTGTCTGGAAGGGAGAAGATATTGTAGTTTGTTTTTTTTTTTTTTTTCCTGAAAGGGAAAATACCAATTTTACCAAGATAGACTAACAATCTAATGTCCTAAAGCACATAGTATCATGAATAAACTCAGGAAACCAATTGCAAGAAAATTAAAATGTAGTGCCAGAGATGGTGATTTTATGGGAAAATTGAACTTTAACCTATTTTGTTAGATCCAGTAATATCTAAACATTGATTTTTATAATTTATTGCCTATGGTAATTAAACATAGTAAAACATTTTGATAGCACCTCTGGTTAGCCTAAAGGGATTCCATATCTCTAGGCGACCCACAAACTTAAGGACAGATGCTTGGTGTTGTATTAAAACATGCTAAAATAGTACTGACCACAGAAACTTATTTATATTGATTGAATAGTATTTTTCCTGACCACAAGAGACCCTTTATATCTGAAGAAGGTAGAGAACCACTTATCTTGGCCTTAAGGTTAACTAGAAAACTTAGGCTTTAAACTAGGCAAAGCATGTCTTTGGCATTCTCTACATTCTCTTCCTCTGGCTCTCCAGCGCCCTGCGTGCTATCCTATTTAATTACCTCACGGAGGACTCTGTGATTAAATTATTCCTGAAAGATTCCGTAACCCACAAGAACCTCACATCCTTCCCCTTCCTCAAATCTGAACTTCCATTTTCACAGAGCAGCTATTTTCAGTGAAAAGGTGAAAGGAGAGCTATTTCGTTCCTATTTTTCCATCAGTGACTAGTAGAAAATTGGCATTTTTCAGGAAAGATGTCTATTAATCAAGTGAGTTTCTACTTGCTGGATTTTCAGGCAACCTAACCAAATGAGATTAATTTAAACTTTAATTATTATCAGGGAAGACATTTTGGGCAAGGCATTTACGCAGTATGCCCCAATAAATTGCCGTTTGTTCATTTATTATCGTTACTATTTGCACAGTTCTTGTCCTTCTACTTCTCAATTTACATTTTCTCTTCGAACCTTCCATGGTTTTTAATCACAATGAATTTCTATGACAGAATGGTGTGGAGGGAGGCAATTGTTGTTAAACCAATATTTATCCATAGTCTCCGTTTCTCATAGTATATGACCTATAACATAAGGAGTCTTCCCGTGCCCCCAGGCTCCTATTCCTATTGTATTTACAGAGAAAAGGAGAGCACAGAAAGGTTGAATGCAAGCTGTCAGTGGGGGTCAAAGTCTCCAGATCCTTTGTCTAGATTTCAGGACACAGAGATCCTATTTATCACAATATTTCTCAACAAGAATGCAAGCCATATTGAGTATAAATTGGTCAACTGCAATTAAACTTTTAGAACAGTTTCTTGCATTTTCAGCTTATTCAGGTCATTTTGGCATGTATCACAAAATTAATGATTGCTATAAATAGTAGAGCAACTCAGTAGTGTGTTTTCTGCATTCCTATGCAAGACTGTAGTGGCACTGATAGTGATTTTTCACAAATACATTTTAATCATGGGTGCACTCTTCCTGCTTTCAGTCTTACGATATAGTGAAGTCCATCATATAATTTTAATAAAATACTTGATTACTGAAAATTCAAGTTGATTGCTAATACTTGGAAGTATAGTAAGTCCTAAATTATACACATAACTTTCTTTGAGCTCTGAAGAAAAACAGAAAAGTATTTTTAGAATACAGAAATTCAAGCTTGCTTACGTATATTCTAGTGCACAAATTATGTATCTTTTAGTTTGTTGACCAGCAAGAAATCTTAGCTAAATTCTTAGATATAATATGTATGTGATTACTGAGTTAGGATTTGCTCTGTATTCACATTTCTAAACCTTGGACGATAGAGCATCTGTTTTGCTTTCATTCTGTTTGTCTAATTACGTAAATCAGTCTCTTCAAAAAGTATTTATTAGGTATCTAATTTCATGTGGAACAGTTCTAGACATTGTACTAAGTGCTTTAGTTTCTTAATAAATTGTCATAATGTGACCAATTAGGGTTATTTGATTTTTTTCTTTTGTATCAACTAATATTGCTCAGGTCACATTTGAGTTTTCAAGTTCACTCTCTATGAAGTTGAGACCATTTGTAGCAAAAACAAAGTAAATTTGTTTTTTTTAATATGATAAATATTTTTTTAACATCACAAAAGTGTTCTAACATGAAATAGCCATTTTAACAGTTATATAAGAAATCTTAATTAAATATTCAAATGCCAGCATGGTTTGGAAATGAGAATTTATCTTGCACTAAATTCCACAGTACAAAAAAGGGAGAATATGGTGTTTCTGTGTTTAATTTTTTTAAAAACATTATGTAATATTAGTTAACATTGTGTTTTATGCAGAGTAAATAGTTGGCTGTAGCCACAGTTAAAAAAACCACAAACATTGTCTTGCCAACAGTTCCCAAGCACTTTGGGATTCCTACACTGATTTCATGACATAGAAAATATGACATTCACTGGCTTTTTGTTGCACTCTTCAGACAGAAATGGCATTAAATAACGGTCATGCATAAATTTGATTCATGTGTTCTTAAAAATGTAAATGCAGCTATTGAAAGAAAAGGTCCCCAGTGTTCAGATAACTGTGTTTTCTTTTTCTGACTACATCATGGAGTTTATACCATCATTTACTTTATAACTGTTTTTTAAAAGCATTGCTCTTTTTGACATGAAAGTTTTCATTGTTCTACATTTTTCATGTAAGCCCCACCCCAGTAGTGTACTTATAGTGCTTTTTCCCCTCACAGTGCTGCTAAAGAAATGGCTATGATTTTGAATTTACAACATGCCAAAGATGACATAGAAATTATATTTATTTTGTTTTTGTTAAAACTCTGTGAGCAACATTTATCAACATATCATGTTAAATTACTGGCATTTTCTGGGTACTAAATAAAAAGGCTACAACTTTCTAACATTTACAGTTGACCTTGCTTGATCATTTCTGGGTATAAAACAGTGTCTGCTTTTATAAATACGTACAGCTATTTGCAGATTTCATTGAAAGTAGCTGTATATTGTTTAGGAGCCAGTTGTAAAAAAGATGTTTCAAGATATTTGTTTATGTATATACCTTGATATGTTTGAAACTGTAATATTTTTCTCATTTTAGGATTACTCTTCTAATGTGCTTATAAGGGAAGAGGATTTGAGAAAATGAAGAAGATATGGGGATTGACAGAGGAGGGGAGAGGGTGGGAATGGGTAGAAGGGGGAAAGGGAGAAAAAGTGGGAACAACTGTAATAATATAAACAATTTTAAAAAGAGAAAAAGGAAATGAAGAGTTACAATAATTTTAGAACTTATCAGGAAATGCATTTGTCTGCAGGTTATTTAAAGTGGCAACTTAACCTTTTATGCATTAAAAACAAATTAAAATCTTAGTCTCTAAATCTTCAAAAATTATTTTAAAATTGGAGTCAAGGACAAAAAAAGATTGTCATCAAGTAGAATAATAACTTCTGCCTCTCCCATCTCCAATGTTTATAGGCCACATTAGGTTATAACAGCTATTTGTGCACATAAAACTTGATTTCATTTAAGGTTCAGAAATATATTTAGACCCCAGCAATCAAGATCTCCATGCATCTCTTGTATTTTTCGCAACTTCTTAAAGGTAAGCAACATAGACCTAGAGCAAACTTGGGAAGTCTGCAAAAATTGCTTTCCCCTTGACCACCTCTGTTTCATCTCTCTTTTGCTACTGCTGCTTTTCTGTTTCCCATGCCCCCAACCATTTAGTAAATATCTGATCACCATTTCTAATTACAATACTTTATAAGCAGCTTATACCCACCAAAATGTTACTTCAGTGTGCATTTGTCTTTTAAGCATCAGCTTCCAAGATAATGCCCTTTGGGTCACTGGGGCCCTGAAATAATGTAGGCCTACCAGGCTATACCTTATTTAATTTTAGGTCAACTTGTAGGGCAGGGTGAGGAGGTAAAAGTTGACTACAGTTTGTTTTTCCCATTCTCCCAGTGCCCTTCTCTTTACTTGGAGAGATAGATTAACTGAAAATGTTGGAGACATTATGTGTGTACGTGTGTGTGTGTGTGTGTGTGTGTGTGTGTGTGTGTGTGTGTGTGTGTTCCTCACCTAAGGATATACTTATTTTAGAAACAGGAAGGGAGAAAGAAACATCTGGGAGAGAGAAATATGAATTGGTTGCCTACCATACATGCCCTGGTCAGAAATTGAACCCACATCCTTTTTGTGTATGGGATGATGCTCCAGCCAACTGAGCCACACCATGAGGACTGAGGACATATTTTTTTTAGAGTAGAGATATATTTTGGAAGTAGAATTTAAGTCATTTTACTACTGGCTGCTTCTAGATTTAGACCCCGCTCTGTTAAAGCAAACGTAGCTCTCCTTCACTTTTCCTTCTGTTCCACTTCATTGCATAAGCAGACTAGGACCCAGACCTTGCCTTTTTCCCTCCTGTATCAAGAGGTTCAGATACATTTATTATATTTTCTGAAATTAGACATTGTAGTTTTATAAATATTGTGAAGTAAGCCACTATAGGATATAGTAAGCCAATCTTAGGATATGGTTTCTTAGGATATGGTTTCTTGGGATACATAGTTTGGATTCCTAGGATATGGTTTATTAGGATATGGTTTTTTAGAATATAGGTATTTAGAATATGGATTTGGGGGATATGCTTTCTTAGAATACATAGCTTGGATTCCTAGGATATGGTTTCTTAGGAAATGGTTTCTTAAGCTTCCTTAGGATATACTTTCTTAGGATATATATTATGATTTCCTAGGATATAGTTTCCTAGCATATGGTTTTTAGGATACATAGTTTAGATTTCTTAGGATATGGTTTCTAAGAATACATAGTTTGGACTCCTAGCATATAGTTTCTCAAGATGTGGTATCTTAGGATACATAGTATGATTTCCTAGGAAATGGCTTCTTATAATACATATTTTGGATTCCTAGGACATAATCTCTTAGGATATAGTTTCTTAGAATATGGTATTTAGGATATGGTGTCTTATGATTTCTTAGAATGCATAGTTTGGATACCTAGATTATGGTTTCTGAGGATATGGTTTCTTGGGATATAGTTTCGTAGGATTTGGTTTCTTAAGATATATATTATAGTTTCCTAGTATATCCTTTATTATGATATGGGTTCTAAGGATATGGTTTTTTAGGATATGGTTCCTTAGGATATGGTTTCTTAGGATACATAGTTTGGATACCTAGAACTTGGTTTCTAAGGATATGGTTTCTTAGGATATCATTTCTTAGGATATGGTTTCTTAGGATACATATATGGTTTCCCAGGATACCCTTTATTATGATATGGTTTCTTAGGATATGGTTCCTTAGGATATGTACATGATTTCCTAGGACATGGTTTCTTAGGATACATTGTTTGGATACCTAGAACTTGGTTTCTTAGGATATCATTTCCTAGGATATGGTTTCTTAGGATACATATATGGTTTCCTAGGATACCCTTTATTACGATATGGTTTCTAAGGATATGGCTTCTTAGGATATGGTTCCTTAGGATATGTACATGATTTCCTAGGACATGGTTTCTTAGGATACATTGTTTGGATACCTAGAACTTGGTTTCTTAGGATATCATTTCCTAGGACATGGTTTCTTAGGATACATTGTTTGGATACCTAGAACTTGGTTTCTTAGGATATCATTTCCTAGGATATGGTTTCTTAGGATACACATATGGTTTCCTAGGATACCCTTTATTACGATATGGTTTCTAAGGATATGGCTTCTTAGGATATGGTTCCTTAGGATATGTACATGATTTCCTAGGACATGGTTTCTTAGGATACATTGTTTGGATACCTAGAACTTGGTTTCTTAGGATATCATTTCCTAGGATATAGTTTCTTAGGATACATATATGGTTTCCTAGGATACCCTTTATTAGGATAAAGTTTCTAAGGATATTGTTGCCTAAGATATGGTCTCTTAGGGTACATATATGGTTTCCTAGGATATCCTTTATTAGGATATGGTTTCCAAGGATATTATTTCCTAGGATATGGTTTCTTAGGATACATATTATAGTTTCCTAGGATATCCTTTATTAGGATATGGTTTCTAAGGAATGGTTTCTTAGGATATGGTTCCTTAGGATATTGTTTCTTAGGATACATATATGGTTTCCTAGGATGTGGTTTCTTAGCATACATAGTTTGGATACCTAGAATATGGTTTCTAAGGATATGGTTTCTTAGGGTACATATAGTTTCCTAGGGTACACTTTATTAGGATATGGTTTCTAAGGATATTGTTTCCTAGGATATGGTTTCTTAGGGTAATATTATAGTTTCCTAGGATATCCTTTATTATAATATGGTTTCTAAGGATATGGTTTCTTAGGATATGGTTCCTTAGGATACATATATGGTTTCCTAGGATACATATATGGTTTCCTAGGATATCCTTTATTAGGATATGGTTTCTAAGGATATGGTTAGGATATGGTTCCTCAGGATATGGTTTCTTAGGATACATAGTTTGGATTCCTAGAATTTGGTTTCTAAGGATATGGTTTCTTAGGATATCATTTCTTAGGATATGGTTTCTTAGGATACATATATGGTTTCCCAGGATATCCTTTATAAGGATATGGTTTCTAAGGATATTGTTGCCTAGGATATGGTTTCTTAGGATACATATATGGTTTCCTAGGATATCCTTTATTAGGATATGGTTTCTAAGGTTACGATTTCTTAGGATATGGTTCCTTAGGATATGTTTTCTCTGGATACATATATGGTTTCCTAGGATATGATTTCTTAGGATATGGTTTGCTAGGATACATAGTATAGTTTCCTAGGATATCCTTTATTAAGATATGGTTTCTTAGGATATGGTTCCTTAGATTTTGGTTTCTTAGCATATGGTTTCTGAGGATATATATGATTTCCTGGGACTGGTTTCTTAGGATATATTTTCTTAGGATACATAATTTATTTTCCTAGGATATGGTTTCTAAGGATATGATTTCTTCAGGTATAGTTTCTTAGATACGGCTTCTTAGGATACATATATGCTTGTGTAGGATATCGTTTCTTAGGATATATAGTTTGGAGTCCTAGGATCTTTTTTCATAGGATATGGTTTCTTAGGATAAATATTTGATTCCTTGGATCTGGTTTCTTAAGATATGGTTTCTTAACTAATATTTTCTTAGAATGTGGTTTCTTAGGATATGGTTTCTTACAATACATAGTTTGGATTCCTAGAATATGGTTTCTTAAGTAATGTTTTCTTAGAATATGGTTTCTTAGGATATGGTTTCCCACAATACATAGTTTGGAATCCTAGGATATGGTTTCTTTGTTTATGGTTTCTTCGAATATGACTTCTTTGTATGTGGTTTATTTGAATACATGATTTGGATTCCTAGGTTATGGTTTCTTAGGATATGGTTTCATAGGATCCTTATTATGATTTTCTAGGACATGCTTTCTTAGGATATGCTTTCTTAGGATATGTTTCTTAGAATACATAGTATGTATTCCTTAGATATGGTTTCTCAGGATATGCCTTCCTAGGATGTGGTTTTCTAGGATATGGTTCCTTACTCAACATTTTCTTAGGACATGATTTCTTAGAATATATACTTTGTATTCCTAGGATATCCTTTATTGGGTTATCATTTCTCGGGATATGGTTTCTTACAATACATTGTTTGCATTCCTAGGATACAGTTTCTTAGGTTATGGTTCTTAGCATATGGTTTATTAGAATACATAGTTTGGGCTCCTAGGATATGGTTTCTTAGGATACATATTATTATTTTCTAGGACATTGTTTCTTAGGGTATAGTTTATTAGGATACACAGTTTGGATTCCTAGTATATGGTTTCTTAAGATATAGTTTTTTAGGATATGGTTTCTTTGGATATGGTTTTTTAAGATATGATTTCTTAGAATATATAGTATAGATTCCTCAGATATGGTTTCTCAGTGTATGTTTTCTTAGGATGTGGTTTCCCAGGATATGGTTTCTTCTTATTATTTTATTGTTGTTCAATTACATTTGTCTGTATTTTCTTCCCACCCCTCCCCCTACCCTCTCCAAACCCACCTCCTTCCCTTGCTTCCACCCTCCCCATAGGTTTTGTCCATGTGTTCTTTATTGTAGTTCCTGAAAATACTTCTCCCCACTGTCCCTTCCCCACTCCCTTCTGGCTATTGTTAGATTGTTCTTAATTTCAATGTGTCTGGTTATATTTTGTTTGCTTTTTTCTTTTGTTGATTATGTTCCAGTTAAAGGTGAGATCATATGGTATTTGTCCCTCACAGCCTGGCTTATTTCACTCAGCATAATGCTCTCCAGTTCCATCCATGCTGTTGCAAAGGGTATAAGCTCCTTCTTTCTTTCTGCTGCAGAGAATTCCATTGTGTAAATGTCCCATAGTTTTTGGATCCACTGATTTACTGATGGGCACTTTGGTTGTTTCCAGCACTTGACTATTGTAAATTGTGCTGCTATGAGCATTGGGGTGCACAGGTTCTTTTGGATTGGTGTTTCAGGGTTCTTAGGGCATATTGCTACCAGTGGAATTGCTGGGTCAAAAGGCAGAGGCAGTTCTATCTTTAGTTATTTGAGGAAATTCCATATTGTTTTCCACAGTGGCTGCACCAGTCTGCAATCCCACCAAGAGTGCACTAGGGTTCCCTTTTCTACCCATCCTCACCAGCACTTGTTTGTTGATTTGTTTACGTTGGCCATTCTGACCTGTGTGAGGTGTATCTCATTGTGGCTTTAATTGGCATCTCTCTGATGGCTATTGATGCTGAGCATTTTTTCATGTGTCTCTGGTCCCTCTGTATGTCCTCCTTGGAGAAGTTTCTGTTCAAGTCTTTTGCCCATTTTTTAATTGGGTTTTTTCTCTTCCTATAATGGAGTCATGTGAGTTCTTTATATATTTTGGGGATCAAACCCTGGCCATACTACTCAAAGGGATTTATAGATTCAATGCAATCCCTATTAAAGTACCCATGACATATTTCAGATATAGAACAAACATTTCAGAAATTTATATGGAATCATAAATGAGCCTGAATAGTTGCAGCAATTTTGAGAAAGAAGAGCAAAGCAGGAGGAATCACAATACCTGGTATCAAACTATTACAAGGCCACTGTAATCAAAACAGCTTGGCACTGACATAAAAACAGGCACATAGACCAAAGGAACAGAACAGAGAGCCCAGAAATAAACCCAAGTCTCTATGGTCAATTAATATTTGGCAAAGGGGGAAGAAACATAAAATGGAATTTCCATAAAATGCTTTGGAACTGTAGATACAAGAATTAAAAAAATGATAATTTTCACCAGGTGAATATAGCCTGAATTCTATTGTTGAATGTAATGAATAAATAATTTCATTTTGTTAAAATTTGAGGGAAACAGTCATTTTTGTTCCATTTTTATATGCATCCATTGAGTCATTTTTTAGAGTCCAGAGGGAAAGAGAAACATTGATTTGTTGTTCCATTTATATATGCCTTGATTGGTTGATGCTTGTATGTGCCCTGACCAGGGATAGAACCTGTAACCTTGGTATATGGGGTGATGCTCTAGCCAACTGAGCTACCTGGCCATGGTAATAAATATATAATTTTAGATAAAGGAACATTCTATAAAGAGAAATAAAGTAAGATTCAGGGTTTGGAGAGTGACTGGACAGCTGTTGGGGGAGGGGATAGCATAAGATACAGCCATCACAGAAGGCTTCTCTAAAGACATAACATTTAAGCTTAAAAAACTAAGTGATGGCAAGGATTAGTAATGCAAAGATCTGGGGAGGGGCATTCCAAACTAAGGAAGCAGTCTATGTAATGGCTTGGCAAGAAAACAATCTTGGCATATATGAGGAATACAAACGATGCCACTTTGGCTAGATCATAAGAGAAGGAGGAAAAAAATGATACAGGTGAGGGTGGAAAACACATAGAGCCTAGATAATGTGGGCATTGAAAGCCTAAGAAAGAATTTTGAATTTTATTCTGAATGTAATAGGAAACCACTATAATGTTTTAAGCAGTACAGAGCAGAGAGAGCAAGTCTAATTAATAACTCTTGCAGTATTGCAGGAAAAAAATGGTGATTGGCACCAGAAGGGTAGTAGTGATTGAGATAGAGCAAAGTGGGATGATTCAGAATTACTTTGGAATTTATGGAATGTATTAGTCTTACTGATTGATTACATGTGGGGGATAAGGAAAATAGAAGAATAGAGATGATATCCAGGCTTTAAAAGATGAAAGAGGTGAATGGTGATGTCATTTACTAAGATGGAGAAGATTAGGGAAGAAATTCAGGGTGAGTTAAGAGTATTTTTAAGATGTTAAGTTTGAGATGCCTAGTAGAATCTACAATGAATTTCAAGTAGGCAGTTAGATATAACAATTTAATATTATACTGTGTTTCATGCTGGTGGTGCAGGTGTCCTAGAGAGACATGCAGAGACATGCAGGGGGACACCAGCTTGCAGCGTGTGTCGTTCACCATCCATGAATAAAGGCATGTCAGACATCCCAACAGTTCCATGAATATTATTTCATCTCCCTGAATCTCAAGTGAACCTGCCTGGCCATGACAGGCTACAACCGACAGGTCATATATCTGTTATGGTCTTAATATTTAAAATATATGTCAGTGGCAAAAAGAGCCTAAATAATGAAGTTTAAAATGCGCAGGGATCCTAAATAGACACGTTTCCAATGAAAATATACAAATGGCTTAGAGGTATATGAAAAGATGCTTAACATCACTATTGATCAGCAAAATGCAAATCTCAATCATAATGAGCTATCGCCTCAAGCCTGGTAAAATGAATGTTATCAAAATGACAAAAAATAGCAAGTGTTAGCAAGTATGTGGAGAAAAGGGAACCCTTGCATGCCTTTGATGAGAATGCAAATTAGTACAACCACTTTGGAAAAGAGTAGGATGAGAACTCAAAAACTAAAGAAAAAGAGCTATCATATTACCCATCAGTCCCACCTCTGAGTATATAGACAAATGAAATGATATTACCATATCAAAGTGTTATTTGCACCCACATTTATTGCAGCATTGTTCACAGTAGACAAGACATGGAAAGAAATTGTGTCCATCAACACATGAATGAATAAAAAATGCAGTATTATATGCAATGGAATATTATTCAGCCATAAAAAGTAGGAAATTCTAACATTTATGACAACATGAAAGGACCTTAAGGGCATTATGCTAAGTGGAATAAATAAAAGAGTGGGAGATAAATACTTGATCTCCGTTTTATGTGCAATTGAGAAATAACCCACCCAAACTCATAGAAACAGAGCAGAATAATGGTGTCCAGGGGCTGGGGGTTGTAGATAATGCATAGATGTTGGTCAAATGGTAAAATCTTCCAGTTGAAAAAGGAATAAGTTCTGGGAATCTAATATTCAGCATGATTGTAATACAGTTTACAATACTGTATTACCTACTTGAAACTTGTTAAGGCAACAAATGTTCAATGTTTTCAGCACAAAATAAATGTAATGTGAGGTATTGAATTTATTAAGTAACCTTATTGTGGTAATCATTTCATAATATAAGTGTATCTAACTTTCTTGTTGTACACCTTAAACTTACACAAAGTTATATGCAATTTATATATCAATAAACTTGGGGAACGGGGAAAGAAAGGAGAGGAGACAACAGACACTGTAGCAAGCTTTAATAAATCTATTTAAAAGGGATAAAATAAGATACATTTAAAGAGAATTGCTACATTTGAATAATGTCACTAAGTTTCTATTTTTTGTTGATACTAGCCTTTTTTTTACTACTCATATGTAAGTACTATTTTATTAGGGAGGGATTGAGCTCATCATTATCACTCTGGCTTGAACGTGCATAAAAACCATATTAAACAGAAAAGAGTTAGGTAATGGGAAACCATTCTTACAATAAATAAACAGAGGAGACTTGACCTGGGGTGGTGGACACACAGTACAATATACAGATGATGCACTATAGAATTGCACACCTGAAACCTATGTAATTTTATTAACCAATGTCACCCAATAAACTCCGAAAATATAAACAGAAAATAATAAAACCAAAGTGGGGAGTGGAATCACAGGAGGGAGGTGGGGATGGCTGGGGTAGGGGGGGAGTGGGGAAGGGTAAATGCAGACAACTGTACTTGAACAACAATAAAAAATGCTTAATATTTCAATGCATAATATGAGTGTGTGAAGTAGCTAGTGAAATAAACTGAGTCTGGCATTTCAATAACCACTTAATACTTTCTTAAAATAAAATAGAAATACAGTGTATGATTTAGACACCCAGGGTTTCTTGGCCAAGAACTTTGTGTGCAGTTTTGAAAATAAAATGAGCTACTTCCTCTCTGCACATATTGCAGTGGTGATTGTTTAATCAAAACTGTCAAATTTTGATGAAATTTTATTCTCAGTAATAACTGTCTGTGATTCCCAAGCATAACTGTGCAGCTTAAAACTCTACACAGGGTAGTCAATGCATTTGTGTATGAAATTGAATCATTACTTTGAAACCACAGCAGCATTAAAAAAAAGTAGGGCTTTTATGACCCCTAGTGGACACAAAGAAGAATGCCACCATTTCCGAAATAAAGGATTTAAGATTGAGCCCCATTTTTGAAAGTACAGAATACTGGAAACAGACCTCACAAACATATACTTTTGTCTTGGAAGGACTAGTGCACACATTATTTTAGAGATGTTTCAGTACTGAGATGCAAAATATTTTAGGCATCCCAACAGAAACGTTTACTAGGAGGAGATATTCAAAATATCAGAGGCCCCAAGAAACTCACTCATGATGTTTGGGGGTGTCTCATTGAAGAAACAACTGGGATCTCATTTGTTGTTGAATGTGTAACAACTTTAGTACAGAAAGACCAAGGTTTGGGAAGTGACTTTAGGGCAAAGTGATACCACTCATTTGTGGATGTGAGTCAGGCATGACAGACATTACTCAGTTTACTATGATTCTAAGCCACGGTGTAGAAAAAGGGGCAGGTAGGATCGTCTTGGTGTAACAGGTGGATTTATGTACTGGCAACTGGGGTACATGGGGAAAGAGACTATCAGAAATGAGCCCTGAAAGTGTCACTTTCCTTTAAAGTTTCCTAAAGGTATAAAAACTATGGAGATTTAGAAAAACAGATTAACAAAATAGATGACCAAAAGAAGACATTCATATATGAATACTGTGACAGTGGTTACACCTGCATTGCAAGGAAAAAATACTGTCAATTATTGATGCTTGATCAATTAGATACCCACAGAGCAAAAAGAAAATGAATCTTGACTCTGTTTTGCATATACATGAAAGTCCATCCCATTATTTAACATAACAAAATATATTTATGACTTTATGGGTAAGCAATGAACATGTGGAATACACTTAGCAATAGCTGTTTTAATAACCTTGTCTATTTAATTATCTGTATCATTTGGAGGACTGTTTCTATTGATTGATTTTTTTTCCTCATTGTAGGTTATATTTTCCTGCTTCTTTGTTTGTCTGGTACTTTTTGATTGGATGCCAAAAATGTGAATTTTATAATGTTGGGCGCCGGATTTGTTTATTATTACTTTGGTTTTTAAACTTTGCTGTTGGACACAATCAAGATACTTGGAAGCAGTTTATTTTGAAGTTTGTTTTCTTTTTAAAAAAATTTTAAGAGTTATTAGGTGATAGCAGAAGTTACCAAAGTATTTTAATCTAAACTAATTTGTCCTCTCTACTGAGGTAATGTTCTTCTAAGTACTTTATCTGATGTCCCCCTCATTAGGAGATTTCTTGACTTTGCCCCTAAGTCATTAAGCCCCTGTCAGAGGTTCAGGAATTTTTCTGCCAGCCCCTTTCTGATGGTCTGAAGTTAGGTTTCTTCACATACGTGATGAGAACTTAGTGGAACACTGGAGGGGAAGCCTTTACAAGTCTCCAGAGCTCTAACTTTGTGTATTACTCTGTTCTGTATGTTCTGTGTCTTGGCTTCCTCAAACCTGGCACTCTGTTTCCTAAACATAGTGGGAATAACAGACTCTTTGGGGGTTCTTGCTTCTTGCATTGATGTTTGTTGCTTGATCCCTTCACCATCTTTCATCCAGTTCCCCCCTCCCTTGTGACAACTGCCAGTCTGCTCCATGTATCTGTGCTTCTGTTTCTATATTTTGCTCATCACTTTATTTTATTCATTAGATTCCACATATAAGTGAAACCATACAGTATTTGTCCTTCACTGCCTGGCTTACCTCACTGAGCACAATTCTTTCCAGTTCCATCCATGCTGTTGCGAAGGGCAGGAGCTCCTTCTTTCTTTCTGCTGCATAGAATTTCACTGTGTAAATGTACCATAGTTTCTTGATCCACTCATTTACTGATGGGCACCTAGGTTGCTTCCAACATTTGGCTATTGTAAATTGTGCTGCTATGAACATTGGGGTGCATAGATTCTTTTCAATTAGTGTTTCAGTTTTCTTTGGATATATTCCCAGAAGTGAGATCTCTGGGTCAAAAGGGAGTTCCACTTTTCAGGGCTCCTCAGTGGCCTGCTTGGGACTTTCACTGAGGTGCCACAGTCTGAGGCTCTTCTTACCCAGCTTTCCATTCTTTCGTTTCTTCTTTTACAAGGGCCAGAACTGTTTGAGGGTCTCAAGGATATCCTGACCTACTCTGACTTCCTTCCTCCTTTACCCTTAACCAGAGTTTCCTTTAATAAGTCTTTCATATTTCTTATTATGTTTTAGCTTTTGATACTTGGAAGATACCTCATGTTCCAGGGCGAAGGCCAAAGTGACATTTAAGGTGGAGGGTTAGCAGTGTAGCTACCATTTACCAACTATTTTATAAGTACAGTTTACCCTTGATCAACACAGGGATTAGGGGTGCCAAACCCTCATGCAGTTGAAAATCCATGAATAACTTTTGAGTCCCCAAAATCTTAACTAATAGCTTATTGATGACTGGAAGCTTTACTGATAACATAAACAGTTGATTAACACATATTTTGTATGTTATCTGTGTTATATACTGTATTCTTACAATAAAGTAAGCTAAAGAAAAGCAAATGTTATTAAGAGAACTATAAGGAAGAGAAAATACATTTAGAGTACTGTTAATATTTATTGAAAAAATCCATGTATACATGGATTCACACAATTCAAACCCATGCTGTACAAGGGTCAACTGTATTTTATCAGGTCTATCCTTTCATACTAGCTGAATATCAGCATTGGATCCAAACTTCATCCCTGTTCCTCTTTTATTTATTTCTCCAAACACCATTTTTCCTTTATAGGTCATCACTTTTATTATATTTTATATCCTTCCAGAACTTGTTTATAAATGTTTACACACACACACACACACACACACACACACAAGGTCTATCCAGAAAAAGTCCAGCCATTGTTAATATAATGAGAACAGTTTGTGCAACATTGATGTAACCTGGCAGCCAAGGAGAGTGGACTGGAATGCACATATGTGAACAATGACGACTTCACTGCACTAGTCGGTGAGGGTGGTCGATGTTGTTGAGTGAGCATGTGTAATGTGTGGCCATTGCATCAAAATGACTGAGTGAGCAGAGCAACGAATCTGCATCAGGCTTTGTGTTAAACTTGAACATTCCTCCATGGAAACTATTGGGATGATTCAGAAGTCCGCAGCTATAGGCAACTGGTGATTGGCAGTTTCATCACAACAATACACCCACTCATGCATCGTGTCTCATGCAGAGCTGTTTGGTGAAACATCAAATCACCCAGGTGACTCAGCCTCCCTACAGCCCCAATTTGGCACCCTGTGATGTCTACCTTTTCCCCAAATTAAAATCGCCTTTGAAAGGGAAGAGATTTCAGACTGTTGATGAGATTCGGTAAAATACAACAGGGCAGATGATGGCAATTGGGAGAGCTGTGTGAGGTCCCAAGGTACCTACTTTGAAGGGGAATGAGGCATCATTGAGTTACATACAATGTTTCTTATATCTTGTATCTTGTTCAATAAATCTGTTTTTCATATTACATGGCTGGCTATCTTCTGGAGGGAATATATTTTTAAAAAGGTAAAAATATGTATAATATATTATACATTTCCTATATAATTATAACTATATTATGTATGATATATTATGTATAATTATACATAATCATACATAATTATATATTATACATATGTATATTATACATAATTATAAATAATATATATTATGTATAATACATATTCTCTTTCATTCTTTTAAAAAATATTACAGCTTATCCCTGGCTGGTGTAGCTCAGTGGATTGAGTGCAGGCCTGAGAACCAAACGGTAACTGGTTTGATTCTGTCAAGGCACATGCCTGCGTTGCGACCCAGGTCCCCAGTAGGGGGCGTGCAAAAGGCAACCATACATTGCTGTTTCTCTCCCTCTCTTTCTCCGTCCCTTCCCCTCTGTCTAAAAATAGAAAATGAAATCTTTAAAAAAATATTACAGATTATAAAGCGTATAGACTTTTCAGTACCTTGATGTATTTCTCTGAAATTTAAATTGGAGATTTTTCCATCTCACCACATAGAGAATTTCTGTATTCCTTTTCACATTTACATTGCATTTAATTGTGGAGAATTAATCTTATAGTTTCCATCAATCACTTAGTGATAAGTAATTGGATTATTTCTAAACTTTTTCTATTTATAATGTTACAATTAAAAACACTAGTAACTTAGGGCATATATAAATAATCAAATGGGTTGGAAAAATGACACCTCTTTAAGATTGGATCTGAAATGTAGTCATTTCTGAGAACACATGGAAGTGAAGATTATAACAAAAATGTAGAAAGCAGATTGGGTGAAGTTAAAGATGTCTCCATATTTATATCAAACTTCAACTGCAAATATATCATTGTCATAGATTAAATATTTATGCTCCCCAAAATTCACGTTAAAATTCTAATGCCCAGTGTGTTGGTATTAGGAAGGGGATTAATGCCCCTACCTTTGGGAAGTGCTTTGAGAGGGTGAAGCCTTCATGAATTGGATTAGTGTTCCCATAAAAGAAACTCCACAAAGCTTACTAGTCCCCTTCCACCATGTGATGACACAGTGAGGACTGTCTATGAACCAGAAAGTAGACTCTTAACAGACATTAAATCTCCTGGCACCTTGATCTTAGACTCCCCAGACTCCAGAATGATGTGGAATAAATTTCTGTTTTTATATGTTATCCAGTTTCTAGTACCAAGACAATAATCTATCATCTATCTATCTATCTATCTATCTATCTATCTATCTATTATCTTTCCTTCCATATCCCTTTCATAATCTCAGGAAAGAATATGACAAGCATAATCATGAAAAGATGTAAAATAATTGACTAATATGTGTTTTTATTCCAAGGATACTTGCAGTTTATTAAATAAACTAATAAACTAAAGGGAAATCTGCCTAAAGGTAAATGTTTACATTGAGAACTCTGTATACATTTGTGGGAAATGAGAATTACTGTATACATAGAATTCTATTTCTTTTAAGGCTGTAAAAGATTTGTTTACTTCCTTCCATTGTATTTATTCTTTCTTAATGATAAATAAAAGAAAAATTTAACACAATACGTGCATCTAAAGGAAGATCACTAACTTTTAATCTAAACTCAGAAACAACTTCTAAACTCAAGCTTCAGAACATGGGGTAAAATGCTGCAGTATTTTGGCTCAGACATTTAATAAATAAAACACACACTTCTATAAAGCACCTCTGTAAATTACATGCAAAAAAATCAGATCCTGGTACTCACAGAAGACTTGTTTTTATTTATTACAGTCCCACAGAAGTAGAAATGCTCATTTGAGAGTAACTGGAGTTTACTGTGGTAAAGTCATTCTGTGAAACGAAGCGCTCAGTTGTTCTTCAGAGCAGCTTTTGAATCCACTTTGCTTCAGGCTGAGATATAAAGTGAAAAGGAGAGCAGGGGAGGGGAGGGAGGAGAGAGGGGAGGAGAGAGGAGAGGAGAGGAGGGGAGGGGAGGAGAGGGGAGGGGAGAGGAAAAAGTAAAATGTTATTTATCTATTATAAAGAGTTTCTGTTGCATTATGAACCATATCAAGTTATGTAATGTACCAGGTGGAAGAGAACTTGGATATAAGTTTGGATTATTTATTTAAAATATAGGTCCATGGATTCCACCCCAGACATACCAAATTAAATTCTGAGATGGAGTTAACAATGTGCATGTTCAACAACTTTCCTGGATGATTTTAATATTCAATGAAAGATGACAAATACTGAATTTTAGTCCATTCACCAATATTTGTATAGGAACCAAGTCTTAGCCATGCTACATTATGAGTCTAAATTTTACAATTTAGCTACAAAAAAAGAACTTAGTTCATCTTCCTTCTATTTATTTTATTGTGTAGTATTTCTTTTAAAAAATCTCACATAGAGGCATGACAATTTTTTTGTTGCTGGGTTTTATGTTCCTTAGCCTTTCATCATGCTTATTATGCCAGTTTCCAACCCTGTGTCTCTCCCACTATTTATTTTGTCTGGCTTCTGGGCTGTAAATTTTATTTGTTCCCTATGTTAATATCATCTTTTAGCATCATAGTCTGATCTTCCACCTCATAATGCATTTTTATAGCCTGGCTCCACTATTAGCTAGCTGACTGTTCATGGATAGAAACTTATCCACAGTCTCTGCATGTCAAAACCTTTCTTATCTTTCATGACCCAGGTCAAATATTACTTTCTTCACTCTGGTTTAATGAATCAATGAATAAATTAATTCTTGAACTGGGTACACTAAAAATTCATACTCTCCAGCATCATCTGAATTCTTAAAAATGCTCAGAATTGTTTTTATTCATTTTTTAATTACCTAATAAATGCCACATTAATTGACTTGTTCATTAAGTACTGAGTGCCAGCCACTCTTTTGGGCTTTTGGGCAATATTAGTAAACAAAACAAAGAGTTTTGTCCTTCCAAAGCTTACTTTCTACCAGCAGATACACAAAACACACATAATAAGTAAATTATGTAGTGAAAGGTAGCAAACTCTATTTAAAAAAGTAGATGAGGTGAGGATTGGAGTGCAAGGGGTGAGAATAAAAGCATGAAAGAATAGACTGGTGAAAAAAGGAAATTATGAAAATTTTTCCTTTAATAAAACTGGCCAGAACTTGGCTTAAAAACTGAAAAAAAAAAATGGTATGATCAGATTAGCCACAGTAAGAAACTGACATTTTGGCAAATTATTTGAAGGAGTGAAATAGACAAATGGAAATCTGAGGAAGTAATGTTCTAAGTAGAGGGAAGAACCAGGCCAAAAATCCTAAATAATGTTCCTGAAGTTTTCAAGGAATGATAGGGAGGTCAATGTGGCTGGATCAGATTGATGAGCAGGAAAAATAAAATCAGAGAGAACAACAAATCAGATCACCTAGGATCTTGTTAACAACTGTAAACATTTTAACATTTATTCTGAATGAAATGATGAGGAGTTTTTTGGCAAGCTAATTTGTTTCCCTTAGGTTTAAATTAAATCATTAAGAAATTTTTTCACACCCTCTTTCTCATTTGAGCCTAAAAATAATTTGTTATAATGAATCAGTTAGGTAATAATCTTGTCATTACAGATGACTTAATTCAAATCACAAATACACAAAAACTGCTACTTAATGGTGTTGTCTTAAACTTATTTTCTGTCTTCTGCAACTTAGAAATTGATTGAATATTAAAAAAGAAGATAAGAGTATGAATGAGAAAATAGTCTGGGGATATAGATTTGGAAATATCTACAGAGAAGTGAAATATACAAGCCATAATAATAGATGAATGCTCCCAAAGACAGTATGTAGAGAAGAGAGGATGTCCAAGAACTAAACCATATAAAACTATTTTGAATCAGACAGAGAAATAAGGGCTCAAAATGGAGACAGATAGAGAGGAAGGAAAAAACCTACAGTAGTAGAAATTCAGGGAAGTTAAGGGAAGAGAAACATTTTTGGTGAAAGCAAGAGGTCACAAAGGAATAGGATGGGAACAAGACTATAGTATTTGATTAAAAATTATTACAGGGGACCATTAAAAAGCACTTTTAAAAAATGAATTATTCAAAAGAAAAAAGACTACTGTATATATGAAACAGAGAGGAAAATTGCATATCTAAAATATGTATATAATTTATACAACTCAATAGCAAGAAAATCAAACTATCCAATTAAAACAAGTGCTGAATAGACATTTTTCCAAAGAGATCATGCCAATGGCCAATAGACATATAAAAAGATGCTCAACATCAGTAATCACTAGGTAAATGCAAATTAAAACCACAATGAGATATCACATAACACCTCTTAAAATGGCTATTATCCAAAAGAGTAGAAATGTTTTTGGAGAAAACAGAAGATACTCAGTGTTGGTGGGAATGCAAATTGGTGCAGTCCCTTTTTAAAACAGTATAGAGGTTCTTCAAAAAAAATTAAGAATAGAACTACTATATAACTCAGCAATTGCACTTTTGGTATTTATCTACAGAAAACAAAAAGGCATATGTACCTTAGTGTCCAAAAATCAATGAATGGATAAAGAAAATATGCTATGTATGTATGTACATATATATGTGTGTATACATACATGTATACACACATATATATATACATACCACACATGTACACACATACATACATGTATACACACCGCATAATGGAATATTATTTGGCTATAAAAAGAAAATTTTACCATTTGCAGCAGCATCCATGAAACTTAAGGGAATTATGCTAAGTGTAATAAGTTACAGAAACACAAATACTGCATGATCTCACTTATATGTGGGAAAACAAAACAAAACAAAAACAAGAGTTAATATATACAGAGAACATATAGGTGTCTGTCAGATGAAGGGATGGTGGGAGTGGGTGAAATTAGTGGAAACGGTTAAAAAGTACAAACTTCCATCTTTAAAATAAATGTCATGGGGATGTAATGTGTAGTATGCTGACTATATTTAATAATAGTATATTATATATTTGACAGTGTTAAGAGAATATTAAAAGTTTCATCACAGAAAAGCATTTTGTGACTGTTTTGGTAATGGATGTTAACTAAACTTCTTATGGTTATTTTTCAAAATATATACTTAATCATTATGAGGTACATTTGAAAGTAGTATAATGTTATATGTCAATGTACCTAAATAAAAAAGAAAAATAGAGTAAAAACCAAACACTCTAAACAGAACAGTTTACTTATCTACCTCATGAAGTGAAATGTGAAGAATTCTTCATCTATCTTTGAGAAACATGGCAAGCTTTACAAACATAATTTCAAATGCAAATTATTTTAACTCAAGAGTGTAAACACAGCTGACCCTGAAACATGTCAATAGCCTTATTTATGTCCTGCTATGATAATCAATAGGACTCTGGTGAGTGCAGGAAGGATACATAGTATGGTTTCTTTGGATACATAGTATGGTTTCTTAGGATATGGTTTCTTAGGATACATAGTATGATTTCCTAGGATATGGCTTCTTAGAATATGGTTTCCTAGGATATGGCTTCTTAGAATATGGTTTCCTAGGATATGGTTTCTTGGGATATGGTTTCTTAGGATATGGTTTCTTAGGTTACATAGTATGGTTTCCTAGGATATGGCTTCTTAGAATATGGTTTCCTAGGATATGGCTTCTTAGAATATGGTTTCCTAGGATATGGTTTCTTGGGATATGGTTTCTTAAGACATGGTTTCTTAGGATACCTAGTATGCTTTCCCAGGATATGGCTTATTAGAATATGGCTTCCTAGGATATGGATTCTTAGAATATGGTTTCCTAGCATATGGTTTCTTAGGATATCTACTATGGTTTCCTAGGATATGGCTTCTTAGAATATGGTTTCCTAGGATATGGCTTCTTAGAATATGGTTTCTTAGGATATGGCTTCTTAGAATATGGTTTCCTGGGATATGGTTTCTTAAGACATGGTTTCTTAGGTTACAGAGTATGGTTTCCTAGGATATGGTTTCTTAGCATATGGTTTCTTAGATACATAATATGGTTTCTTAGGATATGTTTTCTTAGGATATACAGTGTGGTTTATTAAAGTTTCTTACATTAAGATAATTTATTTATTTATTTCAACTTGATGGAAAGATCACAGCTATATGTAATAATTCTGAACTCATCAATACATAGATGGTATTTAGAGCCATTGAATTTAATGAAGTCACCAAGGGAGGAGTGTAAATAAGGAAGATTCAAAACCAAGTTTTAGGTCATTCCCTCATTAAAGGTTAGGTAGACGAGGATGCAATAAAATAGTAAAAAGCTATCAGTAAGTGCAGAGAAAACAGGAGAACATGGAGTTATAGAAGTCAAGTAAAGTAAGTGTTCTTAGAAAGAAGGAGAGGCTAGCTTTAATGCTATTGGACTGTAGAATAAGAAGAGGAGAAACGCACTGATGTGGCCCCAAGAAGGTATTTGGTAATCTTGAAAATAGCACTTTCAATGAAGAAGTAGAGGTGCAGGAGCCTTACTGGATGGTAATTATTCATATGGACATTTATTAAAGACCCTTGGTGGTGAATATATACAAGCCCAGAACACAAACCTGAAGTTGTGTTTCATAAATTAATTTAATATTTTGCCCCAACTTGTTTTCTCACATTTTACTTATTTTGCATAAAAACTGCTTGTAGAAAACAATCCAGCTATATGAAGTTCTTTTCTGTCACTTACCTTAAAAATGGTCCAGCAATATATTCATTGCTGTTGCCCTATTGACTACCCACCCATTGACTCAACCTCTAAGACAAACCTCTAAACAAGGGCATGCTTATTTCAGCTTCAGGTCTCAAAGCTGACTTTTTGAGTCCACTAGGAGAAAATGTACTTAAAATCTAGGGTTTTTGAGAGACATAAAAGAAATGTATAAATTCAAAAAAAAAAAAAGAAAGAAAAGAAAAGAAAATGGAGGTTCCCACCAGATTAAAAAAGAATGGAAGGACATTAATTGAAATTAGCAGCTCAAAGTCAAGATCCAGCTCTATCTATAGATTCTCTGATTTTAGCAGTAAAGAGTACAATAGCCCTACCATACTGAAAATAGGCACAGTATACTGTGTGAGAAAGTAGAGAAACACAGACTGATACACAGAAACCATGCAAATGAACTACACCTCAACTAAAGAACAGAGAAAGCCATAAACAGAGGACAACAAGGGGCCCCTCCATCCAAGGTGAGATGTCTACTTAAGCTTCCTCTTGTAGCCAGATTTTGGATGAAGGAGGATGGAAGAGGAGATCCCCTACAGTACAGATTATCAGTAAGAATAATGGTACATAAAGAAGATTAGTTCATATATAAATTAAATAATTTAATATTTTCCTATCTGAATCCCCATATGTTATATTTCCAACTAGCCCTGTCTGTATTTTGCTTATGTTTATGCTATATTCAGAAACTTACTAGGAGATGTATTTATATCTTACTTAAATTTGCCCCTGTACAAGTGTTAGTCAATTTTCATGTTCATTTTTTTGCTTAATTATAGAAAGTTAATTACTTTTGTAACATGACTCCATTTACAAGTAATTTTAAATACTTTCTTAAGTCACAGGCTAGTTCTCTATGCTCCAGTCTAAATATTATTCTTAACTTTTTGACATTTGTTTTGCAACCTTTTTTAGTCATTTTGAAGTATCCTTTATCTTTCTTACCTGAGAGTCCCAAACTTGTCAATATTGCAATAAAAGAGAACTATTCTTTAGAGAAAATAGAAATTCAAATCTTTAAAATATCTTTCATTTTCAAGACAATTGTCTCTAAAATAAAACAGAGTAAACATACCAAAGGAGCATATCTTGGTTTTGGAGGTGGAGGATGCCTCTTGCAGTGACATCGACCTTTGATCTTAGGTGATAGTGTAATAGGGTCACAAGGAGTTGCTAGTAGTTGTGGACTTCTTGGTGGATTAACTCTACACCCAACTGCTTGTTCTTTTTCTTTGAATGTAGTCTTTCTGAATGATGTTCTTACATTTCTTTTTAGTTCCGGCACTCCCTGTGAATCTGTAGATGTGCCATCTGATTCTTGAACTCCTTTCTTTTTAGCCCCATATTTATACATTGAATCATCAGAATCAGCATCTGAACTTTTGATCAATCCATGTTTCTTGGCATCTTTCTTAGAAGACTCATCAGATTCAGTATCAGTAGACTCTATCTTCTTCATAGCATCCTGCTTCTTGGCATTTGTCTTTGAACCTCTCTTAGCTTTTTTTATATCCAAATCAGATTCAGTTTCACTAGACTCTTCAGACTTTATTGCAGACTTCTTTTTGTCAAATCTTACTGACATTTTCCTAGCCATCTTTTCATCTTTTTCACCCACTTTTGAAATCCTTTCAGATTGAGGATCGGCATCAGTTGATTCTGTGTCCTTTTTGGCATCCTTTTTCTTGTCATCCTTCTTTGAACCTTTCTTATACTTTGAATCCTTTTTACCTTTTTTTGCATCTGATTCAGACTCAGATTCTGCATCAGTAGAGTCTGTTTTCTTTGATTCTTTCTTCTTGTCACTTTTCTTCAAATCTTTCTTAGCCTTCTTTGAGCCTTTCTTTTCATCCTTTGAGGCCTCAGATTCATCAGTAGACTCTGTGTCCTTCTTTGCATCTTTCTTTTTGTCTTTCTTTTTATTTTTTTTACTTTTCTTTACATCTTTTGAATCTACAGAATCAGTATCAGAGCTTTTACTTCCTTCCTTCTTTGAAGACTTCTTTGAATTATTCTGTGAGCAGTTCTTCAACCACATATCAAATTCCATGGGTTCAGCACCAGATTCCTCTAAAGATATCATTAAATCTGTATTTTCACTGTTTTTTGAGCAGGCCTCAGATTTGGCATCAGAATTGTTCTCTGAGGTCTTGGAATCCTTTTGGGTACATATGGATTCATATCTCTAAAAAGGTTGGTGAGAATAATAAGAAGAATCTTTGACAATGCAATATACAGATAACATATCATAGAATTTTACACTTAAAACCTATAATAAATTTTATAAGCAAATGTCACCCCAATTTAATTTAATTTTAATGACATTTAATTTTAAAAATGTCATAAAATCAAAACCAGATTTTGAATGAGGTATACCTCTATATTGTGAAAGTTGAAAATAGTTTAGCTTCTTTTTAACCATCCATTTAAAACTGTTTTTTTTGTTTTATTTTTCAGTGTCCTATATGTGGTTTTGTGTTTATGTGAGATAAATTTACTTTAAAAATAAAATTACTTTACCTTAGAGAAGACCTAAGGATTTTCTGAATGATTCATATTGGGGTTGAAGCAGCCCCACAATGATCCATATTGATAGCTTTTCAGGGCCTGTACTTACAATTGATACTAGGCTCCTTTTGGACCTCAAAACAAGAGATATTTTGGAACATTTTGTGTATCCTTCACCCTCAAGTTAGTTCAAAAATAACCTTATGCCCATCAAGTTTGTCATGACAATTCTTGTGATAGCTGTTGCCTTCAGGCCTAACCTCATTTCTACTCCTCTTTCAAAGTCTCTGATCAAATTAAAAGCCTGGGAGTCCTACTGTGAAGTACTGTCAAAAGCAAGGACATAAAACAAAACAATTGTTTGATCCACACTAATTTGTGGTGAAGTAGTGTAATTTTTTAAACTCCCACCCAAACATTTGACCAATCTGAATGGCATAGTGGCCACACAGATTAATTTTACATTTACTTTTTATATTCTTTCAACTATTCCATAGAGACATCACCAGGCAATGAAATGGTCATATGGAACTAAAGGAAGATCATAAACAGAAGCCTGTACTTGTATCACTACAGATATAATGGCCCTTAAATAAATTCATTGAATCTAAGTCTGCTTTAGGAGATGACCTTAAAACATATTTTGATATCAGCATGGGTTGACCTCTGAGCAGTAGTTTTTTTTTAACTTGATTAATTTTCTTTCATTTTTTATAAAAAAAAACTTGTCTTTATTAACTGGCAGTGGCTGAAGGGCAAATTAATAATGGGGGCTTGTAGTGAGGTGCACCTGCTGAGTAGGAAACAGAAGGACTGTGATATGCCAAGGACACGCTATTACTGGAGAAAAGCAAATGGAAGATGCTCATAGTGGCACCGTGTGTGTGTGTGTGTGTGTGTGTGTGTGTATGTGTGTGTGTGTGTGAATTCAATGAAAAACTTGCCCTCAAACTCCCATAACTGTCCTCAATAGTCACATCTGGACAGGGGAAGGGTAGTGCTCTTTTGTGCAGAAATTCCTGATAACGCTTGTTTCCTGAGGCAAGTGCATGAATATACAAACAGAAATATGCATTAGGTATATGTATTACTCATCAACAAAACTCTAACATCTAACAGAATATTTAACACATAGTAGGGAATATAATGCTTAACTTTTCACTGTTGTGAACACTTTCTTTCACTTGCTGCATACTGGTAGCCAGGAGTTCACAGCCTTGACCACACACATAAAAGGCCACCATGTTCTGCTTCTTATTATGGACATTTGTCACATGCATAGCCTTTCTTTTTGCTAGTGAATAACTACTTTATAAAAGCAGTAGAAAATTTGAATCTTCCAGTATCTAGTTTAGATTGAGGACAATGGAGAAGCTCTGAAATCTCATCAAGATCACCTCATGTTCTAAGTTTCGTAGCTGGTAAAAGTTTCCTGAGAGATCCCACCATTTGCAGCATTAGGTTCTCTAGCTTGCTTATTCTATTAGCTGTATAATGTTTGAAATGGAGAGACACATATAAATAAAAGCTAAATATGAGGTAAGTAAAGGCAACCTGTTTTAAGGAAAAGTATAAATTTTAAAATATCTGCTTCCAAGAGGTAGTAAAATTAAAATGATACATATCTATATTTATTCATTATATAATCTTAAATTTAGTTTTAAAATGACCTTTTCATTACTCACAGGAACTGTGACTTGTAATTTTGAAAGTCTCCATTTCTTTTCTCTGCCTGTCTGAGGTTGTTTAGGAAATGTTAAAGTGAAGTGTTCTTGATTACATAATTTTCTGCTTGATTTGCTCACTAACATAAAAGAAGACAATAAACAATTTGCAATTAGAAGCTGGACCCTCATAAGCACTGAAATATTCATGAGTAAGAAATATATTGTTTAAATTAAGTTATAACTCAAACTATCTCCTTTCCTCCTGGAGTTTGTAGTTTATTTGCAAATCACTTAGAGATTTCAATGAGATTTTCCCATAAAAGCTTATCTCCCCATTTAACAATAATTATATTTTAAAATGACATTTGTAATTTTTTAAAATTTTAATTAAACTTATCAGGGGGCAATGGTTAATGAGGTTATAGACAATGTGACTTCTTGTATAGTCCTCATAATAGCTAGCTCAATGCTGAGAATAAAGTAATTAGTAAAAGTCTCAATTGATTAAATCTAAATGTTTTGCTTAGCACTCCTCTGACCTCAATGACATTTCAAGAACAAAAATTAAGGCCAGAAACTCAAATACTACATTCAATTCTGTGAACTCTATTTTAAAAAAGGAAAAAGACTTGAGTTTGTATATTGCACTGAATACCCAATGCAATATACAGATGATGCATCATAGAACTTTATAGTTGAAACCTATATAATTTTATTAACCAATGCCACCCCAAGGAATTAAATAAAATTTACTAATGGAACATATACACACTTGAATACATCCAAAATACAGTGATCAGGAGAATCACCCTATCTGGTAGCTATGAAAAAAAGAGGGACTGTTAAGGTAACTAAGGACAGTTCTCCTGGAGATGGGAAGGCTAATAAAAAATTTGATCACTACATTTAAATACTTAAGGAGCTATTATATGGAATAGTAGTAATAGCATTTTTAGAATAGCTGCAACTGTTAACACTAACATAATGCTTATTATGTGCCAGACAGTGTCTTAGGCACTTTATGCATATGAGCTCATTTAATCTTCAAACAACACTTTGAATTAGATAATATAATTTATAATTGCCTCCATTTTATAGAAATTGCCTCAGTGCTCCATTTTTCTCCATTATGTAGAAAAATAAAGCACTGAAAGAGGTTATATCATTTGCCCCAAATCATAAAGTAAATAGAAGAATTAAAATCCAAACACAGATAGTTTGGTTCCAGTGTTCATTCTCTTAATCACAAAGTTAGAAGCTTCTTTTGTGTTTCATGAAGGAGGAACTAGAATGAATAGGTAAATGTTGTAGCAGTGCAGACAGATTTAAGTTCAATTTATTAAGGAAAATATTTCTAAAGTGTCTGTGTAACAAATATACCATCCACTTTCATGTTTTAAACTATATTTTTGTTTTCTACTTTTGGTTTTGTTATTGTGAATTTTAAACACAAGGAAACCTTATGAATTTAAAGTTGTTTTTTATTATGAGGAAGAACAAATGAAATATTTCTTTTTAACATAGTGAGTAAAAACCCCCATCAAGACTAGAAATATTTCACATATACACACATACCAACATATACATACATGTACACACACAAATCATTCTCCAAAATTGTAACAAAAATTCAAGGCATTCTATGCTTTATCATATTGAGTGGTAGATACTGGTAATTTATCCCTTAATGTACTTTCAAATATAATATGAATAGTATTGAACTCCAAAGAGACTAAATTCTTACTTTGCAAGGTATCATATGCTTCGATGTTTGCTTCTTGTCTGTTAAAAAAAAGAAAATGCTTTAATTGAATATATACTATGGCTAATAAAAGATATCATAATGATAATATTATTAAGCCATCAATAGTAAAACTAAGAAGTCTTATGCATTCTAACAACTCCACATCTAAAAAAAGTATACTTATAATTCATGTCACAGTTTCTTTCCTCTAAATCAAGTTATAGATGAATGAAAGTGTATTTTCACCAGAAACTTTAAGGTCTAAATAATAGTAAGCCCACATATTTTCTAAAGTCACTAAATAAGTTCAGAAAAAAACACATTTTTTAGTTTTTTCAGTACCACTAATAAAATCAAATGAATAATAATGTGTGATAGTGGCATATGTAAGTATTGCTCTGGATTATGAATTGTTCTTAGACACAGGGAAAATTGGTCCATGATATATTTTATTTGCAAATTGCCAACTTGATCTGGTGATCATCACATGGCCTACTGAGAATATACATGGTATAATTTATTTTTAAAATAATATTTCCTTACTAGCAGGAACAATGAGTTGTGACCATTCCTAATTCTAAGATTATATTTACATACACAAATGCTCTAGGGTTTTTTCCTTTTCCAAATCATCACATTAGTAAACAAAACCAAAAATAAATAAAAATGGTCAAATGTATTTATGCTTTACTGAAATATATTTTCATTTCCTAAATAAAGTTCTAGTATCCAGCCCAAAGCTTGGTCCATACTCATCATTAAATAACTACTGACTTAGGAAAGATTTTGGAGACATTGAGTAATAAAAATATATAGTCTAGTGGTTCTCCAACTGAGAATAAACATCAGAATTAACTTGGAAATTTTAAGAAAAGTAAATATTCCTGAGAACTCCTGAATCCATGACGCAGAATCTGTGGCTGTGCTTAATCAAGTATGTATTTAAAAAATTTCTTTGGTTATTTAAAAACAATTTCTCTGGTTATTTGGATACTCAGTTCTGGTTAAAAACCAATGATCTGAATACTCTTTAGAAAGAAAACTTCATAGATGCCTTAAATAGTTCAACGTTGTGCTTTTTGCCTTTGCAAAGGCAATTGATCAATTAGTCTGCATTCGAATCATAGTCATCCAATAGTGTAGCTACAAGATATTATGGTCTGTGATCCTGGGAATTTTAGTTTGAAAATCTAATCTGCTTGAATGGGTTATTATTTTCATATTCCTGGAAAAAGACATTGCACTTAACATTGATTTTGACTTCTTTTCTACAGTTGAAAGTAATGTTTTCTAAACTTACTTTTGAGCACAACCTGTGTATAATTTATATTTTACTGTAATAACATGACATAAATCATACTTTATAACAGACAATTTTAAAGATGAAATAAAACATATAAATTGAAGTTCTAATATCTTATTCATACATTTAAATGGATTACTTTGTACATGTACCTCACTCTGGAGAACAGTAGAAAAAGCAATCAAAGAACAGTCAGAAAAAGGACAATTTAGCCATATGTTATGTTATGCTTGCTTTATATAGATGCAATCTCAGTCTCAGGTTAATAGAAGCCTAAATATAATTACAAGTCTGAATAGTTTTTGTCCTTTCAAAGCATATTAGGGTTTTATTTTAATTGTATAAATGATTGTGTGAATATTTCTTTGGTACATAAGGCCAAACTATATGTTGACATAAAAGAGAAAATGAGTAAGAGATGTCAGAAGACAAAGGAATATTTTAAAGGTATAATAGAAAAAATTCAATGTAGCATTTTTTCCAAAGAAAACGTATTTTTAATAACATAAAGACTTTTTATGCAAACAAAAATGTGTCAGTTCTTGCCAGTAGAAAGCACTAAATGAATACCAATGAGAATTCTTTAGGTGGGAGAAAATGAGACAAGGTGAGGTACAGTTAATACAAAATGAATAAAAACCATGAAAATAAGTAAATATATGAGTGCAAAAATATCAATTATTTACAATTAATAATGGTACCAATCTATTGACTTTAAAATAAAAAAAATTTTGCAAAATAATATTTATGGCAGTAATAGTGCATAAAAGAGAATGGAATAAGTGGAGGTAAAATGTTGTAATGCGCTTCCACTGTCTGGGGAGTGGTAAAAATTGTAATTTGTACTAAACTATAATAATTTAAAGGATTATTTTGTAGCCTATAAGATAACTATAAAAGTATAATGTAAATATATATAACAACAAAACAGAAAGGAAATTTGAGAAGTTTGATTAATATAAAGTGAATCAGGAAGCAAGAAATAAAGAAAAAAGATATAGAACCAGAGGAACCAAATATTCAAACTATGGAAAGAGAGAATCACCAATAACATATAACAAATTCCCAGTGATCCCACTTCTGGGAATTTATCTAAATAAACCTGAAATAGTAATTTGAATGAATATATACAGTCCTATATTCACTGTAGTGTTATTTACAGTCACCAAGATTTGGAAGTGGCCCAAGTGTCCATCAGTAGAGGAGTTCATAAAACAACAGTGGTACATTTACACAATGGGATACTACACAGCTAAAAAAGAAGAAACTTTTACCCTTTGTGGCAGGATGGATGGACCTGGAGAACATTATGCCTAGTTACATAAGCCAGTCAGAGAAAGACAAGTACCATATGATTTCACTCATATGTGGTATCTAATGAAGAAACTAAACAGTGAAATAGAAACAGTCTCAGCAGGTTGACAGCTCTGGGGGAAGGGTTGGGGTGGTGGAGGGATTAAGCAAACAAGAAAAAAAGAAAGAGTTTATGAACATGGACAACATGTTGGTGATGGCAAGGTGGGAGCACAAGGGTAGGTGGAGGTGGAAGAGGGTATGGGAGGAAAAATGGTGATGGAAAAAATAAAAGTAAATTTAAAATTGTGAAAAGAAAGGTAACAGGTGATATCTGAAGACATGAGACCCATAACTACTGAATTCTGGAGAACAGAAGAATGATTTAGAAATCCTATTGGGTAACCAAGCAGACACCTAATTCAAGTTTCGTCCAGAGTTAAGAGCAGATGTTGAAAGGAAAACAGCCCCCACTATACAGGCTATCAAGAAAACAGCAAAATATAACCAGAGACATTGAAATAAAGAACAAACTGACAGTAACCAGAGGGGAGGAGGGAGGGAGATAATGGGGGGAAAGAGGGAAGGGTTTTCAGGAACATGTATAAAGGACACATGGACAATCCAAGGTGGGGTGAAATCAGGGGAAGGAGGTGGGGAGGGCTGGGGTGGAGGGGAGAGGTGAGGGGAAAAGGCAAAAAACTGTACCTGAACAGCAGTAAAAAATATAATTAAAAAAAAAGAAAACTGTTTTTGAGAAAGAGGCAAGTTTTAAATAAAGAAAGTGGAGGTAATTCACAGAGGAAGTAGAGAATTTTGCTAATGAAAGTGTGTTTGATAGGGATAACACCCAATGATAACATAATCCTGAGAGCTTTGTGATGTAAGCAGTAACATCAGGTGTGGGCAGCATCCAACTAAACATATCTTTATAAAAGCATTAGAGAGCTCAATTTTAATATAGGGATAAAATCATTCTTTTTCTTTCAAAATTATTGAATTTCCTTGATGTAAAAGTGGCACATACAAATACAAAAGATCCAAACATTACAGGATTTGTTGTTTAAGAAGAAAAAAGCCTTGTAGATTTTTAAAATTTGAATTTTTAAGTCAAAGATTCTCTAAATGTTGTTTTCATTATTCAGGTTATACACCATTTTGTGTGTTTACCAGTTATTGACATATGTTTTTCTATAAATTTTTGGTAATATGCTTTATTTTTATGCCACCTTAATTGTATCTTTGTTGCTGATTTTTATTTATAAGGCTTTTACATTAGATTGTACCATAATACATTTGTATTAGTTAAAATGTTTTAATAGTAATAATCTGATATGGTTCATCTTAATACACATGAATATTAAGTATTAGCTCTAAGTCAATATGCCCTGTCATTGTAATTTTTGTATTAATTTTCACAACATTTTAAGAGTGCATAGCCTTTTGAAATATTGAGCAATATTGAAAGATGCAGCCACTTTTAGAAAGTGAACTCAGTATACTGTCTGTAATTAGAAATATTAGAAAGTTTTTGTTTTTGTCAGAAGTTGGAATGATCTAGTTTTCTTTACACATACAATTAAGTGTATTAAAACTCATAAAGGATTAGTCTGTTTTATCTTGCTTTCCACTTTATGGTGGTTTTACACATTAGTTCCTTCCTTTCTTTGTCAAATAAGATGTGGTTAGAAGTACACACAAAGACAGAGAGTAAATGGTCAAGACTATGGAGCTACTTTGTGAAAGAGCCGGAAGTAGTCAAATGTGAATGCACAGCACTGAAGATATTCCTTCATTTGAGTGTTTAAAACAGAAATTTTAATTTACAAATAAAATTATTATAAAAGAAATAATACTTATGTTAAACAATATAAATATGTAGTTAAATTGAGCATGATAGTTTTTAAAAACAGTGGAAAGTATTAAAAAGAGTACTTACAATCTTAGAAGAGACATTTGCCTGGCCTCTATGTTGCCAGGACCTCAGGAAAGTAAGTTTGAACTGGCAATGTGTGGTGATGAAACATTTACATCACAAAGAGATTGTGAGCAACAGGGAGCAAAGGGACTTCACAGAGTAACTATATTTCACAGTACGGTTTGAATCACAGAATCAGTTTTTCATTGAGTGAATCTATCTGGTTGTCTTATAGACATATACATGTTTGATAATGTATTTTAACAGTACTCTGGAGCATTTATATGTGCATACAGATGCATACAAATGTGTATGTACGTGTTTGTGAAAGAAGTATACGGTCTGAAAGTAAAACAAAACAACATGAACATTTGTGGCTGTAATTTTGTACATTATCTTTATATTCAGGTTTTTCCCTTAAAAACTATGTATATATTCACGATGATTTTCCCATAAAATAACTTGAGTATAGTTTGTTTTTAGACTTGTAAATTAAGCAAAGGTAAAATGTGTAATACAGCTAATGGGTAATAATGTTGTACACTTGTCACCTGTGTGGGTGTACTAAACAATGCGAGCCACAATATTCAGTAGAAGTCAAGAAAATAAATAAATAGGAAATGAAGTGGTCGGTTCGGCCTTCGCTGCCGCTGCCGGGCATCCAAGCGGCGAATTTGACCGCGGCGCCGTCTGTCCACCGGTGGCTCAGCGGCCGTTAACCGGCCCTCTGGGGCCGCTGCGGCCAAGGTTTTCAAGCACTTTTCTGCCTCTAAGGAAACAGAAGGAGAAGGCGGGAAACGATGGACAGGAAAAGTGGACGTCCCCAGCCCTCCCGACCCTCCTGCCGGTGATAAGGTGGCACTTCCTGGTCCCGAAGGTTGGCGACACGGACAGCCTTGGGGAAGTTCGCTGTTTCCAGCAGGCTAAACACCGGGTCACACTATCAACAGGATCAAGTTCCGAGACAGCTCGTCCTCTGGTCCTGAAGACAGAAGAGGTACCATCCAAACACGCTGAGAAGGAACAGCCAGTGATTTAAGAGTAAAATCGGACAACTCTGATTTAGAAACGCTATGTACTACAATCTCTCAAAAATCTTCCCTTGGTCAAAGTAAATTCACAAACCTGTCGCACAATATTGACTTCTGAAGAAAATTAATACAAATCCATTCAAGTTTTAACTATAAAATAAACCATGATAATAAAAAGAAATAACAATGTGTAAACAGCCTTGAAAAATTTCCATACCCTCACACCCAGTCTTCCTACTCCTACGAATTTATCCTAAATTACTTATTATTTTGGCATGAAAAATGTTCACTACAATTTTACATAAAACATTTAAATTTAAAAACGCTATAAATTTCTAAATTTACAGAATGGTTTCATTATTGACTAGATTAAAACTTTATAATACCAGTAATTATGTCTGTTTTACACTCACTTTATCCCCAAAATTTCAATTAAAAAAACCCAGGAATATAAAACTGTACATGCAGTTGGATATCAACCATATAAACCTAACATATTTACTGTGCAAAGAAAGAAAGACATCAAAATTTTAATAATACAATTATACTTTTATTTTTTCATGTAATCTTTTGAAATTAAAAGTCACTTAAAAATTTTTCAATGTAAATTTCTGTGGCTTTTTTTAGATCAATGTACATACTACTCAGAAACTTTACATAAGAAAATTATTTCAGACCTAATTTAGTAAAAGGCTATTTATCATATATCATACTGAAAAAGTTTATATATACTATGGATATATCAACAACCAAAAAATAATATTAACAATATATGTAAAACATTCCAACTGAAAATAGAAATCATAGTCAGAACATTTCTATTCTTGGATTATTTCTGCTGATAAAAAATAAACATTACCTATAAAAACTGCTAAGGAAAGCCCAATTAAAAATAATCTTAATAAAAAACTACTTCAATTTATTTTATTTTATTTGTTATTACCTCCCTACCCCAGTCATCTGCACCTCCCTCCCCGGTTTCCACTCTTTCTTGATCTTGTCCATGTGTCCTTTATAGTACTTCCTGTAAACCCTTTTTTAATTCTTTTAAGTTACATGATAAATCAATTAAAACACAAAATGATATAAATATAAACACAGTTTTAATAAACAAAACTTCAACATTTCTAAACCATAGTTAAGGTATACTGACTAAATAATAACTACAAAAATATAAAGCTCTAAATTGATTATTCTAATTATTTTAGACAATAAAATCAACATTTTGATTTTTTTATTTGTACATATTGTTGCTCATTTGAACTTTGAATCTTAGGGGGGAATGAATAGGGAAAGGAAAGACATACCTTGTGTATGTCTTAGGATGAAGTAGAGTACATGCCTTGTATGACCCCATCACCAAATCAATGCCAAGAAAAGACCACGACTGCACATGTCTCCTCTTCTGTTTCTATTTTGTTCCACTTGCTCCCTCTTTTCTTTCACCTCAAAGCTTTCCCAGATTAATTTTAATGAGATTTTACCTGCATACAACTTAGGAAACTGTAATACCATAGAGACATATACTATGAGATTTCTCATATGCCCTGTGCTTCTTCAAAGATAACTTTGAGTTTTGAAGAAACAGAAGAAAACATTCCTCTTTTTATTGATTGATTATTGATTGATTGATATTTTCCCACATTTTTTGGGTTGTTCAAGTACAGTTGTTTCCACTTTCCTGCAATCATTCCCCTTTTTTTGTCATCACTTTCAGTCTTTACCAACATTTACAAGCAGACTGGCAAGAGATCACAACCCTATTTTGGTCCTCCCTGTCACCCTATTATTATTTTTTTCCTAACTCTTATTACCTTCTACAGAACTTATTTCTTTATCCCCTACCAATAGAAAATAAAGTCAATAAGGGCAAAGATGTTTTTCTGTTTTATATACTGATGTATCCCCACTGCCAAGAATAGTGCCTGGGAAATAGACGGCATTCACAAATTTTTATTGAATAAGCATATAAATTATATAATCTAATATGTTATCACATAATAAAATATTGCCTATCTCAGGTATTTGCTTTCACTAAGGAAGCATCATTGATGTCAATAACCACTAAAAAAATAAGATTTAAACAATAAATCTGCCACTTACTAGTTATAGAACAATGCCAGCCACTAATTTTGAGCCAGAATTTGTGACTATGTTGCATTTTCATTTTTCATTGACCTCTGCTGGTCCTTGTTGTGAGGATGGAGTGATTTGAAAGGATACCCTTGCCAATAAAAACATACTGAATTGAGATTCAGGCAACCAGTATTGAAATGTTTACCTTGTCACTAATTATATGGTCCTGGACAAGCCAATTAAATTGCCCTTAGTGTCTCAATCTGCAACAAGGATGAACTACATAACTAGTTTACCTGAGGTGATATAAAATGTTAAGGATCTAGGAGGACAGTAATAGATTGATCCAGAGCTATATTCCATTAAAAAGTGGATGAATTCTTTGTAGATATGTTCTACATAAAGCAAAGGAATCTGAATTACTTTGCATGTAGTATATTGATCCATTAAGTTAACGTTGCCCTTTCATACTAATCAGACATCCTTTCTGGCAATCATATACAATGACAATAATTGTGAAAACTACAACTTCATGGATGTTAGGGTTTAAGGTAAAAAATAAAATCTGCAACGGTCCTTCTAAGCCCTATTTTCATCATTACCCAGGAAGGTCCAGCATGTTAAATGAAGTCTGATGTATGTCCATCTACTTAGAACAATGGTTCTCAACTCTAATTATTCATGAGTGCACTATCAAACTTTGATCAATAGATAATATAAATGATTGTTACATGTCCATCCTTGACGATGGACACCTCAAGGCTTGTCAAAAGGACACTTGAAGTGACTGACATTCAGTGGGATGAAACTTTTAACAAACTAAAAAACACAAAATAGGATGTCAAATTTGACCCAACAATCTTATGTTCCCTGGAACTTCCAGGGCAAACCCTATTGAAGGTATAGCTATTTCCATTTTTGGGTTTGCTTATTTATTTTTGATGTTGTTTATAATTCAATCACTCATGCTTAGCAGCCTACTGCTTCAGAATAGGGACTCAATAAATATTTGTTGAATGCATAAATAATGTAAGAGAATGTATGATAAATAAGTCAGAGGGTCAAAGCTGAATATGCAGAGGAAGTCCGAGGCCTACTAGAGTAATAAAAATATTCTGAATGATTTTATAATGGATATATGTCATTATACACTATATTCTCCTCAAAAAATAACAGGCAATAGAAGCCAATAAAGTAAAAGCTTTAAAGCATTGAGGAAAAGTAATTGTATTTCATAAATCTGAAATTTTATTTCCAGTCAAACTATCATTCAGGAGTATATGTTATATATTTGTCCAAACCCGCAGAATTTACAAAAGCAAAAGTGAATCCTACATTAAAGTATGGGTTCTCAGTGATTGTAATGTAACAGTGTAGGTCCATCCTTAGTTTAAAAACACACACACACTATTCTAGTGAGTGATGCTGATAATGGAGGAGGCTATGAATGTGGGAGGAAAGGGTACATGAGAAATGTCTGCACCTTCCTCTCAATTTTGCTGTAGACCTAAAACTTCTCTAATAAAATGTCTTAAAAAAGAGAATGTATGATAAAAATAGTTGTACTGAGGTTGACATAAAGGGCTGACAGGCAGTAACTCAAATAATACAAAAGTGGGCATTCTATAGATCTTGAGTGATAATATTGCAATAGTTCTTATATTGCAAATATTGTAGTGTTGTATAGTTCTTGTTAGAATATTTTACTTGAACCATGTGCTCAGAATTTCTCCTTTTCAAACATATGCTAGAACCACATGCTCACACAAAACTGTAAATCAGAAGAACTTGCAATTTGCCCTGGCTGGTGTGGCTCAGTGGATGGAGTGCCAGCCTACAAGCCAAAGGGTTGCCAGTTTGATTCCCAGTCAGGGCACATGCCTGGGTTGCAGGGTGGCCCCCAGTGGGGGGCACACAAGAGGCAATCACACATGGATGTTTCTCTCCCTCTCTCTCTCCCTTCTCCTCTCTCTAAAAATAAGTAAATAAAATGTTTTTTAAAAAGAATTTGCCATTTAAAAGTGGTGTTTGTCTAAAACATATGAGAAAACTTTACTAAATGTTGTATTTACATGTGAGACCCATAACAACTAAATGGTGACTAAACTTTGAGAAGACAACTGAAAGTCAATGACAGAGTTCATTAGATATTTATTCTCATTGTTTAAATGGTGACATTTTTTTAAAAAGAAGGAATCAGAAAAATAGACAGGTACCACCCATGCACTGCCTTTTGGTTGTTCCTTATGATGATAACTACTACATATAAAACTCCCACATTTTAGTATGTGAACATGTGAATTCAATTCATTTTTCTATTTTTGGTCATTCCCCTCATACCCTTGATACCCACACCCACTGAAAAATAATGTGATAAGCCTTATTGGTTGTGTATCCAATATTTTTCCCTTCCTCTGTCTTCCTTGCTTGTCATCACCATAGAAACTACAAAGTCCATGTACATACTTTTTAAGTCTTCCTTGAAGCTAGGAGTGGCCACTTGACCTACATTGATATAACAATAAATAAAAATACTTCTAGGAGGTGTTGGAGATGTTATTTTGTCATAAAATCCCTACCTTCTTCCTGCTTGGTATATTGTTATGTGAAGACATAATACTCAAAAGTACAGTGGTCATCTTGCAAACATAAGGGGGCATATTGACAATACTAAAGATAACTGGAACAAAGATAGTAGGAGTCTGGGTCTTGATGGCATTACTAAGCCACCAAATGAATTGTGGAAATATTCCTTTCAGAAATCCTGTTAAGAAAACAATAATATCCTCATGGTTTAAGCTGCTGTCAATGGCAGTTTCTGTTCTTTTTTTCAGAAAGTAATAGCAACCGATCTAAACTTCCACGTCAATTTATAAATTTGTGTCTTTTTCTAGTGTGTCTCTTTGTCTCTAATAGTATTCTCCCTCTCTGTTTTTTCTACCATTTTTAAAGTCAAAAACCAGATCAAATATCACTTTTTCTGGGAAATCTTTCTCTATTATTCGGAGTTAGTTGCTTGCCAAACAGAGTTAATAATCAATTCAAAAAGTAATTATTGAGGAACTACTTTATGCCAGATATTGTACTAGATGCTAATAATTTAACCTTTAAAAGACTCTTCTGGAACTTACAGGTCCATAGTAGGTATAATTGGTTATATACCAACATACATTTGCCCATTTTTCCTTAGTAACAAAACCCTAGTTTTGTTTTATTACCTATACTTGCCCTATATAACTTAAAAGAGGACAAACTTATCTAGAGCTCTAGATATAAATCACTGTTGTTTTCAGTCATTGTTTAATATTTTTTGTTACTGACTGATGTAGGAGTAGGAATATCCAGTTCTAGCCAATGATATATGAGCAAAGCGTTCTGGAAAGGGTTCCCATAGACTAAAGCAACAATTACCAGAAAAGACAGTCCACTTTCATCTCTTAGAAACATTTGTGTCTGGTTGCAATTCTTGAAACTAGTATAACAGTAATCTTGTAACCTTAAAGAGAACCAGACAAAAAATAAAGCTAAACAACTAAGGTGGTATAATTTAGAGATATAAATTATATTCTTTATGACATTGGTGATCTCTTGAATTAACCAACCCTAAAACTTATACTACCTTTAAACATCCTGCTATGTAACATAATAAATCTCTTGGTTGCATAAGCTTATTTGAGTTAGGAGTCTTTAATATCTGCAGCTAAATGCATAATTACTAACAGTCTAAGAAAATAAAAAAGCAAGATGGTAAATGATGAAGAAACCGGAGGAAATTTCTTTGGATCTATTTATTAACAAAGTAAGTATGTGCTCATTCTTAAGCATATAAATAGACCACAAAAATATTTTGGCTGATTATTTGTAGATCAAAGATTTCACTACTGACATTGTTTTTAGGGCATGAAATTTTTGCATTGGCAGTGGGAAGTTTGATTCAATTTTATGATCCCACTTCCTTTGTGTCTATCTGAAAAATAGCTGGCTGATATTACAGATATTGTCTGTGATCATAAGAGAGAAGATGACTAATTGTGTAGAAATGAGAGTCTTGGACCTTGGCCTTATTTTTATTGAACTCTAATCTATCAACCAACTTGCTGTGGTATTTGTATTTCAATTAATAGTCTAGTAATTGTCAATATGTTATAAGACTAATGCCATTTTTTAGCAAAGCCATGGCTTTTCCATCACATTTTATCTGTGTGTCTTTTAAGCTATTGTAAACCACTGGCAATTGGCATTAGCTTTAAGCAAATTTTTATTTTTATTTTCAAGCATCCTGGTAATAACAGTGTGATATTTTCCTATAAAAATTGGGCTGCACAGGCAAATCACCGCAGTTTTCATTTAGAAGGTTATATCCACAGACACATATTCATAATACACCAATTTTTGTGACAGATAAGATTTTTTTATGTTCAGGGTTTTTATTTCTTATGGGTTTTAATTGAAAGGTCAAGGCAACTACCTATGCACTGGCTTAATCTTCTTGGAAATGAATACTGTCTGAAATTTATAATTATTTCAATGCTCTTTAGCCAATAATGTAAAAGCCACTTGTATATCTCCAAATTCATAAAGGTTACACTCACATTTAGGAACTTGGTTAGATAAATGGGAATATGTGAAAGAAATAAAAAGTATCCAACATACTAGACTGAAGTAGGTCAAGACCGTGATTAACAAATAAATTGTCTATAGAAGAAAGCATAGGGAAAAACTCTTTGACATTGGACATGACAATATTTTTTAGATGACACCAAAACACAAGCAACAACAACAACAAAAAATAAACAAATGGCACTGTGTCAAACTAAAAAGAGTCTGCACAGCAAAAGAAACAGAACAAAATGAAGGGGCAACCAATGGATTGAGATAAACATATTTGTAAACCATATTGGATGAAAGGCTAATATACAAATTATATGAGACATAGACAACTTGGTTGTTTTTTTAAAGTGAAATTAAAAATTAGGATCAGACCTAAAATTTTCCAATGTAAACATTCAAATAGCTGATCACTATAGAAAAAAGATGCCCAACATTACTAATTGTCAGGGAAATGCAAATGAAAACCACAATGAGATACTACTTCAAACCTGTTGGAATGGCTATCACCAAAAATATAAGAGACAACATGTGTTGGTGAGAATGTGGAGAAAAGGGAATTATGTACCCTCTTGCTGGGAATGTAAATAGGTACAGCCACTATGTACAACCATATGGAAGATTTTTTAACTATATTTTATTGATTATACTATTATAGTTGTCCCATCCACCCACTTTATTCCCCTCCACCCGGCACACTCTCTCCCACCCACATCCCCCCCTTTAGTTCATGTCCATGGGTCGTACATATAAGTTCTTTGACTACTACATTTCCTACACTGTTCTTGCCCTCCCCCTGTCTATTTTCTACCTACCATTTATACTACTTATTCTCTGTGCCTTTTCCCCCTCTCTCCTCCCACTCCCCTGTTGCTGACCCTCCATGTGATCTCCATTTCTGTGATTCTGTTCCTGTTCTAGTTGTTTGCTTAGGGTTTTTTTTTTTAATCAGGTGTTAATAGCTGTGAGTTTATTGTCATTTTACTGTTCATAATTTGGATCTCCTCTTTCTTATAAGTCCCTTTAACACTTCATATAATAAGGACTGAGTGATGATGATCTCCTTCAACTTGACCTTATCTGGGAAGCACTTTATCTGCCCTTCCATTTTAAATGATAGCTTTGCTGGATAGAATCATCTTGCTTGTAGGTCCTTGCCTTTCATGAGTTGGAACACTTCTTTGCAGCCCTCCTTGCCTGCAAGGTTTCTTTGGAGAAGTCAGCTGATTTTCTAAAGGGAACTACTTTGTTCGTAACTCTCTCCTTTTCAGTTGCTGCTTTTAAGACTCTGTCCTTATCTTTAATCTTGGCTAATGTAATTATGATGTGACTTGGTTTGTTCCTCCTTGGATCCAGCTTCTTTGGGACTCTCGGAGCTTCCTGAACTTCCTGGAAGTCTATTTCCTTTGCCAGATAGGGGACATTCTCCTTCATTATTTGTTGAAATAAGTTTTTCATTTCTTGCTCTTCCTCTTCTCCTTCTGGCACCCCTATGATTCATATGTTGGAACCTTTAAAGATGTCCTGGAGGTTCCTAAGCCTCTCCTTATTTTTTTAAATTCTTGTTTCTTCATTCTGTACTGGTTGAATGATTCTTTCTTTCTTCTGCTCCAAACCATTAATTTGAGTCCTGGTTTCCTTCCCATCACTGTTGGTTCCCTGTACATTTTCCTTTATTTCACTTTTCATAGCCTTCACTTTTTCCTGTTTTGTGACCATTTCAACCAATTCTGTGAGCATCCTGATTACCAGTGTTTTGAACTCTGCATCTGGTAGGTCAGCTATCTCTTCATCTTTATTGCTTACTTGTATTTTTTCTGGAGCTTTGATCTCTTCTTTCATTTGGGCCATTTTTTTTGTCTCAGCATGCCTGTTGCATAGTAAGGGGTGGAACCTCAGGTATTCTTCAGGGCTGGACAACCCACATAGCTGCTTTGTGATGCCATATGTGTGGGGGCGGTCCAAGATGGAATACTGTTGCTTGCTCTGCTCTCTGGCAGTTTTCAGTCACTTACTCTGCTACCCACAAGGAAATTGGGCCCTTCTGGTGCTGATTCCTGGGTGGGTGGGTTTGTGTATGTTCTAGGACCCAGTGGGTCTCTCCAATGAACCCTCCTGTGAGGCTGGGAGTTTTTCCCGCTGCCACAACCCCCACAGGTTTTTTCAGTCAGAGGTTTTCAGGCTTTATTTCCTGCACTACAACCCTGGGTTGCATGATCTGTCTCACTTCCCAGTTCTTCCTCCCAGTTTATGCACATGTGAATGTGGGATCACCCTGTCCACCAGCCGCTGCCCTGACCTGTCCTCCAGCCACTGCCTTGCTGCAACTCCTCTCCACTCAGCTGCCCAAATCTGCCCCTACAAAATGTAGAAACCATATATGTATCCTAAGAAACCATATCCTAGGAAACCATATCCTTAGAAGCCATATCGTAATAAAGGATATCCTAGGAAACTATAATATTTATCCTAAGAAACCATATCCTAGGAAATGATATCCTAGGAAACCATGTCCTAGGAAACCATATACATATCCTAAGAAACCATATCCTAAGGAACCATATCCTTAGAAACCATATCCTAATAAAGGGTATCCTAGGAAACTATAGTATGTATCCTAAGAAACCATATCCTAGAAAACC
>PVKU01002822.1:124512-207385 GCA_004027475.1 Anoura caudifer | reverse complement strand
TTCCAAGTCATGAAAGTCAAGGACTTACATCCAAGATTGCTCTATCCAGCGAAGCTGTCATTTAGAATGGAAGGGAAGATAAAGTGCTTCTCAGATAAGGTCAAGTTAAAGGAGTTCATCATCTCCAAGCCCTTATTATATGAAATGTTAAAGGGACTTACCTAAGAAAAAGAAGATAAAAAATAGGACAGTAAAAAGATAGCAAACTCACAGATATTAACAACCACAGCTAAAACAAAAGCAAACTAAGCAAACAGCTAGACCAGGAGCAGGAACACAGAAATAGAGATCACATGGAGGGCTTGCAACAGGGGAGTGGGAGAAGGAGAGAGGGGGAAAAGGTACAGAGAATAAGTAGCATTGATGGTGGGTAGAAAATAGACAGGGGGAGGGCAAGAATAGTGTGGGAAAAGTAAAAGCTAAAGAACTTATGAAACATGGACATGAACTAAAGGGGGGAATGTGGGTGGGAGGGGGTGTGCAGGGTGGAGGGGAATGATGGGGGAGAAATGGGACAACTGTAATAGCATAATCAATAAAATATAATTAAAAAAATCTCCAAGGCCACAAAGATGCAAAGTTGATGTCAGTTCTACACAGAGGAAAATGTCTGCATGATCTGTGCTGGAGTGTGACAGACTGTACTGATGACACATTCTTACAGCGCGTCCTCAGTCCACCCCACCGAAGACAGTGACAGGCACACGCAGTCACATGGCTTTCCAGGAAGGACACCCCAAAGGGAAGCATGCCAGCACCTCTAAGGGGTGGGTAAGAATTGTAGATAAGAGGAATTTGTCAAGAAGAAAAAGATGAATCAAGAAAAGGTCTCACTGCACTTTCAAAATATGCAGCTATTCAGAGTGGGCTTCAGAAATTATTCCCATGTCTTTCTCCATCTGAGGCAGAGCAATAGCATTCAACGTGCAGCCCAGCTCCAACCCGAGCAAGTGTGGAGGGCGCACCGGGGCCTATACATGCACTAACGCTACCTCTGGGCCCGAAACCTACCCTCTCAGTGTAACTTCACAACCGACCACTGATGACAAGAGCGCAAGAACCTGGCACCCCCAATGTAGGCGAATACTAATGACAGTCCCAGGCTGAGTGGATGCTGGGGGCAGGGAGCCTGAGCACCCTGGTTCCAATGCCAGCTCTGCCACACTGACGTTCCCACTTCACCAGCCCCACCAGGAGTGGGCTGGACACCTTCTGGACTCTCCAACTTCAGACTCTATCTGCTCGTCTCTCATGAAAAGAACAAGCAATTCATTGTTTGATCATAAGCAGGATTTTCCAAAGTACACAAAATTACCTTGCCTGGTGGCTTAGGTGCTGACAGCGACCAAACAACAACACGAGAACACAGGCAGAGCATTTAGAATTTACGAGGACCATGAAGAACAGGATGATCTAAATGAAGACAAGGACATGCGCACACTAGGTCAACAGAAAGCCTGCGTTTTAAATCCTCCAGTCAATCTGGAACCTCAGGCGTCCTGACCGAGGCCCTTGAAAGATCCGATGCCTCAGCTTTTTAATCACAGCTCCAACTCCTGAGTTAACAGAGTGAAACCAGAAATGAACAAAGCCCACCTGAGAGCACAGCACGAGGAACGTGTTAATATGAGGTCTTTTAGAAATGATTGCTGTGCCCGTCCTCGGTAACCCAGAACGAGGATGCAATAAAAGAGGTGAGGTTAAGAGAAAGAAAATATTAAAAAATTTTTCACGTTACACTGGGGACTCTCTCACTGGTGTTACAAAGGAAGAAGGATTGACCTCTGAGCTCATGTGAAACATATGCCTCTTGAGGAAAGAGCTTCCTGTACTCATCTGAGGAAATCTAAACTTGATCCCAAATAAGCTGCCCAAGCAGCTTCTGGGGTCAAGAACAGGAGGGTTGTGATTGCTTGATTAGGTTTCTGCGCATGCGCGCCTGGGGAGAATTAACACACACAGATATGAAGCTTACTTTTATTGTCTAGCTGAGCCCGGTATTTACTGAACCCTTTCAGCCGCACTCGCTGGCCCAGGAGATCCAGGAACTCTTCGAACGCTGGCCCTGCCGTCTCGTTGTTGTACATCTCCTCCTCTGTGCTCTGGCCTGCTTTGCAGTAAAGGATCCCGATCTTGTGCTGGAAGCTCAGCTGAAATGGGGAAGCAATGCAGTTGCTTGTCAGAGAGCATCGGACAAGCTAACTTCCAGGAAAATGGCAACAAGAGAAGCTTAGGATCCGGTTCTCAGGAGAGCACCCAGGACAGTTCCTGCAAGCAGACAGGCCAAAGAAGAAGCGACTGTCCTTGTACAAATGCTTCAAATGCGTAACAGACCTGGAAACCCCAAACCACCACTGGAGAAACGGCAGGAATCCTAAGAAATACATGTACAGCGTGGCCATGTGGGATTTGCCAGGTTTCTAAACGAAGAGATAAATTCAAGCATCTATTCAAAAACATAACTGCAGAAATACTTAATCTTGCCCCCACCACAGAGTAATGAGCATCGTCTTCCAAGTCAGGAAGAAGAAAGGCCACAGACTTTTAAACGCTTTCCCTCTCTGGTTCCTAATGTTCTTTTTTTATTGTTATTTGAACATTCATAAAAATATGAAATGTGAAACACTGCAATGAAAAAACACATCAAATTAAGGTCTGGTAAGGCAAGAATCCCCAGTGGACACTGTGATATATGTATATAAATAGAATAATGTTTTGTTTCCATAAAAGTTGACTTTGGCTGTACAATTAAAGTCATTTCTACATTTCTGACTATCTTGAAAAGAAAACATCTGCTAAATATACAATGGCCCATAAAGAATTTTAATAGCAATTGAAGAGTTCCTGCTATAACTCTATCTCAGGCCATCCCATATCGTGCTGAAAGCCACAGGGTGGGTTTCTCCCAAGGCAGGGGGAGAAACTGGATCCGCCTGGAGAGCTCTCTGACTTTCCCCAGAGAGGACCCACTTCTCACTTGTGAAATCGGAACACTTAATCTTACTAGCAGCAATCTGAGCCTCAAAAAATGACAGATTATCAGACATCAGCAATTCCCTCAAGGCATCAATCCGTAACATGGTTCACTTTTATTACCAAGCTGTAAAATAGAGGCTGTGATCAAAATTCATAGCCAACTCTATCGTACTCATCTCCCTTGAGTGGCAGAGTGAGAAAAGCAGTCTCATCCTAACATTACCTAATGAAAACACACAGTCCAAGAAAGTTAGGGAGGCACCTGTTTGGGGAATCTCAGAGACTGCAGGCAACAGCATCATCTTAACTAAAAATGGGATTTTATAAGTTGAGAGGTGAATTGATATAAAGTAACCAAATGTTCAAAGTCCTGCTAGGTAATTACTTTCCTTATAATTCCCCATAGCATAGAGTCTTCCTGCTCAAAATATCTCACCAACTTGAATGAAATAACTGGTCTCAGTACTTATTAAATCTCCCAAAAACGTCCCACACAGAGCAGATCTACCAGTGACTGTCTCAAACCCGAATGGATTACAAATTCCAAGAGACTGTAGTATTAATAACTATTAGCAACAGTCACGTAAGATTGGCCCACCCTCCCTTGGGCAAATTTACTGTTAGCAAATGAATAAAAACAGTATCACCTACAATAAACTCTCAACCCCCCTAACAGGGCAGTGGGGACTTTTAAGGATCCTTTAGAATCTGTGATGTTAAAAAAGCTGCCCCATCTCTTTTGGAGAGGAACAGAAGTAGTGCTTTCTTCATGTAATATGGAAATTGGATACGCTAAGAGTTACTGAAAATTAAAATGCCCTATTATATACCATTAAGAAAGTAAAGCAGAGCAAACGAATACAATCTCAGAAGGAGGAACACACGAACTACAAGAAGAAGTACATGATTCACTGACTGGTTTGCTTAAAAGCAGAACCCAACACCCAAAGTGAATTCCTTGACGTCAGACTGGAAATAGGTGTTCACTGAAAGTGTCTAAAATGCTTTACTTCCAAAAATTGCCTGGTACAGCTTCCCAAGCCCCTGCTTCATTCTGCGAGGGGACCCAGAACCACTTTCAGCTGCAATGAGGTCTCTTGGGGCCTTGAGGACTTCCAGGTTCAGGCTGGGGGAAAACGGGCCATCTCTGGACTGACTCCTCCACAGCAGCCAGAGGGGACCAGCCACCTGGTCCGCAGGCACCTGGCTGGGCCAGTGAAAAGGCATGGCTTAAAGGGAGAGCCAGCACATACCAGAGACACAAGGGGACGCAGAACTGCCACGTGGGGGGCAGGCTGTCTTCACGGAGTCTCCTGCCATGTGACAAGGAATGCTGCCCTTCTCGTCGACCCACTTGAATTCTGAGTATCTGAACCAGAGCACTCTCCCTCCATGAAAACGTGTTTCCTCAGCTGTTTTGCAGGCACTTCCTACACCCCACACACTCCACCAGCAACGGTCTTGGTCAGACTATCCTGTGAGTCACACGATTTTAGAAGTCAACTGCTCTCATCTAGAGTTTCTGTTTGTTTCAGATGTTTTTAATATGTCAGAGCTCATTCCTAAGACAGAGAGATCTTGGCAACGTTCTCTCTGAGTGTTAGAGAGCCCGAATCCTTTGACAAATATGCAGTGTTAACTTGTTAGACCAATGATAAGTTCCTCGTTTTTACGACAGAATTCCAGCCGAGGGAGTATCAGACAGTGTACCAGGGCACCACAGGGAGTATGCCTGGGTCAACCAAGAGGTGCCCCAGAGTCCCTCACACATGCACAAAAAGAATTTTCCTCAGGAAATTCTGGAAGTACACATCGCTACTGTCTTTATTTATTAAAGTGTGTAAAAACAAATCCACTAATTTAACATGGACAGTACATGCCTGAACACCTACCTCTCAGTTTCCCCCAACAAGCCTCTTGCATGTGAAACTTAAGGGACCTCTTTCCCTCTTGGGGCCACCACCCCAAGCCTGTCCATAGTTACTTCCCTCCTGGATGCTGCCAAGAGTCACATGGCTGAGCTCCAGGCTCCTGTCAGTCTGTGTTCACCAGCCTGTCCTCTCCCCCTGCCAGAAGCATCTTCCTAGAGTCCAGGTCTGGCCAGTCCCATCCCAGGAAGCCCACACCGTCCCCACGGCCCACGCAATCATGCATACTCCAGCACCGAGCACCCAGGGTCCTCCCAGCTCTAGCTCAACTCACTTTGTTTTGTTTTGAAATGTTCAGCCTCCCTCTGTGTGCCCATTCTTGTACAGAAATAAGTCGCAGTCCCTAAAACAGCCAACTGCTCATATCTTCCTCCTGGAATTCGACCCAAGGCTCCAGGTCCAGCAACGATGCCACCTCCGTTGGGAGGTGTGTCCTGCCAGGTGTCTGCTTTCCCAAAGCATTCTGTGTCCACCCGTATCCCAGGTCCAGCACCACATTCTGCCTGGCAAAGGTCACTGCTCTTGGTCCTCCTGTCCCCGGGGGCTAGCGACTAGGTCTGAGTCGGCCTCACTGTTCCTGCTGCACGCTGTTCACTTCCACCTGGTCGGCTGATGCCCACAGCAGACAAGAACAAATATTAGTTCAGGAAAACACTCCATGTGACTCTTTTAAACCCTGGGAAAACAATGCCATTGACCCCTAAGAATCACAAGTCAGACGTGCTCTTGCTCGCTGGGATGTACCAAACCTGGGGAAAACCACCCCCGGAACAACTCAGCAGGTATATCGCACTATAAAGGTATCACGTATCTTAACTCGTAAAAAGGCATGTTTGGGAAAAACTAGAGAGAAAATGCTTCAAGGCACTGAAAACAAAAGATCTTAAAGATGGATGGGAAAATGCTGCAGCACTGAGAAACGGAGACACAGGCGCCAGCCGCCCACATGATACATACCCCTTGCTCATCGAGCTTGAGCAGCTGCTCCGGGACCTTGGGTGAGCTGGCGGCCTGCCGCAGGCACTGGATGCTCAGCTCAGGAATGACATATTCCAGCACTTCTTTGAGAGGTAGTCCTCGTGCGGTGCCATGCCTAGCAGTGGAGGGTATGGCATCTTCTAAAATAGCTCCTCTCAGCGTTGTCAGCTGCAGGGGCAAAACGTGAGAGTTCAGTGACTAGTTACAGAAAGAGGGAGGAGGGTGAGTCTCTCACTGGAGTGGGCAGCCAGGCAGAGGGGACAGAGCCAGACTGATGCCCGGAGGAGGAGGAAGGGCACAGCACCATGCAGCCGTGGGAGACAGAGATGTTCCCACGGCTCTCGGACTGGCAGGAGAGGAAGCTGGAGGTCATGAGGCCGGGTCTCGCCATCACCCCTTTCCTCTCAGACATCCTTCTTCTTTCTCCTGTTCCCCAGTTTCTCTACATTATCTTCTCTTCTTCCACCCTTTTCTCTCTTTCTGTCTACCTAACTATGCTGACTATTCCTGAAGCTGAATGGGGATGCCCAGTGACACCCATGGCAGGTGACTCAGGGCTACACGGACTGTCACTGAAGACTGCCTCATGATGTGGGATATGTCTTCAAACATGTCATGACAGCAAAGAACGTTATTGTGACTCGCCTCAGCTCTCTCACAACAAGAGAGAGGCAACCCCAGCCCTGCAAATCCAGAGGCTTGTCCATTCTAGTTCCACCTCTGACTCTGGGGGAAGGCGGCTAGAAGCTTCGGTGACGTGGTGACAGGGACTCCTGGCATCTGCAGTATGCCCTGTGACACCGTCCTACAGTGCTAGGACATTCTCAGTGTGTACTGGCTCGGCTCCTATGGGGCCACAGCCACGTGTGGCCACTAAACACTTGACCTGTGACTAGTAGGACTGAGGTACCGAAATTTTTAATTTCACTCAGTTAAACTTAAATAGCCACATGTGGCCAGTGGCTCCTGAACTGGACAGCATGGGTCTGTGATTTGTGACTCCAGGACAGGGGCTGTCTCTCGTCCTCATCCAGCGCAGAGCCTGGGTCTCCCAAGTGCCCTCGGCCAGGCAGGACGCACAGCTGGGCCCAAGCCCATGAACACTGCTGGGGACGAGCAGAGGGCTCTGCCTTCTGTCTGATCTGCTAGTCGGTCGTTCTGGAATGCTCGCCAAATACACTTCGCTCTGAATGAACAGAGTCAAGGGAATGAAACCCAGAGTGCAGGCCAGATCCAGTTCTTCCTATAAACTGACATCTGTACCCACATGGCTATTCCCATTGTGCCATCTGTGCCGCAATCTCACTCATCACTCAAAGCTCAAGACAAGCAAGAAACCAACCTGCGTCCTTGGGGAATGAGATGGGGGCAGACGGAGCCACTACACGGATGACCTGTCGCCCACCTCAGGCCTGCTGATACTCTGTGAGAGACTTCACACTCGTTTTTAAATTCAGACATGAGTTGCAGAGCTCACATTCACCCTCTCAGCCCCCAAAAGCTTGCATCCTTGTCTTTTCTATCTGTTCAGGTGGCAGAGAAATCATTGCCACTTAACATCCATGACAGGTTGTCAGACTTTTTATTTGGAATAAAAAGGTGTAGTAGCCCTTTCAATAACCTGAAACATCGCAGTAGTTAATGTTAAAAGACAGATGCAATCCGTCTCTGAAACAACCTGAAGTGGAACGTCCACGGCTCAGCCCAGGACGTGCCCACAGGCAGCTGTTACCTCGCTCGTCCGGAAAGCCACCCGGTAGTTGTACTGCGACCCTTCCTTCTCCTTGGCGTCTTCCACCTTCTCCCTCCGGATGCTGACAGCCACGGGGCCGAGGTTCTCGTCTATCCCAAAGTAGTTCTGGTGCTCTGCAAGGGAACAGAGCAGGGGCGTATCAAAGACAGGGGTGGAGGGCAGGGTGGGCCCCTCTCAGTTGTGCATTGAATGTGAGAAACCCCACCCCCACACAGGTTTGATCACACCTTCCGTCTCCAAAATGTGGGCTTTTATGTGTCCTGTTCCATCCCTTCCTTCCTTCCTTCCTTCCTGTCGTCCCGCTTTTCATCGCCTCATAAGCAGCAGGACCCCTCCCTGCTGCCCACCCCAGAGCCGAGATTTGCGGAGTATGTGGAGAGCATCATGGGCGACGGGGTGCTGCCATCTCAGAAACTGCAGAGAGGAACCTAGCTGCACGAGCAACCACTATGGAACTCCCCCTCCAGCTGGGGGGTCGCCTTCTGTGACCGGGTGAGGGCACTGGAAGTGACCTCACCAGCCACTCAGATGCGACAGAGCAATCTTGGCAACCAGTGGGTAGCAAGTATCCTCCTCACACTAGGATGTCACTAAGCCCCTAATAGTCTAAAGCAAAATTTTAATAAGAGAGAAAATACAAAAAGGTCACTGAGTTGCTGAGGCCAAACTCTATCTGGGAGAATGCTATCCCTGGTTTCTCATCTTGCCAGCCACGTTTTCTCTCACGCGATCTCACTGAAGTCACAGGATCGCGCTGCAGCATCAGACCTGTGGGGCCTGCCTGCCATCCACGAGGGCCCCCTTGAGGACACTCCTCCTAAGACGTGGTTGCTAGTCCCTTATCTGCATGTCCAGCAGGCCCATGTTTCCAGACTGGGACACCGCCTGGAAGGAGCCCCACTGCTGAAGCTCAGGGTCGAGTCCGATGCTGATGAGGATGGAAGCTCACTGCTTTGTGAGCAGCCACAAAGGACGGTGGGAACTCGCTGAAGAAAGGGAAAATGCTTCACTCGGCCAAACTTTTTCAGTGTTGTCTTCCGAAAGGACCCCAATGGAATCACTCAGATATGGCCTGACCTGCACAATCAGAGGGTGTTAACTGCCCACCTGGGTGTCCATGCAGCTGACTCACTGTTGGCAGTGGTCAGCCACACCCCACCCCCTACCCGAGACATGGGAAGCACACCCCCAGGGGGTGTTCATTCATTTCTTAATGCCACACCGCCAGGTCAGTTCTCCGAGGTGCATGCTTATAACTTTTTTTTTTTTTTCACTGTATTTCCAAAGCCACACTTACCCCTCTTGAATGTCAGCTAACTAGCTCTGGCCAATGTTTCCTGACTCATAGTTTTTAGTTAAAAAGAAACACAATATGTCAAACATTTATAAGTTTGAAGAAAACCACAGGTATTCCAAAGGCGTTGGGTTATGTGAACATTTTCTGCCACAATAATTCCTGAAGGAACAAGACACGTCACTCAGAAAACAGTGTGAGTTCAACGAAAGAAAGGAGCGCTGCATGCCAGAGCGCAAACTTCATCCAAAGCCACTGCCGGGCAATGGTCTGGAAAGGCAGGTGGCTCATGGCTCTACTTCCGGCCACCAGGTGAGGTGAAGGCTGACGAGGCTGCCCTTAGGGCCGGGCCAGGCTGCTGCAGCAAGTCCACTGCTGCAGGGGCCGCACAGTGAGGCACCACTGAGCACGGCCTGGGTGGCCCGCCCGCAGGCCCACTGCGCACTGAGAGCAGCCAGGCTGACTGGTCAGACACGGACAGCTCTGGTGAAACTGAATGTACAAAGAAGTCCTGTGACTGAGCAGAGCTGACGAGGGGGCAGCTGTTTGTGGCTGTAATCAAGAGTTAAAAAACACTCAGTGAAAAAAGAGACTGAAAGTTAACCGTCTACATCCGACTACCAGGTTCATTATCATTTCACTGTTTCTCCAAGTGGGCACAGTGATGATTAGAACCATGAAGATTGCACTAACCCTGTGGAAACTGCATCTTTAAACCTAAAATTAATCAGTTTAGAACTTTCCTGGTTGCAGTTTGTGGCTGTCCTGACAAGAACTTCATTTTTCACCTCCAGCAGTTACTCATCAGAAGCCAGACGCATTAAGGGAACACTCAGAGAATGCACTGGAGCTCAGCTGGTCAGCAGGCAAAGCTGCCTTCTCAGAGCCCACTTTAAGGGGTTAGTGGCAAAAATGCTCAGGCATGTGGTAAGTCCTGTGACATAAATCAAAAAAGCTTCCAATTATTTTGAAGAAAGAAGAGTGAACAAATAAACAAAACCACGTTTGATGATGAAAGCTGAGAGCCCACATTAAGTGAATCAAGTCATTAATTTTAGTATCTGATAACTAAAAATCTTAAGGTGTGGGCAGCTCTCTTCCTCTCCTCAGTCTCCCGACTTGCAGGCACTTGGCCCTCTGCCTGGCCCTCCTTTCACTTTTCTTCACTCGACATTCTTATCATTTAGCAGTGGATGCAAACACCATTTCCACAGAACAACTCTCACTCACTGAGCCGCACCCAAACATGCACCCCACTCCAGGCGAGGCTGAGCCCTTCAGCTCTGATACCCCACAGCCTGGTGTTCCAGTGTCTAACACATGACAGGTGCTTACTAAATTGTTCTTGAATTATGGACCTAAAGCAGGCTCCCTCGCTACTGCTCAGAACAGCCTTGGAGCAAAGTAAGAACAAGGAGACACTGCGTGCCGGGAAGTAGAGAAGACAGGCTAAGAGGCCTTGGGGCCCAGGAATGCAGCTGGCACTGCCCTCAGCAACAGGGGCAATGTGCTTTCTTGAAATATTTACAAAACTGAGACCTTACACACCTATTAGAAGTCACATGTGGCCTCAGCTTCCTAATGCTGCTATAACAGATCACCACAAACTGGGGGCTTAAAACAACACCCATTTACTGTCTAGCAGCTCGGGAGGCTGGGAGTGGGAGGCTGGGAATCTGAAGTAAGTTTCAACAGGCCAACAGCAAGGTGCTGGCAGGGCTGTGCTTCCTTGGGAGGTTCTGGGGCAGAATGTGTTTCCTTGCCTTCAGCTTCTCGGGCTTCAATCCTTCAATTCTTTGGCTCATGGTGCCCCTTCCTGTCCTCAAAGCCAAGCCCAAGGCCTTGCTTCACAGGCCATTCCTCATTCTTCTACATCCAATCTCTGTCTGTCTACCTCTTACCTGGACACTTAAGGCTGCCATTTCGGTCCCACCCAGATGATCCAGCATAATCTCCCCATCTCAAGATCCTTAACTGAAATCACATCTGCAAAGTCACTTTTCCTATACAAAGTAAGGCACATGGGTTCCAGGGATTAGGACTGAGACCCTCCAGGGCCAGGATTTAGCCTACTACACACACTTCGTCATTCGTTCAAATAGCGAGCGTGGGATAGGTCTCAGCTATGTGGCAGAGAGTGACAAACACTGGGGATATAACATCAAGCAAGACATCGTGCCTGCTCGAAAACTTTCAGTCCTGTGGAGGTGACAGTACAGGAGACAGATGAGAATTACACATTCTAAGTCCTGTGACAGAAATGCGTGCAAGGCAGCTGCAAGGACTGCAATGATCCAGTATCAAATCAAGAACCCAGCAGAAAAATGCCACATAGCAGTCACAGGAGATGTCACACAGCCCATCCACGTCACTTTAACACAGAATTACACGTTCATAGCTCTGAAGCACAGAATTCTTCTGCTTGGCTAAGGAAAACAGCAGCCCCTGCTCATCCTCCCTCCTCCTTCATTCCGTCTCCACCAAGTGATTCTCTGAGTTCCTCTACACACCGCTCATTCTCCCCAGGACTGAGGCACAACCCCCAATTAAGTTCGGGTGTTAGCTGCTCTCGGTGATGCTGGTAGCTCTCTGTAGGGACCATTCACTCCTTTCTTTAGATTTGGTTCCAGGTACTTGATAGTTCACAATAATGTAAATGGTACCTTTTTAGAACTGACCTTTTTATCAGTGTGACTCTTCATCTGTAAAGATCTGTCTTGCCTTAGAGCCTGCCTCACATTAGATTCAGACAGACTCAGCTTTTTCTTTATTGGGGAGCAGTCGCTGTCAGTAAAGGTAGGCCTGTGTCCTCAGGAGTGGGTCTTCCATTCCCTGTCTGGAGGCGGTTAGCCGGAATGAGGGAACGGGGAATTCGGTCTCTAGTCCTAGGTGAACGAGTGCCCTCGTCCTGCACCAAGCTGTGCTGTTGTTCAGCTTCTCCTGAACACACTTCCAGTTGCCCCCCAGGGTGGGAGACAGGAGGTATGCTGGCGGGAAGGGTCGGCCTTCTCAAACACTGAACCAGCCCCCTCTTTCCACCCTGGCCTTTCCTCAGAAGTCCCTGGGTCCCTGATGTGGGCTGCCTAGCTGTGGATGCCTGTCCCTACCTCGTGGCCCTGCCAGGGCTGGGTGGGTGGCGCTCTCCTGTCTGCAGCACCGTCTTGCTCTGCATCAGCCTCAGTCACCTTGCCTCTCCCTGGTTCTCTCTACCTTTGTGGCTTTTATCCCCCCCCCCCTTTTTATTCCTTCATTATCATTTTTCATGGTGTTCTAGAAGGGGGAGAGATAATGTGTGCCTGCAACTTGCCACATTTAACTAGCAGCCCCAAACTGGCTTACTCTTAAATATCTATAACCCTAATAAACCTGATTACTGGTCTGTAAATTTGGGCTTTGCTACATCTGCCTCATCTCTTCTCCTGGGGTCAGTTAAACAACCTTCCTAAACTTCAGCATCCCACCCCCCCACATATAATATAAATAATATATTAATCATCGCTAACCCAAGAGAGGCATTATAGTTGAAAGGAGGCATGTTACTGACAAAAAAACAAATCAAAAGCGAAGGCAAGTGACCATCAAATAAGCAGCACTGCGGGGCACTACAACCTGGAGCCTGAGAGTCTAACACAGATTGGGCGTCAGCCGGAAGGAGAGCCCCACTTCTCACCTCAAAACGCTGGCCTATAATCACCTACCTGGAGAGGCTGCATCACATTTGTGGTTGTCTCTTTAAGAAAGTGGTGTGTGTGACATTTCACTGAGCACTTCCCATTGGGAACTACAATTTTTAAAAAATTGGGGGAACCCCAAATTTGTACATTACCTTTTCACCAAAGATGGCAGGAAAACTGGGGGGAAATGTTCTCCTTTATGCCTACCTCTCCAACACACGTCCCACCCTCATCAGTAAGCTTTCTCGCTGCCTCACATAGGCACACACGTGCAGATGGAGCGTCTGTTGCTTACAGGCGCCGCACCTTTGGACCTGCCAGCTCTGCAGCCCAGCAGGATTTCTTAGGGACCCTTCCCTGCCTCCAGCCTCACTAAGGAAAACAGCTTGCTACCTGGACACGGGAGTGTCTCAGGCACACAGGACCGTCGACAAGCGCACTGAAGCCTGGCTGCGGCTCTGTGGCCCGGAGGCCATAGCTTAGGTCACGTGTGCAGCAGCAGCTTTCCTGCTGGTTTCCCACAAAACTCAGTTTCAAGGTTCACTGTTCTTTCCATAGTGAGTTGAGCATTTAATTGTCAGCTCATTGCCTACCTGGGTTCCACCCAGGCTGCAGGTGCTGCTGTCTAAATTCCTGCCTGAAATGCATCTTCTTTCGCCTTTCCTTCCGGCAACTGTGAGTCTGTTATAAACCACATCCCTGTTCACAGCCCTCTGGGAGTCATAAAGAAAAAGTGATCAAGGGACGGTGAAGGGACCACTGAAACAACAGGACGTGCTTTTGCAGGTGGTAACCTTGAGTTGTTAGATGATCTCCAGAAACCTCAAACTCCATGCAGGTGGTTCATGGACTAAAGTACTGAACTGACTGCCATGGGGAGAATGATGCGCATTTGCTATGTGGAGGCTCCTTTGGCCAACTTTGACCAGAACATCAGCAAAGTCTGAAAACCCTGAGGCACTGCAGTGAACATAACAACAGTACGCACACCTGACAGAAGTTCACTGTCATCGCCCTGCCTACGGGGATCCACTGCTATTGTCCCCACCCTATAGATAAGAACACTAATGCTGGGCAGCGAAGCGACCTGCTCTCAGTGCCAGTCCAGTGTGACATGGTTGGGGGCACACCTAAGCAGTCAGTCTGCCTCTAGAACCCTCATGTAAAGCAACTCAGGGATGACAAGGTTCAAGTCAAGGTCTAAATTATACAAAGCAATCTGTGAACAACGAACTGAGCACCACTGGGAGATGAGACAACAAATCTGTCCTGAACATACAGACTGTATCTTCAGAGAACAATTTTAAGGACCCCCAAATAAAAAGGGACTGACTGGAGGAGGAAGGCAACTACCAAAGGCTTCCGTTAACAATCCCCCATTTCAGTGTTCTTGGCCACCAGAACGGGGCAGAGCAGGAACACTAGGAGAGCAAGAAGGGGCTCAGAGCAAAAAAGCTGGGGGTGGGTGTCCCAGTGACCATCTCATTGCTTTAGGGGAACAAACATGAAATCAATGTGGGAATCTCATAAAGAGGAGGGAGGTGGGTGTTGATGTTTCTAGGCACCCTGAGTAAGTTGACTTTCAACTTAATCACCAGTAGCGAAGTGCAAGGAAGTTTTCTCAGTTAATTGCCACATCCAACTGCCCCGGAATATCTGCGTTAATGTCTCTTCCCTGGGAAGTAACAGAGCTTTGGGCCCTAGAGCGTGCGGGCCTGTACAAGTTCCTAAAATGCTGCGGTTGGCGGGAATCATGACCCTCCCACCACGGCGGATAGGCCAGAGAGGCGGACAGGCCAGAGAGCCACCCAAGAATTTCCCACCACCAGCCACACGGAAGGGACATGGTGAAAACCTGCCAGGCTGGTTGTCACGCGCAGCTGGGCAGGTCCCCCCATGGAGGGCCCCCAGACTTCAATGGGAGCTCTGTCTGTGGAGGCGAGACTGGCTGGGCGGAGGGGTTAAGACTGAGGCAATTATGTCCACTCAGGGAGGAATTTGTGTCTTAGAATAGTACTATTGTCAGGCAGTGCTCAGCTCCCCTGAATGAATTTAATAGTGTCCAACACCCTATTAATTTTCTTCAGTGAGTGTATAAAACCAGAAGGGAAAAAACAAAAAAAGAAGCCACCAGGCATGAAATTGAAAGCACCACTGCCAGGCATGCTCAGAGCATGCTCAGCAGCAGGGTCCACCAGGCACGTACGGTGCACCCGCTCCCAGCTGTCCCACTGGTGAAACTGAAGTGAATGTGTTTGGCACGGGGCACCCTTCCCCAGACACTTTTCCCCAGGCCCACCTGCCATATGGTTCCCTCTGCTTCTGTCTCTTTTCATCTTTTAACCATTAAAACAAAGTGTGCCCCTTCGGATGCTGGGCCAGCAGTGTGGACAAGAGTGTCTTTACAGAGTAAAGTCTTACACGTTTCCATAAGAACCACATGGGGGACCAGAAGCTGCAGGTCCTGTGATAGGCCCTGTGACACTCGCTGTCCGAGCCCCTTATGGGAGGTGTTCCTATCGCGATTCTGTGTGTAGATGACTGACTGGGGCACAGAGAAGTCCCGGGACTTGGCCCTGACTGAGCTGGGATGTGAACCCAGAAGGCCGATATCAGGGTCGTCTGTGCATGTCACCTAAAGTGAGGCCGCCTCGCTGGCCAGTCATAGGCCTCTGATCACCATGAGGGCAGTGGATGCCCATGCCCGTGGGCAGCAGGGTGGTCCCCAGCCACAACATGGCCAGCTGGTATCAAGGAAGGTGAGTGGGCTACTGCACAGAATCCAGAAGACGCTTTTCTTTGTGCTTGTTCATTCAGCGGATGTATGCACAAATATTACTCTTTAGTTGAAATACTAGTAACAAAGATTACCACTGGAGGGAGGGCGAGTTTGCAGAGAACTAGGTAAGATAGTACTTCACAAAAAGTAAACTCGAAGATTTCTACCAAGAAGGGGCTCTGTAAAGAAGTCCCGGAGGTGCTGTGGCTCCCACGGAGAAGCTCTCTGTCTGGAGGGACTGGAGATGCCAGTGAGCAGAGCACAGATGCAGGAAGGGGCCCCTGCCCGCTGGCCGGCGTCGGGAGTAGAAATGCACCTTGGAAAGGTTAGTCTTGCACCCATGTCGTGGCGTGGCTGTGGCTTCCATGTGAGACCCAGGCCACCCCGCACAGCTAAAGATTCTTTTCTGGAAAGTTTTGATCTTCCCTCAAAGTATTAGTTAGAATTTCAACCTGCCTGCATCCCAGAAATCTTGTGAAAATAAGATGGGAAGGAGGAATCAAAGTTCTCGCTGGCATATTCTTTTAGTAAAAAACCGAGCAGAAAGGAAATCACAGGAGTGTGGAAGAACCAGACACACAGGCCCCTGAAGCAGCAGGTGGTGGGCAGAGGACTGGGGAGCAAGACCATCTTTTCAAGCACACTCCAGTCCACCCTGCAAGACCAATTCAGCTCCTCTGCAAAGGGTTCTAAAGGGTTCCTATTTCTGTTCTTGGACCTGTTGACAGAAAATCCCAAGAGAAAAATGAGTTACGTGTCAAGGCCTTCCTCAGAGAGGTCCGTGGACCCTGGGGAGCCAGAGAACCAAGGGCATCCCAAGCAGTACCTCAGGGCCCCCGCCTCAGCCGGCAGGTTTCAGGGGAAATTCCAAGGGGATTTGTGCATTTTCATGAAAGAGAAGGAGACAGAGTAAATTCCAAAGCTTAGCAATTCCCCTACTCCTTAAGGAAAGTGCAAGAACACCACTCAGGATGCGTACAGAAGGACGGTGTGAGGCCGACATTGCGTCGGTTTTACTCCCTGGACAGCTGTCAGCTGCTCACAGGGATCCAGGGACAGCTTCGTAAGAAACAAAACTGTAGCTCTGTCACTTTCTACTCTTAAAAATTGTGTATAAATTCATTTTTCTTCTTAAAGATTGTCACTGTAAAAACATCATGACAATTTCTAACATAAAAATTTTCTTAATAAACTATTTTCAAATTGTAGATTTATAGAAAAGCTGCAGAAACAGCCAAGTTTCTCCACGCCCCTCACCCAGTCTCCTAGTTGTTAGTATATCGTATCACTTGGGCACGTCTGTTCAATTAACAAACCAGCATTGGCACAGCATCATCATCTGAAGTCCGTACTTTCTTCGGATTTCCTTAGCTTTCCCCCAACGTCCGCCCTCCCTCCCGGATCCCACCGGACAGCACAGGATGTCCGGGCCTCACGTCTGCTTAGGCACTTCCGCAGGCGCCAGGGTCTCAGACCCCCCTGGTTTCGACAGCCTGGACAGTTCTGCGGAGGACTGATCAGGCATTTTGCAGAATGCCCCTCAGCTGGCGTTTGTCTGAGGTTCTCCCGTAATCAGACCAGGGTCATGGGTAGGCACAAGAGGACCACAAAAACGCCATTTCCCTCACACCAAGAGGACAAACTACCCACGTGCCCCACAACTGCTGGCGCTGGCCTTGTTCACCAGGCCAGGGCAGTGCCGGCTGGACTGCCCTCTGCGGTTGCGGCCCCTCCTCCCAGACCCCAGCCTTTGGGGGCGCGTCCCTCAGCACCGCCCACATTCTAGCAGGAGAAGGGGAGGCTGTGACTTACATTTGCATAATCTCTCACATTTTCTTTGAAATTAAAATACTTTTATAATTTACTTTCCAAGCAAGAATCATTTGTTAAAATGAACATTCACTAATGTATTTGATGAGAGTCGTTCAGGTATCCTGCATCCAAGAGGGTGAGAAATGTATGTCCCTCCATCACTGCACTTCTATCAAGGTGACAGGTTTCTCCCTGCTCTGCCTGGATCACGGGTGGTGAGTGCCTGGCATGTCCCTGAGCGCCCCAGGCACGTCGTGATCATTGATCATCGCTGGCTCTCAGCACACCGACGTGGCGCCACACATGACATGGAAGATGATCACAGGGACAGACACACCTCAAAGCAAGAGCAGCACAGTTCCACTCATGGACGTCTGTCTGCGCCAGAAAGAGCCTACGAGGACGAAGAAGAAGCTGTTCGTGCTGGTTAGCTCAGGGGTCTGGGGAATTTTCTTTTTTTCTTTTTTTGCTTCTTTACACTCATCTCCTATAATGATCATATAATAGTTACATGCCATTTAAAAATTCTAAGCAAAAAAGGTATAGATTGTCAATTTTAGTATATCTATCCCCAATGCAAAGAGACGCATGCTCTTGTACCGGCAGAGCAGCTCTGGTAAAACCATTCTCCCAAAGGCCCAGATGAATGAGCTGCTGTCCACTGCGCCCAAGTCACCAACAAGGCCCACCTTCATCCTTCCCTCTGGCTTGACCTCTCTTAACCCAAAATTGTTTACTTCGCCTTCTACAGCTCTTCTTGTCTGTGGGGCCTGACCTGAGGCACAGGGCGGTGTTTGAGCTCCTGCGTCACTGCAGGTACACTATTTCCTAAGAAGTACAAGACTCCTTCCCCACTCCGGAACCCACGCATCTCTGAGCTGCCCCGTGCAGTTCTGGCTCTGCCATGCTGGGTACAGCCCGTTGCTGGCCAACAGCTCTTAGTGGCTCTGAGTGCTGAGGAGGTCTGACAGGCAAGGCCCGCTGTGCGACAGTGGACACTACAGGGTGTGCAAACACACATACACCAGAATGCCTGTCTGAGGCAGGCCCTTTGCACGCCTGGCTCCCAAGTGGACAGCTCAGAGGAGGATGTGCAGTTTCACTTGGAGTTCTGTCCGAGGAAATGGCAGCGGGGCAGAGCGCACCGCTTCCCTGAGGGTCACGGCCAGCCAGAGGGAGGAGCACCATGCTCCTACCGCGTTCACACAGCACCGCGCCCTCTACAAGCCGCTTCACTGAGGGCTACCAGTGAGCCTGCCTGGGCAAGTGATGCTGCCACACGGTTTCCGTGGTGAGCCACGCCCCCACACACGTCCTTCGTAAGTTGGTAAAAAGCCCTTCAGTGACTGTGTGTCACTAGAACACACCTCGCCAGGAAGAACAGCTGTTTCAGGCTAACTACCCAGTAAAGAGGGAACCACGTTATCACAGCTCTGCACTTCACGCCTTTCCTAGTGAGTGGAAGCCATTGAACGCGCTTGAAAATGGAGCTTCACACAAATTCTGGAAGTTTCAGAAGATTCCCTGAATGCCTCCTTCCAAAGAGAAAGACGAAGGGAAAAGAGAAACGGAAAGAAAAAGCTACCTGCACAAACACCCAATCCGTGCCAGTCTGGCCAGGGTCTCTGCTCTGAAGCCACCAATGCCCCTGCAACTTGTGCTGTGTTTGCAAATCAAGTGGCTGCCGTCTCCACTCCCACACCACCAGCCTCGGCCGCCTGACCTCGGGGATCTGGGTGGCCACCTCTGCCATCAGTCCTTAGGGCTCTGCAGAGAAACCACCAGGCCCAGGGGCGGACGCTATCGGAGCTGACTTCATTTCCACGTCACACAGGCCCATAGGGAAGAGCTAAATATAGGAGACAGTGGGCACAGCTCAGGCTGCAGGAGAGAGCAGAGGGGCAGGGCTGGGGCTCAGCAGTCTCGCCGCCTGCTGGCCGATCCATCCCACCCGATCCCACCAGCTGGCACCACAGCACCTTTCCCGGCATGGAAGGGAGTTGGAGAACTTGGATGACAAAGCGACTTCAGGGGTCACTGCCTCATCGCCCCCCCCACCTCCCGCCGCAGGCCTTGGGAAAAGCCTACAGTTCTGCTGCCTGAGTTGTGCACGGACCCACAGAGCGAGCCAGCGCTGCTGCAGGGCCGCAGGTCTGCATCCTACCCACAGCAGGTCTGCCCTCAGGCTCCTCATCAGAGCTCTCTGCTATTTCCCATTCCAATCACACGCATCTGATGATGTGGTTTCTGTAACTTGGAAAACCCTAAGCACCAAATCAGAAAACAGGGAATAAGCAAACTGCTCACAGACAGTTCTTTAAAACCACCAGGAAGGGAACTAACAGAATCTTGCAGCCAACTGGAAGTCACCTCACGGGACAGGTCCTAAGGACGTCAAGAATCCAGAGGTGTGAGCCTGGGTGCAGCACACACCTTCTTTCCATCCCATGGGCAGCTGCAACACACGAAGACATGCAAGAGAGCAGGAGTGAGACGCTCTCACATAGGTGTGTGTGTCTTAAATTCTGACATTCAAAGTGTAAATCACAAACTACAAAGCTGGGCCAGCCAGCATGGTTTACTGCCTGAGATTTCAGGGCATAAGGACCCTAAGAGGTGGTTTTACTGCTAGCATCGACAGCCATAGCCTCGTCAATTAAAAAACAAAAACAGAAACAAAACAACCCATAACTGGGAGGCCTATTTCTCGCCATAATCTCCCTTTCCAAAAATAACTGACTTCCCCCTGGAGACCACGCAGGAGCAGTGTTTTATGACACGCGGCCCCTGGAGGAACACAGTCCCACGACCACGAGTTACTACACAGCCCAGACTGAAAGAAGGGCCCAGTTCCTGCGAGCACACCGGCTGGACCCAGAACACGCATGGCCATACTGATGCACCAGAAGCCGCGGTGGAGCTGGAGCACAGGGGGCGCACAACTGGGGAACCAAGACCTGTTGACAAAATTACTTCAGTGCCATTTTGTCATCAGTATGAGAAGAGAAAAACGACTCGAACCACGATGCAAGTGCCAGTTCATTTAGCTACATCGCCCACCCATCATCATCATCATCCCACTGGTTTATGTGATTTCTCATTACTATGATTACGGGTGACTGGTTAAATTTGGGTTGATGCAAAATGCAGGGAAAACTATTAATTTAATAATTGCATTTACCTGAAAAACAAATGTTTTTAAGCCTACAGTCCACGGGGAAAGGCATGAAAAGGGCTCCAGGGACTGAGGTGGATGGTGTGGCCTCCTGAGGTCTGAGTGATACCCCAACTCAACCCCCAAAAAGACACAACCGGAGTCACAGATTACACACTAGCTGTGGAAAGTGGAAAGCAGCGCTAAATAAATTTGAAACGCAGGCAGCTTGCAAGTATCCACGCTCGTGCCAGGGAATTTCCTGGTGGAGGCACAGGAGGAGGGGACGCCCTGAGACAGGTGGGGTTCACATTAGCCACCTCAGGTGCTGCATGGATGACTGGGGTGGGAGGTGGCTGAGAACAGAAAAATACAGCCATGAAAAGCATGCTGTCCTATGAGGAAGGAGCAAAAGAAGCAAGGTGCACCCCCAGAAAGGCACCGGAAGCTGCCCGGAGTGCTGTGGTCTCTCAGTGGCACGGACGTGCAGGTGGGGGTGACACCTCAGTCTCTGCCGGTCCCTCAAACGCAGTACGTTCCCATGACCCTGGGGTAGGCAAGGACACTCATTTAAAGGACATAAGCTGCACTGTGAGGCTGCAACTACATGACTTCTGAGAAATGCATCCTCTAAGCCTGAAAATATAAATAAAACTAAACCTAATTTATTTTACAAATGATTTAAAAAACTCTCAGATCACACCGAAGACTTAACTTGTATCTTACCTTTCAAGCCCATGTATAATAGAACTGGAAGACAACGAACTATGTCTATCATACTAATTATACATCCTTTCAACAAAGATTTATTCAACACTCTGACACATACAACAAAGCAGGGGGAGCTGTGAAGACATACAATTGAAAAGACGGCGCAACAGTATAGAGAGAAGTACAGGAAGACTAGGGGGAAAACCCCACAGACTTACCCACTGTGAACAGTGTAACAGCTTATTCAGAGGAACTAGAGAGGAATCGACTTCACCAGCGTAAACCGTAAACCTACGTCAGCTGACACTGGGCGATGCTCACAAACCGGCAAACAGAAAGAAAGGAAGAAGGCATTTCCACACTAGGGATTACAAACCAGCAAAGGCAAGGAAGCTGGAACTGGGGGTTTCTAATGAAGGAATTAGTCTCCAGTGACAGAGGGGCCACCGCAAAGAACCAGCCCTGAGGACGGTGGCCTTGGACATGACGAGGAAGGTGCTGTGTCACCAAGAAGCACTTACAACTTGCCTGAAAGAATTCTCACCGGGACACAGGCATGCAAGCAGGGCCCCCTTACCTTTCCCATAGAAGAACTTGCGGTAGTAGTAGGCCCCCAGGTCGATGTGCTCGATGATGTAGCGCTTCACCTTCTCCCTGTGAATCGGCTGGTTCTCCCTGGGCACTTCCAAGACCGACACACCTGCGTTTGTGCAGTGGGAACTGAGGGACGATTCGAAGGAGCAGCTTTCCCCAGCACTGAAAGATGACGAGTTGGCCCTCGACAGTGCAATCCTCCTGTCCCCTTCCCCGCCTATCTCATTTCTGAAGTAAGGGCAGCTCAGGACGAGGTCGTTACTTTTCCCGTCACCTTCGTCAGCATCCAGGTTCTCTTTGGAGTTGAGGTCCTCCTTGCTTCCCAGAGGGGACTCACAGGTGCCTGTCTGGCCCACTGGCATCTGAGTCTGGGATGCAGCGGAGGCCCCGGTGGTCATGTTTTTCCTTTTCCCCACGTTAGCCCGCGTAGCCATGGCTTCATTGATGTTAAACAAAATGCTCTGGACATCGTAATGTGCAAAACACCGCTGACAATTCCAAGGGCGAATGCCCCGCTCAAGGCGACCATCTTCGAGATCAGATGTGAACTTGAAAGCCTCGTGTTCACTTTTAACAGTTCGCAGCTTGCGGAAAAGGGACGTTTCCACTGACTCCGACTTTAACCTCCGTTTGAAAGGCTTGTCCCTGTCCCTCCCCATGAGGAGGGCGCTGTCCATGTAATCTAATCCTGAGATGCGGACAAACTCTCCTCGAGAAATCTGTGCTGCTGCATGCAGGCTGGGCGAGATGGTGGGGTCACAGGAGAAAAACTCTGGGAACCCGAAAGGGGCCATCACCTTGTGGTCATAGTTCTCCACTCGGTACCCTCTGAGCATTGCAAAAAAGTCCTCGCCGGACAGGCCCTGCCGGTCGATGGAGGATGTGCTCCCGTACTCGCGGCGTAGGGCAGCCCCAGTGTTGGGGTTCACGGCATGCTGGTCTAAGGCGTCTTCAGCATCAATGTCACTGATGGTGACGTCACTATTGCTTCTCTGTCTTATGGGGTGAAGTCCTCTTTGAGGAGAGTGAACAAAGATGTCTCCAAGCGTGTACTTTGCTTCCATGAAGTCGAGATCAAGCTGCTCCTCCAGCTGACTGTCGCTCTGGCCATTCTGCCCGTTGTGCATCAGGGACGTCATGCTGTCGTAACTCATCTGGGACTGGCTTTCCCATAACCCCTTGCAGGCCGGCTCCTTGGAGCAGTCCTTTTTAGGAGGCCACTCGGACACCCTGGCTCTCACGCCCATCTTGGGCATGGCTGGGGTACCATTAGCCGGAGCACCACTCTCGTTGGAATTTGAGGCATTTAAAGAAGTGGCAGGTCCAATGCCGCCATTAATGGCTTTAAATTTTCGAGCAAAATAATCATCAGACTGCATGATTCTGGGAGGGTCCTTGAACTTGGAAGAGGCCCTGCCGAGCTTGTGCTTGTCCTCTGGTGACTGCCTCGGGTCGCTCATGTCTCCCAAGGTTAAGAGCCCTGCTCTGAGCAGGAAGGCTGGTGTAAATCCAGTTACATTGTTATTTACAACACAATATTAAGTGAAGATATAAAGGATTCTTCTATGGTTGTATTTTCTCTCGTTAACCAAAAGCAAACAGCATCCTCAGAGTGCAGTCTACCCAAAACCAACTTGTGTCTCGGTTGTAGTAATTTGTACACCTCTGTCCTTTTCAGAAGGATTCCTTAAGACATCTGGCTATGAGTACTTCCTTCACCTGAATTAAAAAAAAAAAAAAAACCAACAACAACAGAAAATAGCCATTAACAATGACAACAGCTCAAGTTCAGCACATCCTGCGTATGGTCTCTGACCTGTACTCCTCCCCTCCTTCTGCCACTTCAGTTCCCCCAACGTCAGGAAGTTTCGGGTCTCTGTGCCGCTGCTCCTTCTGCTCTTCCTGCTCCTCCCACAGGAAGGCTCCCCTCACTGCTCTGCTTGGCTGGGGGGTGTCCCAACACACAGGCCAGGCACCCCTCCCAGAGCCCTGTCCAGCACGCACACCTGCCACTCCCAGCTGCCTTTGAGCAGTGTGTTTCTTGTGTCCCACGACCCCACATCCGTGCCTCCCTGTGTCCCACAGCCCTGCATCCACACCTCCCTGTGTCCATGGCCCTGTGTCCACACCTACTCTAAATTTCTGGTTTTCCCAGCAGTCTCCTCCCCTACTGACTTCAAGCTCCACTAAGCCGGAAACTATGCCTCTCATCTCCATGTCACGTTATCCACTAATGTGGCCTGGCTTAAATGAGGCAGCCAAGCAACATGTGAACTAGTTCCACAGTAATGCAATGGGTGTGCAATTGCTTGAGTATGACCATATTTTCTTTTAAAATAAACTCAGAATGTCCATCAGCAAAATGGTCAATACCAAGTGTTAACAAATGAGTTTTCAGAATGCTCGCCTACAATAAACTCACAGAGATCCCCATAAAGTGAGCAGGGGTCCTTGTGAATTTGGTGTCTGAACGAGGACAACTGTAGCTCATTGTGCCTTTCCCAACTCAACACATCGCAGGGTCCAGTAACGGCAGAGTTTAAACACCGCAATCTACCTCCTAAGGGTGGCAGAAACCAGGCCTCATCAACTCTTCTAGTTAATTACAAATAATTCTTTCAATTTATTCATATGTAATGAGACAGAAATATTTTCCATTATATATTTCCCATTATATATTTCCCCAACTCATGGGAGCCTGGGAATCTTACTTGTTGGCATAAGAATGAAAGAACAACACTCCTTTTGAAAATAATGATGAGGTGTAATACAGCTGATCTCCCTGAGTTTTCACCAAAGTATAAAACATAACTGCAATTCAGTTAGAAAATGTTAAAATTCCAACCAGCTGAACAGTGTAAGAACTCCTTCCAGTGGACCCTTAAAGGCTTTGAGAGGAACTTGAGGTCGTGTCTTTGATGAGCAGGGGGTTTCTCCTGGTGGCATCTTGCTTCCCCCACCAGAAATACACCAGGCTGGGCATGACAACACGCTCTCTGTTCCCAGGGCAGCATTGTACCTGAGGGAACAGGGTGACAGTTTGAGGCGGGGTGAACGAGCAGGGACACAATCAGAGGTTCCCGTGCACAGAACAGACCAGAGTCTGCCAGCTCTCAGAGTCTGCAGTCTGCTGACTCTCAGAAAGGGAAGGGACGACTAGGTCGCACCTACTGCACTGAGAGCAACTGGGCTGGGAAGGACCGCAGGTGCTTCTGAATCACAGAAGGCTCACAGGCACTTCTGAATCACAGTGATTTCCCATGCAATTTAGGTCATTATCAAATCCCTTCCTGGAAACTGAAAAAGTGATGACTGAGGTGAATACAACTCCTCACCTAACATCTCTCTGCTGAAACGGTGTTTGACTTACTGCACTGGACTTCTATGTAATCTGTGAGTTCTACTGGTAGGTACTGCTTACAGAACACCCGAAACATCTGGATGCTTAAGGATGACCCCCGAAGGTTAGCAGAGAGCTATGTGAATTCTCAACAGGCAATGATATGATACTCATTTCCAGTTGCACGCTATTAATTTGTAACTATCCTGTTACAGACGGAAGACCCATGCCCTGCCCATCACCTAATTCCAAACTACTGAACTGTGTAGTGTCTAGAAATATAATCAGGAACTAAATACTTGAAGAAATGTGAAAAGAAACCAGAAGAGAAGGAATGAATAAAGATGAAAGCCAAAAGTAATGAAATAGGGAGGTACAGGTAGGGGAGGAAAGTTAGTACAGACAAATCAGAAAGGTAGTTTTCTTTAAAAAAGGTTTAAAAAAAATATATCCCTTTCCAACCCTGGAAAAGGAAAAGAAAGAAAAAATAAGAATAATAAAGAATAAGAATAAAGAAAGAACATGCAAGTTTAAAAGTGAAAAAGGAGGCATGACCACATATACAGGAGAGATTAAAATAGTTTAACTGAAAATAATTTTAAAATAATTCCTCGAACAACATGAACAGTTGAAAATCCACGTGTAACTTCTAAATCCCCCAAAACTTAAGTTGGTTCCAGCCCCCACAGACACTCAAACCCGTAATGTGCGAGTCCCCGACACAAAATGCGCAGCCAGCCTCCATGTCCACGGACTCTCCCCCGCAGACCAAAACTGTTTCCGGCGTGCACCGGGCAAAGTTTGCACACAGGGGGCCCATGCATTCACACCCAGGTTGTTTGAGGGCCACCCATTAAGTCTGAAGGAATTACACCACAAGCCACTCCAGGGTAACACATGTGAAAACACAGAGAAACTACCGATTTTCTGCAAAACAAATTCCACAAACTGACCCAAGAACAGAAATTTTAAATAGACACATTTACATTGCAAAGACTACAACAGGCAGTCAGTACCCAACTAAAAAATGACACTGACACACACACGAAACACAGAGAGCTCCCGTAAGCAGGACTTTGAGAGTCCCCTGTCCTCCTATTTGAGAGACCAGTTACTATGTAAACCATTTAGGACAGAGCCTCCTTCCTGACTTTCCCGCATCACAGTGCCCACTGCAAGTGTTGCCAGCTGCACAGCACAGGCCAGTCAAAGCAGGCAGGTGCCCAGGCACGGGCACAGTCAGGACTCTGGCCACCCCCGGCCCAACCCTCCGCCACCAGAGCCGAGCCAACCAGCATGTCCCACAGCACTAGCCCGTTGTCTACTTCCCACAGGAAGCGCTGGGGTTGAGCCACTGCCAGTAGATGGATGAAGCACAGAAACCTAGAACTGGGATTGGCAAGGACGACATACACACTGAGCAATTAACTCTGGAAAAACTAATCATGGTGTTCCCAGGGTCACTGGGCTCACATTCATGTTCGAACAGCTACCTTCTAAGCTTCTACCTCCCTCGACATTGTTAACCTTATCACTGTTCAAACAGCCAATATAAAAATACAAAGCCTTTATTCCACAGATCTCTTATAGAAAAACAGCAATGTATTGTCAAAATATAAGAATGATTTTTTAAAAAAATAAAGTAGTCATTAAAAATAGATGAATGTATGCTGAATTTTGTTTTTAGGCTTGCCAAGAAGCACAAATGCCATAGCAAACTCAGAGCACACCAAATCTTTTCCCAAGGAAAACTTTAGAGAATTCATGATTTTTAAATTTTTTCTGTGTTACTAGAACAGGAGCTCTAGTGGACAGCCATTGATTGTCCCGTCTGGGATCCAATTACCTTTCTTCTGATTTCCGCTGGGGAACCACATTGCTAAAACCGTTTCCTTCATGTGGAGCTAGCACCACCCTTAACATGTGACTTAGGTTTTGACCAATGAATGTGCTGCTTCCACTGGCCATAGTTGGTTCAGGGGTGAGCCTGGGAGCCAGTCAGGCCAATGACAGCCCTCCAGGAAGGGTGACCCCAACACCGGGGCTATGACCCTTGAAGTGCTCAAGCGACAGAACATAAATGTGGAGCTTCTGGGGCTCACCCTGCTGGTATGACCAAGGACGGGGACAGCGGCTGGGACATGAAGCCAGAGCAGGAAAGAAGTCCTGAGCTCTTGACTCCACTGGGCCTGGAACCAGTGCTACCCACGGAGTTTTCCAGTTGCTCGAACCTGCTAATGACCTTTTTTGGGTTCATTCAGTTTGAGTGAGATTTCTGAGTGGCTCAGACCAGTCATGCTTAGAGACTGCATTTATATTTAACTGAAGACTAAAGACAGTGGATCCAGTGAGCACAACTCCTCTGTGCTGTGCTGCACAGACCGCCTGGTCCCTGAAGGAGTGAAAGGAGAATCATAGTTCTGACACCTGAATCAAGTACCCAAACCAGCCTCCCGGGCGGGATACCTGCCCTGACACCGCAATTATACACCCTTTATCCCGCTATATGCACGCCACTAACAATTCGGGTCGTTCAAAGCTGCCTCAACAGAAGCCCAGCAGACCGCTTTGTGCCACCTTACCCCTGCCTCACCCTGGTCCATGTGTCCCAGCTGTGAGTGCTCCCCAAAGGGACCCTCTCGAATGACAGCACTGCAGAGGTGTGGCACCTTCTTTTAAAAGTACTCCTAAATACTACTACACATTAACATTACTACAACTGGTATGGGTAGCACCTTCCATTTAGAAATACTACTAAAATACTTATGCTTTCAATACTGTGATAAAAATAATACACCTCAAAACAATTGTAACATTTGTTTTAAGTAAAATAAATTAGAATATTAACATACGCAATTTAAAAATATTATAGTACAGGGAGAAGAATCAAAACCGGTGTCTTTAAAACGCAGATGTTAACAAGGAATGGCATGAGCTCTAACTAGGGAGAAAGGCAGAAAGGTCAACAATGGAGGGGTGAAAATCTGAAGTGAGAGCTGAATGACCTCTGGAATAACCCAGAACCTGGAAGAGGCGTCAGGCCAGTTCCCAATCCTCATGAGAAAGAAAGAGGCCTGAATGGCCAGTCCTGCTGCCATTGGTCTCTGGCCCCTCTGAGTGGAGCCGAGCAGCAGACTATCTACAGACTCTGTTCTTCTTTAGGGGTGCCAGCCAGCTCCCTGGAGCTGTGGATATGAGCCCAAGAACGGTACTGCCCCTACAGCATGGCAAATGGAAACCACAGTAGCAGAGAACCTGGTTGAAGGGGCGCCTGAGGTCACAGGTGGAGATGAAGCCATGGGAGCCGGGAGCCGGGAGCCCCAGACATCGCTTCTGTAACAGACAGCCACTGGCCAGTCCCTGCTCCTCCTTGCTGTGGTCCAGCATCCTTTCATCACTCTCACAGGTGTTAAACACACTGGCTATGGCAGTTTTAGACTGGCAAATGCAATGTTCTCAAAAAAAGAAAGGTGACGGTTGAGAAATTTCCCTCAAACAGCAAAAATTCTATTTCACCAGATGTTAAGAAAACATAATGGAACAGATGCCCACCTGTGCAGGTAGGCACCACCCTTTCCACTCGCTCCCACCAGCTAAATTTTATTTGCTTAATAACTTCACGGCTAAATTAACTCTCACTGCTCACTTGCTGTGGTTTAAAACACTAAATATCAAGGAAAATGGGAGAGTCATTTAATTCCTTCCTGAGGACTTTATTATAAAGAGAGTGAATAGACCACATTACGCTAAGTGATACACGTCAGAGGGGGAAACACAAACACTGTACAATCTCACTTACAGAAGGAATCTTTATAAAAATGGATTTACACATAGGAAGAGCGGACCGGTGATTGTCCGAGGTTGGAGGGGGTGTGAAATGAGCAAAAGAGGTCAAATGGCATAAACTTCCAGTTTTGAAATAAGAAGTTCTGGGCATAGGATGTGCAGCATGGTGCCTATGGGTAATAACACTGCCCTGCGTTATTTGAGAGTTGTTCGGGAGATCTTCGAAGTTCTCGTCACAAGAAAGCACGGCTGCATGTGGTGCTGGCGACGGGCCAGACTCACTGTGACCGCTTCACAGAACACATACGTAGCGAATCATCACGCTGCACGCCCGGAACCAATATAATGTTATGTGTCACTTATTCAAAATAAGAAAGACAAAAACTTCCATTCACTAGGAAGAGTTTTTAAAAATAAAACGCAAGAGAACAGACTAATCTGCAGTGATGGCCCCCCAGGAGCACGAACACCCACCCCCGCCAGGCAATTCCCCAAACGTGGACACCGACCATTTGCCGGACAGAGCAGATCCGGAGCTCTTCATCTCATAATGATTTCTCATTAAAACAGATCTCTGGCAGGTTTCTACAGTGTTCTTCCTTCAAGTTCACACTTTCTAATTTTTCTTACATTTCGTCACATTCTATGGCTCTTGCTCCCCAGTAAAAATTGAAATTTGTCACCAGCACTCTGTGGGCACCTTTAAAAAAATGACACGTGAGCCTATGACCTCACAGGTAGTGTGGGGTGTCCTTGAGTGACGACTGGCTAGAGCACACAGCAACCCACCGGGAAGTCAAACAGAAATTAGAGAATTTTAGAGCTTGCAAGAATAATCTGTTCTCATGTTAATGGTCCTGGTAATAATTTTTAAAGGCCAGCACAGAAATGGAGAAAATGTGATACTTAAGCATAATTGTCTTTAAATAGAATGTTTTCAAAGTTTTCCATGAGACATTAGTGAGCCTTTAAGACCAATATTATAGTTATAATTGAGCCAGTGATCAGAACTGCAGCTGTAGCAAATGGACTGAAAACCACAAAAGGCACCAATTAGCAGCCCCATTCAAGGGAAAAAAATGGCTACAATTATACGGCAGATTTATTATGAAGTATAACTACCGTAAAAACGCTTATTTCTCATCCTTGCATCCCGTCAGTTCCAGTGCTAACGTGTATAATTGGGCAGGGAGCGGAAAGAGGAACAAGCCGCACCGCTGGCGCTGTCCCCTGGCCATCACAGGGTGGCAGCGCTGAGGGGCAGCGCTCACACTCAGCGTCTGATCGCCCGACACCGTTCGCGGAGAATCGCCGCATTCAGGCACATGCAGCCTGGTGTTAAGTGATGTTATGGCCAAATAACTATAAAACAATCCATTAACTTACATTCATATCACAGCAGACTGCTAAATATGAGACAGTTTGATAAACTGGCTATTATTAGTGACAGTGGCCATAAATGGATATAGATGTTCAATAATAATCATATTGCTGAGTTCTAAGCTCTTGGTAGATTCAGACATGAAAATTAGTTCTTAGGCATTTATTTTGAATTAAACATTGGGGTGGTACGAAAGATAAATATTTGGGGGCATGAGAATATGAAAAACAGCAAAAATTTTCTGCTTTGGGGTTTTATACCATAGGGTAACCTATCATTTCTGAAGGAACATGAAATCTCTTCTTGGTGGATAGTCACATTGTTGTTAGACAATCTCTTAAAGTATTCCACATTGCTATTTGGAAGAATTTCCAAAGTCCCCACCAAAGCTAATCCCGAGTGTAAAGATTTTTTCATCCAAGCATAGCAGGAACCCTAGTAAAAAGTGCTGGAGGCTGCAGACCCCACTAGAACCCACGTTATGACTTCCACCTCACAGTGAATTATAACCCAAGGTGAGCAGAAGGCCCAAATCAGAGGCCTGTTCCATGTGAGCTCCGCGAGAGCAGGTCCTGGTGCGTCCTGTTCACTGCTTGTGCCCAAGCCCTTACGGTGCACCTGGTACTTAGTTGGCACTCGTGACTGACTGGTGTCCAGCCACGGAAACTGAAATGGCAGCAAATCAAAGCGACCCAGGGCACCGAGTTGACACATTATCATGACACAGGTGTGAAACAAGACTCTTTTCTAAATTTTTTTTAATTGATTTGAGAGAGAGAGGAAGGGAGAGAGAAATAGCCACTTGTTGCTCCACTTACAACCACTGGTTCATTCTCATATGCACCCTGACTGGGGATCAAACCTGCAACCTTGGCGTATTAGGATGATGCTCCAACTAACTGAGCTACCCGGCCAGGGCCAGAGTGATTGCTGATTCTCTCTGGTTTCCTTGCTGGCTCCTCTTCTGGTCTTCTGTAAATGCTGATCACCCTCAGGGCTTATGAAGGCTACATTGCTCTTTAAATTCCCTGCATTTCCTTATGTATTTCTACTCATTCCATGTGCCACTTCTGTGAGGCTGACTCTGCAGTCTACCCACAAGCCTAGAGATGTCTCCTACGCAAAGCTGCCAGGCGAGGACTGCTTCTGCCCTCTGCCCACCCCCTTTGCACCTGATCCTCCTCTCCAGCTCAGGAGAACGGGACTGCCATCCCCTGCCACCTAAGCCCAGAACCTAGGCTGAGCCAGTCTTCCCCTCACAGTCCACATCCAATCCCAGACTTGTCAGCTTGATCTCCTGAAGGTTCTCAAATCCATGCAGACCTGGCTACCTCCACTGCCCCTACCATAGCCAGAACCACTACGTTGTTTCTCCTAGATTATCAGAAAACCCTCAGTGTTCCCCCATTCTCCTCAGGGTAGCACAGGTCACCCACAACTTGGGTGCCCGAGTGGCGGCTGGAGCACCACACACTGGGTCTGTGCACCCTGCCCTTTGTTTTTTTATCCATGGGGCTTGGACAGGCTGCCCCACTGACCAGGCCCTCTTCAAGACTCCTCCTCCTTCTTACCTTGCTAACAGGTGTTTTTAGACATACCCTAGTTCATACACTGGGCTCTTCTCAAATCTTAGCACCCGTGCTAAGTTACCTTATTTGGGGCCCCCAGAGCACCCCACACCTTTCATCTTACCACATGGAGTAAGAGAAACCCCCCACACTGTCCGACACCTGCCTGTTTCCTTGTCACTGTTCTCCTCTAAACCCTGAAAAGTACGGACACAGCTTTCGCCTGGGCACCTGGCACAGACACAGGCTCTGCCTCCTACTAGCTAAGACTGTGGCAAAGTTACTTCTTTCTGAGCTTCAGCTCCTATCTGTAAAATTGCAACAACTGCATCTATTTTTAATGATCCAGTGAGACGTTGATGCAAAGCGTTTATCTCCGTTTCCTACATAAAAAGTTCTAAAAAAATTAGCTAAAAATTTTGACTTATGAATTTATAAAATTTGTTCACATACGAGTAAATAGTCATTGATAAACTAATTGACTTAAAATTGAGCAATTAAAATGAGTAGGATACATAATAACTATCTCTAAGGAGCACAATTATGTTTACAAACTGTGTCGTAACTGCTAAGTGATTCATGCACGAACAGGAGCACAGAACAATAACCGACTGGCAACAGTTAAGCCGATTTTGTAAGCGGCAACAGCAGCTCTGCAAAGGTGAAGGAAATGCCCAAAGCAATCGGCAGTCGGGCTGCTCTCTTTCCAACTACAACTTCTATTTAAATTATTTTAGGAACTTCATTGTATTATAATGAGATTATTCCGGAGTTTTTAACTTTCCATGTCAATAAAAAGCAGAAAACAATTCCTGGTAGTCAGCTGCTTTCGGTATCCATCCATCTCCATCCATTTGAATGTCAAAAGTAGAATAAACAAAGAGCTATTTTGTTAAATGGAATATTCTGATCATGGAATTTTTTCAAGAAAACAGAACAGCTGTGGGTATTGAGTGTTCCCAGGGCATCTTTTGAATTAGAGAGAGATAAAAAGGGACGGCCTGCACCTCTTTCCCTCAGGAGGTTATTAGTTGTTGCATTTTTTTCACCAATGTGGCCCCGGAATTGCAGATGACACGGTAGGAAGTCAGACGTTTCACTTAATAATTTAAGCTGAGGCATTTGCATCTTAGGAAAATACAGCAAAAGAAGAAAAGAATTTCTATTCAGTGCCAACCGATTGGGACTGCACTTTTGTTATTTTCATTTCAAAATCATAGAAGGTAATCTGTTCTATTATTTAGATAAAGGTGTGGTGACAAGGAAGGTTGGAACCTGAGCATTTCTGAATACCAGCCTGGAAGGCAGAACATGAAAAACACACAAAGGGGAGAACCCTCTCAGTCCCTCTCGCTCACCCCATTAAGCACAAACCCCCGGTGGAAACAGAACACCAGAATCAGCCACTACTACTGAAAACCGAGCTAAATGCACACAACCACTACCTTCAATGTACTCTTTGTGAAAATGCAACAAGTAAACCAACAGCCATCAAACCTGAAGATGCTTCCTTTCTGCTGGGCACAAAGGGTATCAAAGAAAACCTGCCAACCTGTACAGCAGTGTAGCATTTGAGTTTTTAAAAATAGTAATTTTAGCAGCAATTACATAACAAACTCCATTCACTAATCAAACACACTCAAAGCCATCTTCATTCACATTGTTCTCATGTTTAAGACTGAGTTTTGTGGAACAGCTTTATGAGGTTTATTATCTGATACAAAAAACCTTTTGTGGGTCCAGTAAATAAATGCATTCAGTTCTCTCCCCCACTGTACTGGAGGCTGGGGGAGCATTAAAGATGAATGACAGAGACTCCTAATCCTCCAAGCTTAGCTGGGTGAGATATGCACATGCATAACAAGCAGAAAGGAAATGAAGTTAAAGGACTAGGACCACGTTCCAACTAGTGCGTTATGAAAGCGATCCGCATGTCCGCGCTCACACAAGCTCCATGCTGCTGAGGGTTTGCCGAATGAAGACCCCGAGAACTGCAGAGGACACCTCCCCATGTGAACACCGATAAGGACAACTGCACAAGTTACCTGACACACTACTTGTGTAACTGAAAACTCTACCCGAGAAATAAGAGTTGTGGGGGAAACTGACATAGAAAATACTCACTCCAGAGCTACAAGGTCGAAGAACTTGAAAGAGTCCTAACAACCAGGGACCAGGTGTAAACATGGTGTGTCCGGTAGATACTGTATAAGGGAATATTAACACAATGTGTCTTTGAAGAATGTGCATGAATACTAGAATATTATGTGAAAGGATACAAATACAAAAGTTTGTTTAAGATCTATAGACATAAAAGCACTGCAGAGAAATACCCCCATGCTGTAATAGTGGCTGCCTACCACAGGAAGGCCTCCGCAAGCTTTGTGCTTACTTCTTTGTATTTTTCTGAAGAATCCACATTATATACCTATAGATGAACATGTAAATCCACACATATATAAAAACACTTTACATTCAATAAATTTAAAAAATATTTTGAAAATAAAGCTCCATAAAACCAATGCATATGTAAATTATACAGGACAAATTACCCTTATTTGGATGAGCTGACCACTAGCTCCGCCTCTCCTACCTTGGAGGCTCAGATCCCTACCTGAAAGTGAATGCTACTGTGGATGAGCAACACCGCTGTTGACTAGCTGGAAAAGTACGTTTTTTGTAGCAGATCTGCACAAGCACACGGCCTGCATCCTCACACACTGTGAATTACTGGTGCTAGAATAACACGTTTTACATCAGCATACACTGTCACGTGCCTCACTCCTACGGTGACCATGGGCACTGCAGACAGCAGTGTTCTGGACTGCACGCTGCTGCAGAGAGAAGGGATGTGTGCCCACTTCTGAGGACATGCACACCCTCACGGGAACTCGTCCATCTGCAGGATGGGGACAGCATCTGCCCAGCTCCCCTGAGACAGGTGCTGTGGGCCCATGGGGAGGCGCACACAAGAGACGCCCAACACCATGCAGACGCAAGGATGAACATACTCCCACTCAGTCGGTCAGCAGGAGGAAGCCCACAGGACTAAGTGGTTTACTTCCATCCAGCTCCACAGCCCCCCACTAGTGTTCCTTCCACCCCAGCAAACTGAAAACAGGGGGAATGAGAAACCCAGGGAGCAAGTGGGTCAGGATGTAAAAACTGGCAGATGGGTCAGTTGCTGGTAAAACTCTGACAAAACAGACGTTATTGCCTATTATCTAGGTAAAATGTTGCTACTGGGTGTTAGACTGACCTTGTACTTCTAAGCCCTTGGAGAAGTGGCCACAGTCCCACTGAGATGCAGGAGAAAGCAGACATGGCCCCAAGCCTGTCCTTGCACCACATGCTCACAGGGACCTGGGACCCTGGCACTGCTGGAGTCTAACATCCTCGACAATGTGTCCCAGTGAGTCCCATTTCTTAGGGATTCCATACCCACTGTTAGAAGGTTCTTCCAATTCTGGAATCATGTATACGTATCTGAAATTTGCCATGCGCTGACTCAACAATCCTGAAGTTGGGCTGATTCTTAAAAGGTGGACTGGGTAGAAAGTTCCACCTGGCCCTGCAGGCCCCTCACTCTGCCACCTAAGAGACAGAAGCCATGAGTGGACATTAACATCCTCCACTGAGGCTGTGGCTGCAAGCCCAACCCCAGGAGCGCGGCCCCTGGGTCCCTACAGTGAGGACAGTGGAGGTCCCTCTGGGCCCCAAGGCTGCTGCTCCATTCTATCCCAGACCTGGCTTCCAAGAGCTTACCAACCTAGACAGGGGTTGGGGGGACAGCCACCTACTGGGACTGTTACAGACAGAAGACAACCTAGCTTCCCACTTCCCAGAAGGCAGGAACACAAGCAGACTGATAACCTCGTGGGTGAAAAAAAAGTCATAAACACTTGATTTAAGGGCCACCCCTGAGTCCACTCCACCTGGTAAGGGGCCCATTCTAGGAGAAAATGGAGCTTGGGCACAGACACTGGGCCCAGCCGAACCAGGGAGAGAGACCGGGAGGGGCTTCCTGGCGCTTTTCACCGGCTGGTTTTACCAGTACCAGTCCTGTTGTGCTGGCGGGCCCGAGGCGAGCGCAGTTGGCACTCTAGGAAACAGAGTGTCCTGAGGATCAAATGCAGGACTCAGTCAGAATGCTGCCTTCAGGAATGGCACCCACAATGCGCTTCTTGAGCAAGGCATTCGTGTCCAGGGTGCGTTTCGTTTCACTGGCCAGAGAGAATGCAGCCCGTGCACCAAGGTGATAAGTCTTCCTCGACAGACCTCCTTCGGAATTTTAGAAGTATGAACTGAAGGCTATGTGTGAAAGGAAAGTGAAACCACTTTCAACTGCAAATGCTCACTAATTAACTTGGCCTGATTAGTTTTTTAAGCTCCTAACACCAAAGATCTTTGCCTGAAGAAAAAAAGTAAAAGAATGACCACCTAACACAATCACTATTTTATTAAAACACCAAAAAATAAAAAATAAAAGCACCAGTAAGAACCTGGTTTCCTTATAAAAATTACAGTTACAGGAAATCATTACTTGCTTTTAACTTCTAGGTTAATAAAAAGAGATGCAGAAATTGCAGTTATGATAAGCAGAAAATCAACCACAAAAAAAGTGATCTTGTGTGTCAGCCAGCAGACTTAAAGCACCTGCATCACTAATAATGTGTCCTTTATCACAAAATGTGCACGCTAGTGTATTCCATTTACTTAGGGATTTACCATTTCCAAAACTATTTTACGTTCACTGGATCGCAGGAAAATCTCTGAAGAGACCAGAGAGGCTGCTCTCCCATTTAAGGGGAAAAAAACAAACAAACAAACAAAAAAAAACACCTTAGGACAATTAAGTAATTTGTCTTCAATCAAATAACCATGAATCAAGAGAGACCTGGAACCCTTCACTCTTCAGAGGTTGCTTCACTCTTTCTACTGTAACTGGTCGCTTCTCACATTTATGTGTGGCCTTTAAAAAATAGGAATAAAAATGAAACAAAATTACTGACTTTGTTCGCCAAAAGAAGCCAACCTAATACAAATTTGCTAACTTTGAGCAAAAAGAAAAATAGCTACCTCCACTGTTTTGAGGCCTACAGAAAGGCAGATTTTGGAGGAATGCAGGTGAGGGCACACACACAAGGGAGGGAGGGAGGAAAGAAGGAAGGGAGGAAGGGAGGATGCATGCTTTCGGCCTGTCCCACCTTCCAGAGGTGGACAGTCTGAGGGTGTGAACAAAGCCACAGCTCTCGGGTTCCCCCTTCAAAGGTGATGGCTGTCCCTTTGCCCATCTAAGCACCAGACTGAGAGTGAATTTGGACGTGGGCCTTGAAGAAGGCAGCAGCTCCTCCAGCCCAGCACGACCAGAGAGGTCTCCTCACGTGCCCAGCTCATAATCAGATGCTTGACTTGGAGAGCTCAAATCAAGTACTTTGAGCCCAGATGGCTCCTGCTAGTTATTCAGACATCCCAAGGGCACCTCAAGAGTTTGACCAGCAGAGCCAGCTGGACACAGTCCTGGCCTGAACAGTGCCGAACACGTCAACACTTCCATACCACTGCTAACAATAGCATTTTCACTGGTCCTCTGATTTTGCCTCAAAGAAATTTTTTCTTTCCTTGTACCAGAGAACACTGTCTAGTGTACTGAGTATCAGTCATCCACTTGGACTCACAACCATGACATCAGATCTGAAAGGAGACAAATAATCTATTCTGACACCCCAGCTCTATAAACTCAGAAGTGAAGGGATCTGCCTCAGGTCTCAGGACGTCAGGAGCAAAATGGATTTCCTACAGAGGTTCCCAAGCACTCACTGTTAGTCACTGTTCTTCTTCCTTTTTATTGGAATGTGGTGCTCATGAAAAAGATCAATTTTGGGTCACACACATCTCGCCATGGCTGAAAAGACCAGTACAACCTCCCCTGTATGCGCCCACTCTACGTGTTTGCTTACACACAGCCCCGGCTGGGAAAGGCTTTCCTCCTCCATTGGAAGCGACAAAATCTATCACCTCTGACTCCTCCCTCCAACTCACTCTGGTTTTATCCTCAAACTTGACCCTGAAAGTACCTTTTGTTGACTGTATCGTGGTCTACATCATATCCATCCATGTGACCAACACTACTAAGTGCCACGCTGCGCACAGAAGGATGGGCTCCTGGCTTGCGGGAAACCAGCAGAGCTCCCAGGTAAAGCAAACTGGATGAGCGTGGGCTCAGGAGGGCCAGAGGGCCAGACTGCAACATGGCCACAGGAATGTCCCCCAAGGACTTCCTGCTATTGCTCTGGGCTCATAGGAGCTAAAATGATGTTCAAAGTTGTGCACCTAAAATGAAAAGCCCTCGTATCTATAAATCTGTAGATCAAAGGGGAAGTTACTACAACGGGTGCATAAGACACCACAACGCCCTTCTCTCTTTTGTCATCTGCAAGGAGTAAAAGCTTGCAAATTTTACTTTTTTTCTCATGGGAAAAACAGCAGGTGGTGCCAACTTTGGCCAACAGAAGGCAAGAAAGAGCAGGCATCAGAGGTTGGTGTCCTACCGAGGGCCTGGCCTGTGGCTGTGTCACAGGCAAAAAGAAGCCTCATCTCTCCACCCCTGGTGATGGGGGAGGGGGTGCCAGCTCCCAGGCTTTGCATGAGTCTCACTGTGATTCAGGCAGAACTCCCTCTGACCCTCTGTCAAGGAGGTGACCCAACCTGCCTTGCCTGTATTCGCTCCTGACAAACCAGAACCCTCTTCCTGCCTGGGGGGAGGAAACTCCATTTACTCCACCTGCACTTACAGTTCCCTTCATATCCTAGCACCTAGTTTTTCTTTAAGCACAGGTGAGTCCCTCCACAAAGATGCAAAAAGGTGAGTAACCCTTTCTCAGATCAAGCTGGGGGCAGTTCTGACCAGCAGTTCCCAATTTCCAGAATTCTCTGAAGGTTACTTATGCCTAGATTGCTGCCCCGAGACTCTGGTCCCAGGGGCCTGGGGTGAGCCCGGGGTGACTCCCACGCACAACTAGGATGAGAAGCCTCTGCTGTAAACCAGTTCTAACAGGTGAAAGGTCAAGTCAAATGAGCAATTCTAAGATCCCGGTCTCCCCTTTCTCAAGTACTGACATATCTTCTACACCCATTTAGGCGGTGAACCCCAGACAATTTATTGACTCACAGTGTCTTTTACTTAGTTTTGAAGAAAATAAATGAAATCTGAAATTGAGAATGCTCTAGAAGCCATTTAATTGAGTCCAAAACACTACAAGTTTCTATTCTAGTGGCAGTAGCTGGGGTTTGCTGTGCTGTCAAGATACACTTCAAATTTAAAAAAAAAAAAAAAAAAAGATACACTTTAAATTGCAACACTTTGGGAGCGTTTTCTATGTGCCAGGCACTTTCTAAGTACTTTTCAAGCATTAACTCCAATATAACCTTATGTGACAGGAATTATTATTAACCCCAATTTAAAGTAAGATTTCTCAAACTTGCCCCCCCAATGCACCATTTAAGACCCTTCCCAATTCAGTTCCATTCTACCAAGACCATCCTCAAAGTCCCCTTGCTGAAGGGACTTTGGAAGTCAAGTTCCTGGGGGAGAAAACAAGGAGATGAGACTGGTCCAGACAAGCCCTGTGTGCTGGGGTGCCCTTCTCCTCCGTCATCAGCTGCACCCAGGGCCAGCCTGCTGGGCTGTGAACAGGAGATGCCAGACTGGCAGGGGTATGAGTCAGGGGTCCTGGAGGCCTATCCGAGGACCAGTGAGTGCTAGGCTGGCTGCTGGAAAATTGGCTGAGGAGAGTGTGTTAAAAGTGCAAATCCTTTAGCTACTCCCCTGGGAATTCTGGCTCCTAAGATTGGGTGTGGGGCCCCCAGACTGCTTTTAACAAGTTCCTCAGGTGTTTTCTGGTGTGGATTCACCTTTGAGGTCCCTGGGGTGGGAGAGCACTTTGGAAAATACACAGCATTACACAGCACACAGTGTAATTCAACCACTGGCATCAAAGCGGTGCCAGCAGTTGCCCTTTAAAGCCCCCTCCAATGGCCCTGTGACTACATCCACCGAAGGACATGCCTCTCCACATGCTGGGGCCCAGGGCCCAGGCACATGGAATGAAGAGCCCCCACACAGCTGGAGTGTAGCAACCACTGGCCTGAAGCGCAAGTCAGTGAGTGAGATGCGTATGCTGAAAGAGAGTAGAGGCAAGGTTTTAAGCCAGAGCAGGTGTCCTGGGGGCAGAGTACAATCCAAACAGTTCCTGTTCAGGTGAGGAAACAGGAAAATGTCGGTTCAATCGGAACAAAGCTGGTGCACAGGTGCACGTCCAAAGCAGGCACAAAGGGGAAACAACGATGTTATACACTCTGCTGGACCCTGATCTGCAACATATGACTCTCACACAGCTTCCACTGAGAGAGGACACTGCAGCGGAGACCTTGGAGAAACCTCCAAAAGCGGAGCAATGTGTTAAGTGCCACGGCGAGAACCCAACAGCAAGCCTTCCTGGCTGCCCCCAAATCTGGGATCCTGCGATGTAGAAATAAATATACATTAAAAAGTATTAGACTCAAATAAGCATACAGACATCCTATGTCCGCGGACCGGGAGACCTCAAGTCCATGGTCTGTTAAGATTGCTTCTACCCGAAGTGATGCACAGATACAATGCAACCCCTGCCAAAACCCCAATGATACCCTCTGTGAAAACAGAAAAATCCACCCTAAAACTCAGAGAATCTCAAAGGACCTCAGAGTCAAAACAACCTTGAAAAGAGGAACAAACCGGGAGGCCTTTCACATTTCATAAGCTACCACACAACTAAGGTGAAGAAAACTGTGGTGCTGGTACAAACACAGACACATAGACCGACGGCTCAGACTGGAGAGCCCGGAAACACATGCACACGTATGTGGTCAGATGACCTCCGACAAATGCGCCAAGGCTCCCAGAGAGGGAAAGGACAGTCTTATCAACACACGGTACCGGGACCACTGGGATATTCACACGCAAAAGAATGAAGTTGGACCTTTACCTCTCACTGTATATAAAAATTAACTCAAAACAGATCAAGTAGATCTCAGTGTAAGAGCTACAACTAAAAAATTCACAGACTAAAAAGTTCATGGCACTGGACTTGGCACTGATTTGTGGGGTATGACACGGAAAGCACAGGCAACAGAAGCAAGGATAGTGAAGCTGGGCTTCAACCAAATTCCAAACTCTGTGCCTCAAAGGAGGCTAGGGACAGAGTGCCATGAAAAGGCAACCCGGAGGAGCGGGAGAGAGTGTCTGCAGATGGCGTATCTGACGGGGGGCAGGGGGTGGGCTGCAACAGCACATGGGCATTCCCACTAAGCAGGCTGCCTGCACTGGGCTCAGATGTCAGTGCTGTGGGTGCGTCCTGCCTGTCCCAGCAAGGCAGGGATGCATCCAGAGGTGCTGGTCGTTCCGAAGACTCGCCATTGTAGCATGTACCTCCCCAGCTGCTCGATGAATCCCCCCTTACCATGCACACCCTGCACACCAGAGACTCCAGTATCCCCCCTTACACCTTGCACCCTCCACACCAGAGACTCCAGTTTCTCACAACCCCAGCACTCCCCTCTGTTTGAAGTATGTATGAAAATAAACTAGTTGCACAGAGTATCTGTAGGCTTTGACAAATGGAATACATCAGTTGTGGCTGATAGCTTTAAATTCACAATCGAAAGTGGCAATTTACACTCATTGACATAAATATGACAAGACAGAATGACTTCCACTGCCATCAGGCAGGCTGTGACCCCACAGTAATGTGTGAGACACAGGCCCCAAACACCACACTCCAAGCAGTGAGTTTCGGGTCTAACGGCCCAAAGACAAATTTAGTAAGTGGCTGAAACATCCAGCAGCCAGTTCCAGTCTGCGGAGGGAGCATGCAGAAAGCTGGGAAACATCTTCCACGTGTGTTTTTTCAGCTGTCACCATTTGAAGTCTCGGTAAACATCTCTTGTTTAATCTAATTTCCCTCGTAAGTGCTAGGCCCCCGCTCAGACTGCATCAGCGTTCCCACTGGAGATCTCCATTTGCACCTTTCCGTTTGGGACCCTGACACATCTTTGGTAGGGTACACAATACAGGCAGAAGCCAGACGTTTAATGCTCCTCACTGGCAACACGGTTTTACTACAAAACCAAGATTACTAAGCAAAATAAAAAATAGAATTCTGTAAATATTCTTCAGTTACAAACTTTCTCCCAGGTTGTTAAAATAAAATCCTCTGCTAGGGTTATTTTATTATTATATGACTCACAAAAATTGCTACCCATCTGAAATACCACCTGTGACTTTGCCTCTCGAATGTCGACCTGCACCATGAAACTGTCCCAACGCTGTTGAATGTCACTCGTTACACTCACCAACATTCACTCAGCAGTAGGAAATTCCACACCACATCACCGTGACATTTCTTTTAGCAAGTTACTGTGAGGTATGCATCATAAATGTTGAAAAGCAACGATAAAAAATGTTATCAGTTATTTTTATCAGGGTTACTAACTTTACGCATATTAAAACAGAAAAAGAAGTGAGGCATACTCCACATAAAAGATTTAATGTTCGGTCAAAGTTACAAATGTTGGAGTCTCAAGTGACCTTCGGGACATGTCCTGTAAGTGAAGGAGAGAATTCTCTGACACCCACACCCCAGCATCTGAGAGCAGCCAAGGCCAAGGACACGCAGGCTCTGCCTAGAACAGCTGCTGAGGACCTGCCTGCAGAGGAAAGCGGTGGAGGGGGCTCGGTCCGCACAGGCTGGGCCAGCGACCTGAGAGGAAGGGGCTGGACAGGCACAGAAGCGATGCTGTGTTCCCTGAGAATCATCACATCATTCCAGCTCCTGCTTGAGATGTCCCCCACCAATGTCTTATGTCTGTGGGTTGCTTCATATACAAAAGACTCCTGAAGGGAAAGAGAATCCAATTTAATACCTAGGAGTTCACAGACGCTCAAGGGCATGTTCTGGGTCTAAGGGACCAGAACTAATGCCTCCTTGCTTCTCCTGTTGCTGCTCAGTGAAGAATGCTTTCCTCTCCTTCTGCTTCCAGCACTTTCACTCCAGTGATGAGAGCCAGGGGACTAAGGACGAGTCAAGCCTAAGAGGAGCCGGGTCGCCAGACAAAGAAGCCATTTGACTGAACTAACCACGGCCCACAAAACCGCTAAAAACCTGTGCGCGGAGTTGGTGAAAGAGTTATCTAGGCAGGTAGATGGATCCTTCTTAACTAAGAAATAACTATAAAAAGAAATAGCTCTTATGCCTTAAAAAAAAGATGATTGACAGGAGGAATAGTTGAGGTGACATAGGTTGAAATATTAAAAACCAAATTCTCATGAGTCCAAATACTCAAGAAGTCTAATGGAGTAAAATGTTTACATTTCAAAGAATGTGATCTAACTTAATTAACTGTGTTAACTTGGCAGTCACAAGCAATTTGCAATTATACAATGTCCCATTAGTTAGAACAAGTCCTATTACTGATCAATAGAATTGAGCAATAATCTCATATACTCAAGTCTTTACCTCAACCAGCAGTATAACAACAAAGCACCAGAGTGCCCCAAAGAGAACAGAAGGACCCCTTTCCTTCCAGTTCCCATGCTACACGCAGGTGCTCCTCGACACAAGGGGGCAACGTCCCAACAAACCCACCCTGGGCTGAAAAGATCGGTACATGGAAAATGCACTGGGCACACCTGCCCGCCCGAACAGCACAGGTCAGTCTCGCCCACCCTTCATGAGTGCTCAGAACACTCACATTCCTGAGACGGGACGCAGCCCCACTGCGGGTCAAGGAGCATCTGTACACACTCCACTCCACAGACCCAAGACACGAAGCAACGAGTGACACTTCACCAAGCAGGAGCCCTTTATGTCTCCTAACTTCGTTTCCCAAGGTCTAAGCTCGTGCCCACCACCCTGTCTGACAAGAGATAGGGTGTGAAGACGGCTGCAGCTCACGGCATGGCCGTGGGGCTGGGCTGGGGGCTGGAGTCCCAGCTCCACACTCACTGAGCGAGGGGCAAGGCGAGAACCCGAGCTCTGTAGCCTCCGTTTCCTCCTGTGTAAGACGAAGACCCTCTGCAGTGAGCTCACCGGTTCTCACTGCGTCCCTATGACCCTGACACCCGCCCCCACGGAGCACTGCTGCTACCTCCGCCTCAGGTATTTCAAGGTGACCCACTACGTGTCCACTAAAGCCACCTTGAAATGACGAAACTATTCTGCATGTAACCCTTTTTAAACTTATCGGTGACAGTCTGCTGCAGAAATCCAGGGAGTGACCCATTGACACTCCTGTCAGGGACCAAATGCTGGACTCAAAGCCCCACTGACATTTGTCAGATGCAAACAGCGATGAAGCCTCAGTGACCTCAAGGGCAGCTGCACAGCGCTCACATACCTCCATTCTGGCACTGGCCCACCCGGGTCAGGCAGGAATGGGGGCTTCTGCTGACCCCTGGCCCAGCACACCTGTCTGCCCAGGGTGTGAACCAGAAAGACTGGCAGTCATGCAGGAGGGGCGGGGGACAGGCGGGAGGGCTGGGGTGCAGGCTACAGCAGCCTATGAGGTGGCTACACAGACCCACTTCCCTTCTCCAACAGGGAGGAAGGCAGTACCTGACCCCTCAGGCATGTCTCAAGGGACACACCTTCGGAATGACTCTCATGAAAGGATGCCTGGTGTCACAGCCATACCCGATTCTTTCAAAGCCTCTCCGTGAGGGCACTTCTCTGTGAGGCACTGGCTCCCTTTCTAGGAAACCCGCAACCACTTTCCATTAAAACCTCTTCACTATTGGCACGCAAAGAGCATAACCTAAAATCAATGATCTAATCTTACAGGTTTTGAGCTCTTCAGGCAAAGAATCAGTATAGAATCTTAATGGTATCACCTTTAAGAGTTCTATTTTCTTAATTTCTACTTTGAATAATCTTGAAATCTCCCATTACATTGTTTTGTTGCTAAATATACCCTTCCCCCCACCCCTGCCCCACAAATAGGCATACATACACACAAACCTAAGAAAGTAAGAAAAACTATTTCTAGATTTTCTGGGCCATAAGAAGGTCTGCAGGTGCTGCCTAAATTTCAAGGACAGGGCTTGGACTCACAGGACCACCCACTAGTCCACCAAGAAGATGATGGTGGGTGGACTGACCCACCAGTAGTGAGAAAAACAAAACCTGACCTTGGCATCTAAATCTGCAGGTATACAGAATACTGTGTTCTTCCTCCTATTTTTGTTACCTACTTGGACCAGCTGACGAACATTCCTGGGATGGGAGTTTTTATCTCCCTTTTTTTCAAGGCATCTGAAAACTGTTTCGTAGCCAAGCAAGCACAGTTCCACAGTTCTTCTAGGCACCCCAGGCCGAGCCACCTCTCCTTCCCATCTCCTTGTCAAGCAAATCAGCATGTGCAACTTCAGTTTGCAGCCCCAGCTCCACCTAGTGTCTGTGAGTTCCTCAGGCTAATCTGATAGCAGAAGACCTGGGGCCAGGTCCTATCTGTGAGTCTTATCTATGGTTCCTGGTGACTAGCTGACTCCTTAGCCAAGGAAGGAGGGGTTCAAAAGAATGAGTTCTTCCCAGGGTTTCCAAACTTAAAAGGTCAGGCCAGAATAATCAAAACCACTTCATTAAACTTCCTCATTGTATGTATGGGGTAAAAGGCCAAGCAGTGCAAGCCACTTTCTCAAGGATGGGTAAAGAGCTGGGAAGAGATTTCCCTTTCTGCTTCTTTTAGAAGAAGCATCTCAGCCTACTCTCTGTTCCAGGAGCAGAGCTGGCGTAACCTCAGAAACCCTGTGCACAGAGTCGCTGCACTGGACTCTGATCTGCCAGCAAGCAGAAGGATCCGGCTCCATGGGTATCGCTGACACCAGACTGAAGGGAAACATTTTCTCCCTCTGCAGACCCCTCCCCCGCCTTCTGGAAGCAGAGCCTGGGTGTTCCCAGTTACAACCATGGGGCCCAGCACCTGTCTGCCTAGAGCCTGAGGACCCAGCTCTTGCATCAGAAGGACCCAGTGACCTAGCAACCCAGAACTGGTTCCTGCGAGCTTGATTCTACTGCTTTCTGAGCTAATTTGCAAAGCATTAATGAAAGTCTCACTTCTGTTCAGACTGGAAGGCCCACAGAGAACGCAGGTCCCCAAGTATCTGCTGACTCGCACTCACTGGTCCCCAAGGGCTGCGCAGTGCCCACCGTCAGAGGGAGCAGCCTGGCCCCAGGCCAAAACTGCACTGAGTAAGTGCCAGGCTCTTTCCTCTCCAAGTTACAAGGTCAAATTAAAAGCACTAATTATGAAAGCTACAGCAACGAAACGGCACCTCCCAGTTTTCCACACCCAGAATTGTGCGGCTTTACCAGGCACTGCCTGCTTCCTAGTGCCCACCTCCCCCCAGGACAGAAACCCTTGGGCAGACCGGTTCTAAAGGGCGTTAAGGAAGGAAGTGTGAGCACAAAGCCAGCTGGGGGTGTCTGGCAATTTACAGACATGCTGGGGGAGAGAAGCAGGAAGAAGAAAGAAGAAAGGACAAGCAAGGGAGGGAGAAACACAAAAATGCAAAGGGAAACCTCAGAGAGAAACAAGGAAGAACTCTGGCAAATGAGGGGGGAGAGAAGAGGGCAGGGATGGAGAGACAGGAGGCGTTTGGTGCTGCATGGTGACAAAATGTTAAATCTGACTGGAACAGTACTGGCCACAGTGACCACTTGCACCAGCCACCTGCCATTAACTTGTGCAAGCACCAGTTCTTAAGTTTACCCCTGGGTTTGCCACTTAATAATTTCACATTTTCAACAAGAAAGCAGCTCAAGAGTCCACTAGACACACTTTACAAAATACATTTGAAATAAAGATGTAAAACCCTGAACAGTAAGTTCTAGTTTCCTGCATTCTAAGACCCAAGTTCCAGTAAGGTTTTCTTTAACAAATAAGATCGAACAGATTTTTTTCCTGTAACTTCAGGTTATTGATGTCAAATAAATCCTAAATTATTTCCTTGCCAGTATCTCCACCTATGACTTAAGATAATGTCAACACAGTATAATAACTCTTACACAATAGAAGTGTTCAGTTAAATTTAAACTTCATCTCCCATCAACTTTATCAGATTGTTTGATGCTTCGTGTTGGTATTTTAACAAAACCGTGACATGAAATCACACTGACACTTTCCGAAGTCCAGTTCTATCGTCTCCAGGAAAACATTCACCTGCAGGCCCTCTGGGCAAGGACGCCCCAACCTTGTAGATTCACAGAAAGCAAATGGGGCTGGGAAAGAATGTTAGGTCTTTAGCTGAACCTAACATTAACTAACTCTATCTTATTTTTTAAAAAAACCGACCCAAACCCATAACAAAAGACAAAATATTTTCCTTTCTTCTTTTATCATACCACATCTGATACATAAAAATATCCTGATTAGGTAGCATTTATAATTAAAGATTTAATAATTGAAAGTTATCATTAAGAAAAACATAAATAGCACTGGACTGCTACCACCTGTGGGACCTTGGGACAGTCTCTCTGGGCTACGGTAATTTTCCCACTGCTTGAAAAAGGCTCATGTCATTTAGTAGTTAGTTAATCAGCAATAAAATCATTGCAAAGATACCCCATCTAAACAGAGACACCACCGTATGCATCCAATTCGGAGCTGCAGGTGAAGCTGCTCCTTTGCTGTCCTTGGAAAGGAGGGATTTCAATGACCAGGAATTGTTCCTGCCTGGTAGGTCCAAGTATATGATGAGTCATTGAAACCAATGGACACCTTTGAAAAAGTCCTCTTATATACGATGTGTAACTAACTACATTATAATGCTCTCCAATGCATCCAACTCGAAATGTAATGCAGTCCCAGGAGGGCCGTCAGGAAGGTCAGCACACACTGATCATGTCCTTCCGAACCTCCAGAACCTTCCATCCTTTCCCTCTGCCTCGGAATAAAAAATGCAAATCTCTCAGCCTAGCTATCGGGGCCCTCCACAACCTGACCCCAAACCCATCCCACTTCTGTGTCACAGAAGCCAGAGACCATGTTAGAAGAACTCAGGCCAAACCCCAAAGACAAATGGAAAAAGAAAATATAACTACCCCAGGTCTGCTGTGGGCAGGGCACTGGGAAGGTGTCTGCACTTGCCTTGTTATCTCAATTAATTATCCCAACAATCCAGAGCAGTGAGAATTAACATCGTTTGGACAGATGAGAAACAGGCTTTCCCCTGCTGAGAAAACTGTAGCTAAGACAACAGGGCCAGTAAACGATGGAACAAGGGGTGGGTGGTCCCGGCACATCCACCCTGTCTCCAGGGATGCAGGGATGCCCCAGAGGAAGCGCCCATCACTTGTGCTCATTTATCTTCCTCTGCAAGTGTGCGCAATCACCTGGGGCTGTGACTGGACCGTATTGTGAGTACACAACGGTGTTTGCACAGGACAAAACCCAGGCTTTGCCACCTACTAAGTCCATCGGCAATAACAAAACAGCTACATTTTCAAGAAGTCTTTGAGCAATTTTCAGTCCTTATAAATCTGCACTCCTCTAGGAGGCTTGTTCTGTACTACTAGCAGCGCCCCGCCCTGTGCGGTGGCTCTGGCAGGAACCTGCAGGGCGCATGTGTCCAAAAGAAGGCCTGTGTCCACACAGGTGGCCAAGAAGGGGAACAGAGAGACACGGCATAGAACCGTAAGAGCCTTCCCCTATGCTCACCTCCAGTCCACCAAACTGGTGAAAGAGAAACACCGCATACAAACATGATCTCAATGATTGTTGAAAAGAACTTTTTAAAATCCTTACCAAACATACGTTTTATTGATCATAGAGAGAGAGTAAGGGTAAGAGAGAAATATCAATATGAGAGAGAAACATCGATTGGCTGCCTTACAAACTCCAACAGGGGATTGAACCTGCAACCTTCTAGTGTATGGAACGACACCCCAACCAACTGAGCAACCAGGTCAGTGCTGAAATTTGTTTATTATAAAGAATCAGTGCTTCAGAAAACTGGAATTTCTACCCTTGCCATTAATATTTTCATAACAAACACCTTAAATACGGGCATACACAGAGGTATAGAGAAAAGCATATGCATCCATTTATGGAAGAATCCCCCCCAAACCTTCCTGTGTTTTCATATAAAAATTAAATTTTTATCCTCTTAAAACACTGATTGGACATTGAAATACTCCATGTTCTGAGACATCCTGGGGCACAAGGAATGTTTTAAATGATTTAATGGTTGTAAAGTACTTAAATGACAATAATGAACTAAACCTCTTCAGAATTACCTCCACTCTGACATACAGCACACAATTTTGATCAAAGTAGTTAGGAAATGTGATGGGCCACAGAAGAAAAAAACAAACCAGCCTGCTGGGAACACCCCCGTCCTCAGTTGCCCACATCACTGTGCAATGAATGCCCAGTGAAACAGTGCGGAGTCTTCTTACAGGAAAAGCAAAAGGAGCACCAGAATGAGCCTCAGATATGCTCTTATCTCAATCACAGCAGCTCCTAAAACAGGCTGCCTTTCTCCAGCCAGGGCGCCAGGACGGACAGCAGTGCGGAGGAATGCTTTTTTCTGGGTGTTATCAGCACCTACCGGTTACTAACAGGACGGGAACAGGGCAGGCCTCACACAGACTTTCGCTCCTTTCCGTACCTTCCCTTTGAACACCGGCCAAGTTAATTACATGGTTACAGAAGCACCAGAGAGCCAACCAACACACATCACGGCAAGGTATATCCATTTGCAAAAAGTGTTACAAGAGGCCTGACAACAACTTTCAAGGGGGGGTGGGAGGCGGGGGTGGGAGGCGGCAGGGCAGGGATTCTAACCAGAGGCCTGAGCAATTGTTACAAAGTTCCCCTCCTGGGACAGGAATGGATGAAAAGCATCTTGCAGGGGGACTTAAATTTGGTCCTCAAAGCATGTACATTTGGTCACTATCTGATTTCTCAGTTTTTACATACATTAATTTATGCTTGGTAGGTGATTTAAAATTTTACATTAAAGCACTTGACTCAAATATGTAATTGGCTCTGTGTGGGAGCTAAGTGCCTCAGATAAACCATGGTTGGCCCTGTTTTTAATTATAAAAGTCAATTATTAAAAACATGAGGAAAGACAAAATAAATGATCAGATCTAACATTACCACTCTTACAGAAGCTGTGATGTTTGCCTATTTTTTCTAACCTCTTGTCTTCGGATTATTTTCCCTACTAAAAAACTAAAAAGTCATTCATGGCTTTTATTCTGATAAAGCATGAGAACTTTTAAAAATCAAACTGTCAAGAAAAAGGAAAAACTTTAACTGTTATTAAGAGTCTGATGTGTGTGTGTGTATGCATTCTGTGTGTGTGTACAAATAGCCTTCCAGTTTTCTGATTTGCATATAATTATTCAAATGTTTACAATTTAACAGTAATGGATATGATATTATACTGAACTACAGATACAATATTGTTCTGCAACCTGCTTTTTAAATTGGCATATCAATGACTTCCTTCCATGGCAGTAAATACAGACCTGTAACTCCTTTCCCTAAGTCCTTGCTGGCTTCCCTAAGAGCTGACTGCAAACACTGGGCAGCATTTCAGAACGTCGCAGATCATCTGCTTCCAGCCTGGGAAGCTTCCCCGTCCCTTCTTCCCCTGTTGCCCTGGTAGAGGCACGACCAGAAGCCACGCTGTTGTCAGGCTGAAACTGGGAACTCCACTCGCATCACTCTCATCACAAACATGAAAAGGCCATTTTTAGCTTCTAGGAGACACTGGGCCCTGTTTAAACTGTGAGCCTGCTGGAAGCTGGAGTGATTTAGATACATAAACTGCATCTGACCTGAAGATTAGAGATAGGCATTTTGGCATTTCCAGGCTATCCGCAGCCAACTGGATACAAATCATAACCTTACTTGTGCATATAAAGATGTCCCTGTCACTGCCCTGAGAAAGGAACTAAAACGCCAGGGTTAACTCTCTGAGATTTCCACCCTCATCGACTACCATCTTTCATATATTTTACAAAAGAGTTTTTTCAGCTTGCTCCTCTTTTTAAGAGTCAATATGCTTTATGGACCTCCCACTTCATCTAGTGAAAGATTTAACAGGGTTGCCCACCAGCAGCCAACAACACGGACCGGAAACACCCAGGTCCAGGGCACAGGGCACTGGGCTCTGAGAAGAGGGCAGGTGTGATGAAGACATGCTTTCACCTGCTCTGCGTGGGAAACGGAACTCGGCCCTGGGGCACCATGCAGAGCAGTGCACTCACAGACACAGTGCTGATGCCCACTCAGGTTTGGGAACCACGGGAGGCACTGGACATCCTGTAAGACAAACCCCCAGTTCCCACACAGTGTGCCACCCATGAAGGGACAGAGGCGTGCAGAGAGTTAAAAATGTCAGTGTCAGTATCATGCAAGCAGGAACTGCACAATGCTATGGAAGCATCAAGAAGCCAGCCGACTGGGAGAGGCGGGGCTCTTCAGGAGGACACCTACATGGACCCCAATGGAAGAACAGGTTTGCCAGATGGTGGAAGGGCAGGAAGGGAGGCAGGAAGGGTAGCAGGGCAGCAGACACGATTGAGGCCTGAGGGCTCCAAGGAAGGGACGGGGGTGGATGGCCACAGCGCAGGACCAGCGTTCTCAGGAGAAGCAAATGGGCAGAGGGAATGTGAGGCTGGTGGTTTAGGACTGAGATTTGTGTCAGTGCTGTGTGCTTCAGGAGCAGTGGGGAGCCGGCGGTGGAGATTGTCCATCAGGAAAAGGGGGAGACCGGAGATCCCCTAAGATGCTATCTCTAGCAGTGTGTCACTCAAGGGTCTACTAGGGAAACAGAACCAACAGAGCGTGCATGTGTGCACGTGTGTGCGTGTGCAGGTAGCAGGGAGGGGTGGGAGAGATGAAGGAGGGGGCGGAAGAGGGCGAGCCTTGGTTTATACAACTCCGTCAACTGTAAGTTTGAAATCCACAGGACAGGCTAGAAACTGTCAGACGAAAGCGGATGATGGTATCCACAGGCAGAACTCCTCCTTCCAGAAACTTCGGTTCTGCTCTTCAAGCCCTTCCACTGACTGGGCGAGGCCCCAGCAGATTAACTGCTTTGCTTCAAGTCAACTGTTGGGAGAAGCACATCCCATTCAGCCACACGGAGACTGAGTACGTAGGTCGGTAACAGGATATTACAACCCGGCCAAGTGGACACATAAGAGTATCACAAGGGTCTGCACTACTCGTTGAACAAATGAACGAGTATGTGGCTGAGTGAAGGGCAGAATGCAACGGGAGGCAAGCACACAGAATTCAGGAAGAGGAAGCAAAGTGCGGGCGAGGGGACTGGAGATGTTAAGCCTGGAGAGTCCTGAGGGTGACCCAGGAAGAGCCATCTCCAGGACAAGAAAGACACAAGACCAGAACGCAAACACCAGTCTTTCAAACACGGCCTGCAGATGGGCAGCTATTTACCCTAAGATCACCCGGCCTTCAAACGTGGAGGGGAGAAAAGTGGAAGATGGGGTGTCTGTCCTCAAACTCAGAGTCCAGTTGTGACGAGTCGGGTAACAAATTAAGTGATGAGTTTTAGCCAACAGACCATGGCAGCCTGGACCATCAGAAGTTGAGTAAGCAGCCAGCCCAGAAGGACATGGGATGGGAAGAGCAGGGGCTTCAGATAATCAGTTTCCAAGGAAAGGAAGAAAAAGAGAATAAAAATTCAAGCTGGTCAAGAAAGCTTTTCTGAACTTGAAGGGGTCTGGTTGTTTTTTCTTGGGATACCACTGCCCACCTTAAAGGAGTACACACCCGCCCAGCGAGAAGCTCCTGCCTAGTCTCTCGGGCCTCGCCCAGTCATGGGCGTAGAACAGCCAACAAATGCCTTTTCCAAATCCGCTTGCTTTCCATTTTTTTAAAAGATTTTATTTATTTATTTTCAGAGAGAGGGGAAGTGGGGGAGAAAGGGAGAGAAACATCAATGTGTGATTGCCTCTCCTGTGACCCCCACTGGGGACCTGGCCTGCAACCCAGATACGTGCCCTGACTGGGAACTGAACCAGCAACCCTTTGGTTTGCAGGCCAGCCCTCAATCCACTGAGCCACACCAGCCAGGGCCCAAATCTGCTTGCTTTTCATGTCAAGAAGTCAGAAACCTTCCCAGTCCATTTAGGGACATTCAGTGCTATGTTTATGCCACTGTTTTAGGACCAAACCCCTAACATCTGCATCTGCGTGAATACACACCACACCCCTCCAGCAGGTGTACAGAAGCTGGAGAGGCTGTGAGGAGGGGAGGTGGGTGGCAGGCAAAGGGCAGGGGGAAAACATTTCCTCAAATATGCTTTTGGACCATGGTGAATTCATTTCTTCAGATAAGGAACACTTTAAATAAATAAACACACAAGCAAACAAACTCATGCCCTCCCCACCCCCCAGAGAAAGCAGATTTTTACATGCAGGACACACAATGAGAATAAGTAACCAACAGATCAGTGTCCCTGGGGAAGGAGGCTAGCCTCCCCAGGTCCTGGCTCGGTGACCTTGGGATATGGAAACACTGCCCTCACCACCGGAAGCCCCTCGGGGCCAGGCAGTCTGGTGTGACAATCAGGAAGTCCCTTGAGACAGAATCCTGGTCTCTTGCCACTGTGGTGGGGAGGGGCAGAGCAGAGTGATGATAAACACAAACCCTGAATGGGAACGATGTAGAAGGAACCAGCACCGGCCTCCGCTACCCCAGTCCCTCAACAGTGCTACTGAGATGATTCACATCTTGCTTCCAAACTCCTTGGGTTTTCGTTCTGTTTTCTAAATCTAAGGTCTGGGAGATCCTCACCTGTGGAGCGGTGGCAGCTGTGACAAGGATGCAGGCAGGTGGCTCGAGTGGCTAGTTTAGCCTGCCTGTGGGAAGGCCAGGCGAAGCGGCCGACCAGGCTGACACACACTGGCACCCCCAGAGTGATTCCCAGTCCTCTGACACACTAATCCCGAGAGCAAGCAGGAAGCCGGTTTTCTACAGAAGTAATGACATCATCCGTGTGTGACAGACAACTGCTCTCCCCAGGCATGATGCCAGCAGAAGGAGAGGAGGTGTGGGCATGCACACCACCATGGTCACCCTGCCCACACCGAAGCCCCAGCATCCCGATGGGTGCTGTGCACACGGATCGGGAGGCCACAGGAGCAGCTCGCAGGTGAAGGTCCAGAATGAAGAACAGACACAGTAGAAGGGCCAGCCTTGTCCCTGGGGGAACAGTCTCAGGGACTACGAACCACCCCATTCACCTCCTCCTCCCATGGCCTGTCCCTGGTCTGTAATCAGTGTGAAACCCAGAACATCTGCACTGCTGGCATTTCCACTCCTACACTGTGAAGATTCACAGAAGACAAAATGTTTGTCTTCTATAACCCCAGACAACATTCAACTCAGTAAATATACTTCATTCATGTGATGTCAACAAACCCAGTGCGCCTCCCGTAGGGCGGGCAGCAGCACGCAGGAGCCTCCCACTGTCTGGAGGCAGGGGACTGCACTCAACCCCTCAAGGTCCCAGATCCCTGACCAGGGCAGTGGGGACACATCACCTGGCCTTCCAGGCTCAGTCCTGGCGGTGAGATCCTGCCGCCCAGGCCAGTGAGAAGAAAGGACAGGACTAAAGGCAAGCGCAGCATGTGCCAAGGTGGGACAGGAGGGCAGGCCTGGTCCGGGCAGGACCTGGGGAAGAAAACACGGGGCAGAGGAGGAGATAGGAACCACATCAAGGAATAGGAACCTCTGGGGACCCCAAGAGGCCAGCATGAGGCCAGAGCAACAAAGAACAGAATCTGAAGATCCTTGAATAAACTGACCAAAGCGGGTTCTTCAGTAAAGAACATGGGTGACAGAAGACATTTGCTCTCACTGGCCACAGCCTGCAAGCCAAACAGAAGCATGGGACCCGGATGTCGCTGCACCTGCCACATCATTGCCCTCCCCTCCACGGGCTCAAGGTCCCTGGGCCAGAAAACACTGCAGCCACACCTAATCACCCCAGCAGATGTGACAAGAGCAGCTGGGAAAATCCCCAGCCGCAGCCCCCCTTTTCAGCCTGCCTGGCACATGGTCAACACCCGCAGCTCACCTAAGACTCCCTTTCTCTCTCCAAAGGATCCACTGCAAGCCGTTCTGGTCTTACACCGATATCCCCTTTGACCTACTTTTCACCCTTCCCAATGTCTTTTCCCAATTATCCCCAAATAGAGAGATTTAAAAGCAAAACTCTCACAGTTGTGGAAAAGTCCGTAAGATAAAATCTGACCACATCTGAGTATGAGCACTTAGCAGGGGTTACTGAGAACTATTAAAGAAGCCAGGATGGTACGAGACATCTCAGGAAGAATTTAAAAACCATGATATGACTACGACAGACAAGGTGTTTGATGAGAGCTCCCATTATCTGGGCAATTCCTCCAATGGGAAACTTCATTCCTAATGACTACGAACCAGTGAGGTCCTGCTCTGCGTCTAAAATCCTGGGGGTGCAAAGGAAACTGCAGGAGGAACAAATACAAAACGGATGACTAAACCTTTTTTTTTTTTTTTAACTGAAAATCTGTTAATTGAACATACATTTCAAGGTTAAACATACAAAAGCAATGATCAATAGTATTTCTTGATCATTTTCATTTTGCTTCTCTAGGTCCCTAACTCAGCACAGGACTGCTGTCTTAAATGACAGTGACTAGCAGGAAGAAGGCAGACCCTCAGTCCTGGTGAGGCCTAGACACACACGGGAAGGGACACCGGGCAAACATACTTTGACGCTGGTAACTGTGACAGTGACTCTCCTGAGCAGAGACAGAGGGCGGCTGCTGAAAGGCCTAGAAGGCCCTGCCCCCCAGCTCTCCGTAAGATGGAGTTCAGGGTTTCTCTGCTCTGCGCCCACCCTCTCTCACTTTGGAGTTTTCTTTTTGTTGCATAAAAATTTGATTAATAATGTCACTTCATCACTGTACCAAATGGCATCTTGCTGTACTGAAAGAAGTGTTCATCACTCAAAAGACCATCTGTCTAAGAGCTCAACAGAAGGTTTAATAATCGAGACCTAGTGAAGAATGTATGGTCACATTATAGCAAGTCAAATATTTACATTTCTCAGTGTTTTAAATATGAACATTTTTATTCAGCCATCCACAAGTCAGACTTAATTACTAGGCCACCGTGGGTATGTTTTCACCTTCCCCATTTTCAAACCCGTGGAGGAATCACAATGAAGGGATGGCTTTAACTCAAGTGAGTGGGATCACCGACCACAAGGGGCTGTGCGACACCTGCATTCGGGCGAGAAACAGCCCTGACGGCGCAGTGCTTTCAACCAGAAAAGTGGTTAAGCAGCATCACACAACTCAGGGAAACAGTTGGAAAGACAGCTGATTATGTCTTTCCGAGCATTAATAACTGCAGCCATTGTTTCTGACGCTTGGGCCAAAGTCAGGAGCAGCAGCAGCCACGCCAGTCCCCTCTCAGGTAGCTGACACTCCGGCCAGCTCCCTGGGCCCCAGCCCCCACTCACCACCCGCCCCCATCCACCAAGGCCCACAACAGCACCCAGGGCTGGGAAACTCTCCTCCATCCCTCCACCAGCACGCAAACCCTGTTTCCAAAATGTTATTTAAAATATTCAAGGATATTTTAAGTAGAATAAAAAAGGGCAAGGTAGAAGAGATATTGCTAAATCAATTCTCCAGGCACCTATTTAACAAAACAGTGGCCTGGGAGGTAGGCGAGGACAGTGAAAAGGGCAAGGACTTTGGAGGAAAGAAGCCTGAGTGAGAGTCCTGTCCACTCCTCCTCCTGGCTGGGTGGCTGCCCCCACCACCGGGCATCCTGGGCCTGCTTCCCTGTCCATGGAGGGAAACAAAGGGCGTGGTGGGATGGGGAAGGTCAAGCGAGACAACACCACACAGGGGTTTGGGATCTAACAGTCATTCCAAAAACAAGTACAAAATTAACTCCTCCTCTCGTTCCCTTCTCTAGGACCTGAACCAATTCTTTTTCCATCTGTGAGATGAAAAGTCTCGATCTGAAACACTACATTATCTAAGGTTCCTTACAAGTTTAACCTCCCAAGACTGGAAGGAGCCCTGGGTGAGAGCACAGCCAAGGTGACTCTCCAAGCTGTGGGGTGAGGTGGGGGGGGGGGAGGTAACTACTTAAGGATGAGCTGCGAGCAAGCCCTTGAAGAGGTCTAAATGGAAACAAAGGTAGAACAGCACTGGTGGACAAGTGGTGCTCACAGCAAGGGCTATAGGAACCCAGAGGAAGCAGAAAAGCTCTGGAGGGGGCTGGGGGCACCGTGAGATGGAACGAGTGCCCCCAAGAATGGAGAGAAAAGGGACGGCACACTGCAGGCTGTGAACAGCCTGACGGCAGACAAGGGACACGTGGGTGGGACTGGAGCCAGTGATTCACAGTTAAGTGAACAGCAGAAGCGAAAGCTGGAAAGACTGGCTGTTTAGGCTGAAGGGCGAGAGTCAGAAGCCAGGCCAAGGAACTTCATCTCGAAAACAACAGGGTTTTAAGTCAGAGAGGGGTTTAATTTATATGAAGTATTAAGCCCAGTGCCTAAGAAGAGAAAGCAGTGATTTGATATGAGCATTTGTTAATGACATTAACGATAACAATACGCTTTTTGTGCATTTGCAGAACATCCTATTTTTCTCCACTCTTGGGTATGCGGCTGACGCCATGGGGCTTGTGCTCTCACCGAGTCAAAGGAAATGGTGTCCGACACACACCAGGTAACCAGCGAGTCTTTGCTGAGTGAAGGGATACGTACATGAATGCATTATCACAGCAAGTCCAGAGGTGGGGAAAAGGAATGGAAGAACGCACTCCTATTTATTTATGCTTTTATTTTAGAGGAAGGGGAAGAGAGGGAGAGAAATATCAATTAGCCAATACCCTGGCATGTGCCCTGATGGGGAATCGAACCTGCAAGCCTTCACTTCCCAGGGACAGCACCCCACCCACTGAACCTATGGGTCAGGGCTGCACTCCTGTATTTAGCACCAGTTACCGGCACCACAGGGCTAACCCTGTCTCAGGCCGGCTAGGTGTGGGACCTGGCCAGGTGGCTCCAGGGGAGCCTAGCCGGGGTTCCGACAGGAGCTGTGCCACGGCCCCCAACATTTATACTCTCTCTGCTCTGGGTGTCTGCTCAGCGTTTCCCTCCCCTTGTAAAATGTGTATGTTCAAACCCTTTTCTACTATAAAACCCGATTTAGAAATCAGCCTCCACTCTGCTTTGGGAAGCTCCCTGCCTCAAATCCCAGAGGGGGAACTCCCAGACTGGCACGCAGAGGCACAGTCGCCGTGGAGCTGGCAGGACCGCCCGTGAGCGCCCTGACGAAGCTCGTCTGAGTGAGAACACAGTCAAACTTCCGTGACTGTGTTCACTCTTTCACTTGAGCATCCATCACGCCAGAGGTTTTCAATCTCTCTTGTCTCATGGCACACACAAACCGAGTACTAAAATCCTGCAGTACTCCAAAAAAATGTTCAATTTGTTGCCAATCTGACAAAAAAAATAGGTATAATTTTGATTGACCCACAGCGGACGGCTAATGTGTGTTTTTTTTTTTTGTTTTGTTTTTGTTTTTTTTTGACTATACTGAAGGGACTGACGAAATAGTCAGGCACTGCATGTTTTAAAAATTCTTGCAGCACACCGGCTGAAAACCACTGCACTGCACTCAGTAACCGGCAAGGCCACGGTGCGTGATGAAAGATGCGTCACCCACGGGCCCTGACTGCAGGCAGTTTACCATCTACCCACGCAGGGACGGTTCACACACAAACCCTCCCACAGTGTAGGGCTCAATTTCAGGTATTCTATTTTAAAGTTCTATCTTCATCTCCTGTTTGTGCCTCTTAGAGATAGATGCTAACAAGTCCTAAAATTATTTAAGTGTGGTCACTGGAGGGAAGACGGAGAAGTGGGAAGAGCTCGGACATAAGATTCAGCACGTCGGTGGCAAGCATGCCTGAGCTTCGGTGACAGGACAAAGCATCCACCAGCAACAAGGGCTCACACAGGACGGGGTCTGGGCAAGTGGCTGCACTCCAAGAAAGGGTTTGAAATAAATATTTACATTTTAAGTTCTATTTTAACAAACTTACTTTAATCCGACCTCTAAAATACCATAGCTTTCAACAGGCAAACTCTTTCCATGAGGCTGCCCTAAAAATAGTTTCCTTTCTTCCTCCCTCAGAGGCTGCTGGGACTTCCCCGTAGTGTGCTGTTCTGATGAGACTGAACCAATTCTTATTTAAGCAGCTTGCACTATTTTTGCAAGGCACACTGATCTTGACACGACGGCACACGTGGGGATGCTTTCGTCCTAGAAATGTGATCTGCACCCGGCGCGTCTGCTGTGTGCCGGGCCCTGCAGCTGCTGCTGGGGAGATGGCCGCTGTGCCCAGGCGTTCCACGAGCCTGTCGGTTTAATTTCATCTAGCAGACTAAAAAGGCTCAACTATTTTTATTAAAATAACAATAAGGAAATAATTTCCAACAATGAAAGCCTGAGCAAGCGAGCGTCTGCACACCACACAGATGTGTCTGTAATTAGCAAAATCAAATGTCCTCGTTTTTTCTATGAAGCATTTGGCTTCTTTCCTTCCAATAAGTCCCTATGGAATAAAAGCAAATGATGTCAAACCACAAACTGAGTTTACAAATTTACGGACAGTAATTAGTCAATTCTGGCAGAGGCTTTTACTTTGACACCAGATGCAGCGCAAACACCCAAAAAACGTGCGGTCCCACCACTCTTGCAGCAGTACTGAGAGCAAGCTGCGCCTGCGCCACATGAGTGGAGCCACTCAGAGAAACATGTCTGCCTTGAAGTTAGGGTACCCCTGTGCCCAAACCTGAATGGAAAGGTTCCAGACCTAGCACTTCCCCTGTACACACAGGCAGGCCTGGGTGGGAAAGCGGCTGTCCATGGAGAAACGCCCAGCAACTGGACCGCAAGGCCCCACTCTAATCTGTCACTCTGTCGTGCTGAGCATGGCCAGGCTCACTTCTCATCAGGACTCCTGAAGAGAGTGCGGACTCGAACCAAACGCCACCAGCTGCAGAGCCTAAAACCACCCCACCACACGCAGGCTCACTTCAGTGAGATACCACCAGGTCCAGGCAACCGGACAGCTGACACAAAATCCCGCTTTTTCAGCCCCAACAGAGCCCCGAGCTGCCAAATGTAACCTAATAATCAGCACAAGTAAGACTAAAGGTCTGGATCAGGACATCAGCTTCACAGAAAACAAAAAAGAGCCAGCCTGCCCACTCTGCTTTTTGTAAACGGCAGGTAAAAAGGACAGCAAGAACAGCAGGTGGTGGAGGAGTTTACCTTCTCAGTCCTGGAAATCGCAAAAAGCACCCCTAACCAAACATTCTGTGAATGCTCCATTACAGAAAAACGGGAGTGTTGGGGGGAGTGACCCAGCCATCAGTGGGTAGGAACCCACCAGGCCCTCACTAAAAAGCTGCTTCCCTAGCAACCGGGACACTGCTCCAATGTCCTTAAATAGCATTCTGAAGGAAAAGCAAGCCAAAGTTAGCCCAGAAGACGGTCAGCATTCAAAGTTCACCTACGTTGGAGCCAGCCCCTGAACGGCCAGCGTGGGGTTCCTCGGAGATGACATCAGAGCTGAAGACAGCATGAGCGCTGCCTCTGAAATACCTGCCTCAAGAACTCAGGGTCCCCTGGGCTGCTCGAAGACTTGGCTGACCGTCGCTAAACCTCCTGCCACTGCTGTTCTAAAACTAACAGGAATAAATGGAACTAAACTGAGCTTCCAGCCTCGGAGTTCTGCTGGCAGACCCCAGCCCCCCAATTTCCCCAGCATGCATTTCATTCGTTGGAGCTCCAGGTTTTCTGTTGCTGCTGCTGCTGCTGCTTTAAGCAAAGATACCCAAATAATTCATCTCATTTACGTTTTTGAAAAGTAATACTGAATCCCAGTGGTTCTCTGTTCTTCCTTCCCTTGAGTGACAAGTTCAGTACAGCAGTGAAGATGAACTCTGTAAATGTGCTCCAATGCCGGCCGGAACTTGGAGGCAGTTAGTAATGGCACACGGACCTCAACTCAGTCTCGGGGAGACCCAGTCCCCAAGTCTGTGGTCCAGGAAAAGCCAACAGCAGAGACAAGACAAGCCCAGAAGAAGTGTGTCACCAGGAGCTGTTTTCCATGTCACTTGAGAATCTCTGAACTTGGCTTTGTAGAACAAGGCATCTTCCCCCCCTCTCCTACGGGCAGTCCGAAACCACAGAACTGGAGGCCTGCAGGCTAAGCAACACCAGGGTCAGGCTTCAAGTCTGAAAAATAACAGATAAGAAAACTTACCCAGAAAGGGATAAAGTACACTTTTTTAAAAAGTTTACTTCATCTCTCTCAGTTTTTCAGACCCAGACACCAAAATCCCAGTAAGCACAGGCTGCAGGAAATCAGAAGGACCGAGGGAGACTCCAGCCCGCATGGTGACAGCCCTGCCACAGCGGCGAGGCATGGAGCAAAGATCCCATACCAGCGCAGGTGAATCTCAGCTGTCCTCCAGCAGTCACAGATGAGGGACATGTGTTAAAGGGGCAGCTTGCAAACCCTGGCACAGAAGGAGGTGGGAGGCCAGCATGGCACAGTTCCTGTCAAGTCTGTGGCGCTGGTGCTGTTTTTTGCTCTGGTGTCATTTCCATCACACAGACAGGAGGCACACAGGGAGGACAGGAAGATGTGACACTGAGTGCCTGCATGGGCCTGGCTCCCAGGAAGCATTCCATCAGGTTGGCCAAAACTTCATTGTTTTTTTTCCCCCCCTGTAAGACAGCTGTAGTGATGCTTAGTTGTCTTCAACTTCATTCGAAACTATTTTGTTAGATTGTATTGTGACAGCTGCCATATCATCATGCTTTAAAAAAAAAAACACTTATAGCCCTGGCTGGTGTGGTTCAGGGGATTAAGCGCTGACCTGCTAAAGGTCAAGGTTCACAGGTTCAATTCCGAGTCAGTCAGGGCACATGCCTGGGTTGCAGACCAGGTCCGTAGTAGGGGGAGCATGAGAGGCAACCACACATTGATGTTTCTTTCCCTCTCTGTCTCCCTCCCTTTCCCTCTGTCTAAAAATAAATAAATAAAATTAAAATTAAAAAACACTTATAAAAATTGGTGAATTTCTGTGTAGACAGTTTAATACTGAAGATGGAAGAAAATATGCAACATTTTTGGCACATTATGCTTTATTATTTCAAGAAAGGTAAAAACGTAACTGAACTGCAAACAAAGATCTGTGCAGTGTACGGAGAAGGTGCTGTGACTGACCAAACGTGTCAAAGGTGGTTTGCTAAGTTTCGTGCTGGAGATTTCTCGCTGGATGGTAAGGTAGACCAGCTGAAGTTGATAGCGATCAAACTGAGATATTGAGAACAATCAACGTTATACCATTCAGGAGATAGCCTGAAATACTCAAACTATCCAACATACTCAAATAGCAACATACTCAAAATAGCCAAATCAATGCAGTTATTGGTGAAAACAAAAAATGTTTGTTTTTTAAATGGAAAAACTTAACGAACTTTTTGGCCAACTATTGTGCTATGTCAGACTCCCTGTGAAGTAGGTACTGGTGTCACTGTTGAAAGTGAAGTGAGAGGCTCGGAGAGCGTGGGGTAGATGTTTAATTTTACGCAGCCACGGTGTACAGAAATGTCCTGTGTTCCCTCACATGCCTGCCCCCTACTCCCCGAGCCCCGCAGCATACTAGGCCCCACCAAGGGGTGGCTCCAACCACCCATGCTGTGGTCTCCCCCTGAGCCCCTGCTCACCAAGCCCCAGGAACTATGGATTTGTGGTGTTGCCCCAAACATCTTCCCTCCGTCTCCCGCTCCGGGGAAGCCACAGACAGCATTGTCTTCTCCGGTGTTCCGGCAGACACTGCCCAACATCACCACTGCTTCTTCACGGGCTCGTCTCTCTCCCTAGACTGAGGCTCCAGAAACCAGAGCAATCTGTTCCACTTTGTCTTGTCCCACCCTGCCTCACGAGGCCCCGGCACAGGGAAGGTTCGGAAGAACAACACTGGCCGAATGAAACACTACTGCCAGCTGGCCTGGAGCAGAGGGGTCAGCAGCCCCCACACCCTGTGCTGACACGACAGCGGCTGCCACATGGCCACTCAGGAGGTAAGTCATACATTTAAACATTTAGGCGGAATATTTTTAAATGAATTATTACATCAACAAAGCACTGTTGGTATGGACGATAGGCCAAAGCAAAGAAGCAGCCTCAATGGCAAAGGTGACAGCATTATGCAAACAGAACCCCCTCCCCCCGGAGGCCACCTGCCCAGGGTTCATCTAATAGTCTTCCCCAGGGAGCTTAGAAATCAGATGGAAACTTTAAGGAGCCTCCCGGTCTGCAAGAGGTGACTGTATCCTCATTAATGGCAACACACAATTAAGAAAGTTTGGGTCAGGGAATGGGGACATGGAAAAAAGAATCCTGGCGCAAATGTTGGTATCCAGGAAGAATGGCATTCAGCCAATGGATGGTCTTCTCCAAAGTCGTCCTTGCCTGAATCCAGTGACTGTCCAAATCTCTCATCAGTCTCCTCCTACTGCAAACAAGCAGCCCTCTGACCCTGCTAACCCCAGACAGAGTACATGGGGCTGAGAAGAGGTCGGCGTTCAGGTTCCCATGCTGGTTGTATTTATTTTTGTAAATGACTAGGCAGACATTGTTGCTACACACTCAGGTTAGCGAGCTCAATTAATGCGATTACAGGTCTCAGAGATGGATCCACCTTAGTGCACTGAAAAAAAAATCTTTTTTGAATGCCAAACTATCATTAGTTTTTACCAAACGGAGAACAATTTACTGAGCAAGACTCAAAATAGTTCAGCTTCACCGGTACTAAATTAATAACGCCTTGGCACGGCTGAGGCAAATCTCTGCAAAATTTAATTTGCAAAAACCAGCCTGAGGCTACCATGTTGTGAAATTTACTTGCTGTGTTCATGTCACACTCTCGACTCCTCACCCCACTAGTGGGAGGGTAATCTCCGGCACGTGAGGCAGGGGAGAGCCTGACTTCACCCAGCAACCCAGGCAGCGGCCTTCTGAGCGTCCAGCGAGCCAGCGCTGCACAGCGGCCAGGCCAAGTCCGCTCTTCTCCCCATGCAGAGCTCTCTCAGGGGGCACCAGCGCCTTACTGAACAGACACTTTCTCCCACACCTTCACGCAGAAGGGGCACGTTCAACATGGGCAAGTACTATTAAACTCAGACACCTCCAGCTCAATCTCGCGCACACACAGCATTAGGGGTATTGCACCTGGAACGGCCCAGCTGGCAGTATGACCCCTCTGTGGCCAGGTCTGTGCTCCCGAGAAGAACTGGGTCAGCATCAGTAAGATAAATGCATTCAATGTTTGAGCACAAAAATGCTGTTTTATAAGGACCACAAAATAATGAGATGTGCAATAGTAGGATGCGTTAACAAAAGCACACCAAAAGATACAGAGAATGTCCACAACTATGCAACACAGCCAGACACACCTATTCATAGAAAAAAGATGGAGAAAATTCTCCAAAGGTGTTACTGAGTATTTTCTTTGAGTTTTGGCACTTGGGGTGATTTTATTTCCTTCTTTCTAACCAATTATTATATGTGGAGTACATACTTTAATGGGGATACCCATAATTACATAAAGAAGCCTTTGAAAACAAACAAACATCCATCAATTAATCAATAAATAAAGATGTATGTATATTAGAGGCAAACTTTGTTTTTATTGTGTTTTGCAGATATTACAAATTGAAGCTGAGACGCTCCACTAGCAAAAGGATTCCAAGTCACTGAAGGCTCATATGATGGTTGACATTTTTAGCAACAATGATTTTTAATTAAGGAACGCACATTTTGGACACAATACGCTCGCACACTTAGTAGACTATTACGTACCGTAAACACACTGGGAAACAAGAACTCGGGTGACTCACTTCACTGCGACACTCGCTGCATAGCGCTGGCCTGGCACCAGCCCTGCAGTCGCCCCGAGACAGGACCACATCAGGAAAAAGCTCTACCCACAAGCAGCCACTTCGATGCAGATGTAAGTTGACGCTATCTGCTCACCAGGGGAAGGTAGAAATGCTCTGTGATCCAGGGTGGGTAATAGCCACACATCAGCAGATCTGCCTGAACAGAGTTCCTTCCCATTGGTTCCCCCAACCCATTCCCGCCTTTTCTTCCCTGCCTCACCTGTGATCTCTAGGACACACAGAATGCAGGACTTTCACGGCCCACAAAAGAGCTAGCTAAGAACAGAATCATTTATCCCTTGGCCAGTTCTGTATTCCCAGCAAAGAAACTGAGTTTGAGTTAAAAAATGAAATGTAATAAATGCCCCCCACCCCATGATGATGGTGGCAACACTGTAAGCAGCGATTGCATTTTCCTGTCCATCAGACTAGTAGGGCAGAATCCTGTAACTACTTCCTGCCCCAAACCATATCCCAAACCAAGCAGTTGATAACAAATCTGCAATTGGGTCATTAGTAAGTTATTTAACCAAATAATAATTTTGAAAGAAACCACTATTCCCTGTCAATCATGTGTCCCACTTGTCTTTCAGAGAACCCTTGGGAATATCATATTTAATTCAGAGTCTTCTCTTTCGAGTTATCTGCCTACCAGGTCAATGAGTACTCACAGATCCTTGAACAAGTGCGCACGCAATTCCTCTGAGACAGGCAGGTATCTGGCAATGGCTTGGTCTTCCTGGAAAGGGAGCTGCTGCTTATTGGTCAGCCTGGTCAGCAGGAAAACCTCCCCAGCTCCCCTGACTGTGATCTGACAGATGTGGGCAGGAGGGGTAGCCCTGGGGGTGAGGAAGGCACAGGCCCTGGCCAGAGGCCTCCAGCCTGCAGGAGACTTGATCTGGCCCCACAGCAGGGCCTCCCTGACAGCAGCCCATGATGCAGCCAGATATGTAAGCTAAGTGGATACAACCTCTCAGAGGGAACCATCATAAGAGGTACCATTTCTGGAAAAATAACAAAATGGAAAGCTTGGACCATAAGATATGTAAATTACCCAGCTACAACTACTGAATTCTAGAACCCAGATATTTACAAATGAGGGGGAAAAGTAAACAAAACCAGTGCAGTGATTTTCAGCTAAAACTTTAGATCAGAATCCTGAGCTAGTATTTTCATAGAGATAAAAGGAGACTTTGAAAGCATTAAGCTCTCATTTATCAAATACTAAGCACCTGCCAAGCGCCAAACATACTGTGCCTGTTCTGCGCTTGTTGACACATACAAAAAGGGTCAGTCGGTTCTGCGTGCTGTTCCCTCTGAGATGGACCACCACCTCCATGTCAATAAGATAAAGTCAGTCAACTAACATAGGTTTCTGGGCCTCCTCTCCCTCCACCTAGACTCTCTTCCCAGCCCCACATCACTATCTATCAGATACAAGTACTCACTTGCCAGGCCCTGAGAGGTCTGTCACCTACCTGCTTTGTGAAGGAAACCGGCTAAGGAGCCCATCAGCATGCAAAGGTGCCCAGAGCACTCACTTGGCACTGACATTATACCAAGACTGCGGAAGAACTAACACACTCAACAGCCATCTTTCAGCATCCGAGAACATGAACTGGGCCTCTTACTTGTCACCTGTGCGTTTGGTCCTGGACTGAGCCCTCCAGTACACAGACCCCAGGCTCACCCCATGCCCCTCCCTGTCACGGGCACACATACACAGTCTCCGGTAACAGGAAAATGAGTGCGCAAAATAGCAACTTGCATGCGTCCAGATACAGAGCTCAATGAACCTTACCATCACTTCTGCAACCTCTACATATTCAATACATTAGTGGATGGAGGAACCATCTTTCATCTTGGTAGACAGGTCTTAAGTGTGGCCCTGGGCAAGTTACTTATCACTGCTGAGCTTTGAAAGTCTCATCTACACAATGAAGCTCTGGTTCCCAAACCTTCAGGGGCCCACATAGACAGCTGCATCAGAATGACCTGGAAGATAATTCCATTCACAAGCCTCCGCCTTTATCTAGGGGCAGGAGAAAAAGGGAACCCAGGGCAGCCTGTGAAGTGGGCCTGGAAATGGGTGTCTCTCCAAAGGCCTCAGGTGAGTGGCTCTTGCTGTGCAGCTCTGGAAATTCTAAGCCCCTCCAGGGCTGGAGAGAAAGAGGGGCCACTTACCACTTGTAGGGCTCTTCCAGCCCAGCTTCTCTAAGAGACTCTGAGAGAACAACTATGGCAGGAACTCAGATTAGCTGCCCAGATCAGCCACACATCCCCAAAGAGGTGACAAGGGCGTGGGGCCCTAGAGGACCTGGGGCCCTAGAGACACACTAAGGAGAAGAGAATGGAGGCAAGGAAAACGCACACATCCCTGTCAAGCCAGGTTAGGGCTGTCCCCCAGGGGTGACAGGACCCCAGCAGCACGTTTCTGAGGCCAAGGAGAAGCAGCAATCAGTGACACCAAGAGAAAGGAGTCTTTGGGGAAACCTGGAGTCTGTCCCCTCCCTGAGTGCCACTGGAGAAAATCCTTGCTTGGCTGACCGTCCAGCTGAAATCCATGTGGGAGTGATCTCTATGAAGACATGGACTGGAAAAACCCAAAGCTACACAGTAGTAGTTCTAATTCACTGCCTGTTTCTCACTTTAATTCAGGGAGAAACAGTGAAGGAAGAAGAGAATCATAAATAACATCCAATCTGTTCCGTGGGCACATTAAGGTATCACATTAGTTTAGAATGAGAGGTTGTTTTTCCGTTGCAACTACGAGAACCTCTTGTTTCTGCCTCCCCGTGGACAGGTGCTTATTTCTCAGAATGGACAGGAGCCTGGGGAGCTCTAACGGAGTCAAAATAACAGTTAGTACTGGCTCGACCTGTTAGTGTAGCAGACCCAGACCCAGAGACACCCTCAACAAAGTAAAACACATCTTTTTAGACACAGGGCAGAGATTCAAGAACCAAAATGTCAGGACCGTGGAAAGGTTGAGGAATAGAGGAAAAAGAAGCAATATGGGGAAATAGAAAATTTTGAATCCCAGGCGTAAGCCCGGGAAGCCTTCCCGCCCGTATTTGTCTGTAAACAACCAATAAGGTATAGAGGCGCCAATCCCCTGAGCCAATAGCTAGCTGCCACATCCTGCTTCTGTGCAAACGCTTGCTTGCTCTGCTATTATAAAAACCCATAGCCTGTAAGCTCAGGCGCAGCTCTTATTTGGTTGCTCTGCGGAGCACAGTGACTCCGGTCACATTTGGGAGAGTCCGCCCCTGCGCAGGTTTTTTTTTAAAAAAAAAAAAAACTTTGTTTGGCCAATAAAACATTTTAAGAGTCTATCGGTTCTTAGTTTCTTCACTCTCGCTTTCGAATATAACACAAAACATGCTTCACAGGTTCACTTTTCCCCCCAGCACTACTAACTATGCATAGTTTAGCATATTTTAAAAGGAAAAGGAGATGGAATAAAAATTAACAACTCAACAAGCACCTGTGAAGCAACGTGTCTGGAGAGCCAGGGCATCGCAGAGAGCTGCAGGGACATGGGGCTGTCCCTCCACCTGTCACGCTGCCAAGCCACTGTATTTTCAAGCTGGGCAGCCACTTTCTAGAGAAACAGAAAACCCTCTGCTCCTCCACAGTGAAGCTGGAGAGCCTACTCTTAACTCAGACAAAGCCCAGCAGCTTCCAAAGGTTAGCCTTTTATAAACCTATTGTGTGGGTGAGTGGCTAAAAACAGCACAGGGAGGCAGGTCACACCAAGAGTAACTCCTTCGTACTACGCCACCGAACAACAGACATGAGAACGGATGGGAGAGGACAGCAAAACGCCCAGGCTGGGCTGAAGCCCCATGGTCGCTTCTCTCCCTGGGTTCATCCCGGTCCCTCACCTTGTCCGAATGCCCAGCAAACCTGACAGCCCACACAGGAAAGAGGGAGGGGCAAGAGGGGCCAGAGCCACAGTGTCTGAAGTGCTCACTGCCACTTTCCAGACCAGGGGGGTGATGATCGGACTACAACTGACTGAGGTGACGATCAGACCATAATGACTGAATGTGGCCCTCTCGCATTTCCTTACACTGAGGCAGAGTTCTCAGCCTTCACTGCCTATCATGCCCAGCTGGGGAAGTGTTTAAAAATACAGATGTCAAAAATTCAGTTTCCAATTCAGTTTTTAAATACTAGGCACTGCTGTTTTTGAACAGCTTCTCAAATGATCTAGATGGGTAGCTAGCACTGAGAACCACTGCTTACAACAACAAAGGCGGTCAGGCCAAGTCAGGTCCACTGCCCAGGCAGAGAGGCATGCAACAAAAATTGGCAGGGAGGGGGTGAGCACCGGGGGCCCAGCCTGCTACGGACAGGCCACCAAAGGCCACCAGTGCTGCTCTCCTAGAAACCACCGCTGGACAGAACACAAATCAGGGCAGATACGATCATAAGGACATGAAAAAATTAAAACCTAAATTGTAATACTCGTTAATCCCCAATTTTAAGTTATCATTTGCTTATCATCTTTCTCTCATGTACGTATAAAAAAATTCTACCTTGGATTTTTAGCGTGGGGTGAAGGACAAAGCTGAGCTGGGAGAAGCGATGACAGGGTCTTACAGACTTTAGGTGATTTTTCAGACAAAATCAGAAGGAAACAAACAGGTCTGTTATAATAATCATCACTTCATTGAATTCAGATAAAAATCTCCTTTTGCCAGTATCAAAACTGTGGCACCTAAAAGATAAAGTAAATGCCCAAGGGTACATCAAGTTAATAATCTGACAGTCTGGACAGCATTGTAAAAGGAAGGTTCTTCTGAGTTCCTGTCACTAAATCATACTATCGCCACTGAGTCCATTTGCCAGATGGTTTTATTGTTGTTGTTTTGTTTTATTTTGTTTGTAAATACATGGGAGCTGGCAGGGCACTAGATTTGGCTAGAACTGGCTTCCTCAAGTGGAGGTGTAGCCCTGGCCTGGACAGCCCTTGGCAGGTGCTGTCTTTCCTGCCCGGCAGGTGCAGGCTGTCCCAGAACACCTTCTGTGTCCCACGACTGCCGGTGACCATCATCACGACACCGAGTAGAGGAGGCAAAGAATCTGATCTCGGACACCTGTGCCATTTGTTCATAGATAATCAAACACAAAACTTAGCACAATGCACTGCACACGTGGACTCTCCCTTCTCTCTCTACATAAACATTTTGGAAGGGGTGACTGCCATGCCTTCATTTCTGTTGTGCCTCAAAGTGTGAAAGGGACCCAGTGACCCAAGATCCCAAAGCCTCCTGGGTGGCAGAAATTGCAGAAAGGCTGTGTGAGTTTGGAGTGACTTTCAAAATGGGGTGGTTCCACCTCAGCATCTACCAGACATGAGGCTCATTTCCAAGCCAAGTACTTTTATCGAGGAAAAACAGTTACTTTACTTCAGAATCAAAATCTTTACACTACCCATTGTTCCTCATTGAATGCTTCCTTTATGCAATCTTCCACTGATATCCCCTCCAGAGAAATGCTTAATAAAACAAACAAACAAAGGAAAGAACACAAGGCGTGCTGAGACTTAAGTTACAAAATTACAATGTGCTTTGTGGAAAGCCTTCCGGCTTTCAGGCTCAGGAGCAGGGCGGGCAGTAGCTGCAGCTTTTCACTAGGGCAATATGCAGAGTCCCACCTTTGTGATGCAGTACTGGGATGTCTTTCAAATAAAAATGCTATGGAAGGCATGCAGAGTTTGGCCTTTTATCTCGCACACTTTGTAGTGACAATTCAGAATGTGCGTACTTCCCTGTCATTCACCTTCACCCATCCCAGGTCATGCAGCATCAGCATTTAAACCAAGAATCTGCTTAAGTTGAAGAGTCAGCTAATCAGGAAATGACTCGGAGACTATGACACTGAGGGCTGAATGTCTTTGAGGGGCCCAGTGCTTCAAGTGGGGCATCGGCCACAAAGAGGGCGTTCATTCAACATTTGTGTGAGTATCAGAACACACAAGGACTGTTTCATATCATTCTGGTACACATTCTTAAAGTTTCGTTAGGGTTCTGTCTGGTCTTGTACAACAGCAGTATGTGTATCTTTATGACTGATCAACAGGATATATGATGTTATCAGTATAATCATGCAAACTCTTCTTTTTGGTTCTTGTCATCTCTGCCTGCAGAAAATCAGATCACATCCTGAAATCTCGGTTAGATAAGACTACCTGGATGACCCAGTCTTCTCCCTCAGTCACCTGCCCCGGAGGCACAGGTGAGTCAAAGCCCCACCTCTCCAGGTTCCATAAATATGTAACCTTGAGCAAATAATTTAATCTCCCCAGGCCTCAGTTTCCTTCTTTTTAACACATGGCTAGCAATACCCACTTCAAAGATCTGTTGCGAGTGTACACAGGTGAAGCACTGACATATGTACCACATAGTAAATCACAAGCAAATAATGCTGCCATAATGAACAATAATAATTATTAAGAAGAAGAGAGAACAGCCTGCAAAAATATTGCAAACAAGACCAATCAATCATGAAGTTGCTCTTGTGTGACGAGGCTGATCAGTTACGTTTTGGGAACAATTATGGGTAATATAACAAACCTAGAGTACATGTCATTTATGCAACCAGACAGAACCTTAATAGTAACAACAGAAATGGTAAGAAAGTGAGGGAAAAGGAAGGAACTGCTAGTTACCAAGAAGAGTGCACCTTATTGCGTCCATTCATAAAAATAATTCCAAATGCAAAGCAAACTTTTTGAGTCTAACCAACAAGAATCAGTCCACAAAAAAGCAGAGCGCAGGACCTATCGAATTAAAGGTCAAGTTGTACTTTCTTCAAGTGATGGCTTCAGGGGTGGGGCGCTCTAGAGGGCTGGGGGGAGGCCATGGAACCCATGACGCAGGAGGAGAAAGGGGGCTCATGTGTTGGGCTTTGCTCAGCCTGCCCTATGCCCTCAGGGCCCTCACCAAATTCTCATACCTGTGCGACCATACGCAAATCCATCAAATTATCTTTCTGTGTACTGTTTTTGCTCCAATAAAGGACACCAAAAGGTACATGTCACACGTGCTTCTTTGTACACTCAAGCATGTGTGCTGAGGCCTACGACATGCATCCCGGCAGCTCAGGGGCCCAGGGTCATCTCAGCTCACGAATATGCCCTACACCTGACGGTGACAGCAATCAAATCTTTATTAGAACTCTTTGTACATACTCTTTCTTCCCCAGTAGAGCATACTCTCTTGACAGGGAAGGGCCACATTTTAATCATCTTGTCTCCCTGGGCACTTAACAGAGTGCACCACTTACAAGGAATGGCTCGGTAATTATACACTGAACTAAAGCGCCCTCCAGGATGCACTGGACAGGAGAGCCCAGAAGCCCTCCCCTGAGGTCTTCAGGATTTAAGATCAGTTGCCTGAGGTAGCTAACCTTTCTAAATCTTCCTGATAAAGGAATATGAAATGAGATGTTTCAAACATTGTCTGCAAAATGTTTCTGCTGACCCACTTTCAACTCCATGAGGATAAGCAGCAAAAATATGCACTCGGAGAACCGATGTGAGGTCCCCTCTGTGTTTTCTGTGCAGGCCAGTGTGTGTCCCAGTGTCCATGCTCCGGAATTAGGGATCAAGCACAGGTTCAGACGCAGTCTTAACAGACGGCTCCCTGGTGCTGTAAGCAAGCAAACGACTCCCACCCCAGCGCTGTTCCCAAGCAGAGGGATCTAGTAACTCTAATGTTTCCTCACAGACTTGGGCTGGACAATGAGAAATGTATCAGTCTGAGAGAGTGTTTTAAGGAAATGGAGATAAATTATGCAACCCCCCACCTCACTACCCTGACAGAGGTTCCTTCAAGTCCTAGAATTCCATTAGCCTTATAAAATTAGCCAAAAAGGAAAAAGGACAGGATTTTAAGAAGCCTAGCACCCCTGCCAAAACTTATTTCGATTTCAAAAAGGTAGTAGAGGGTTGAAGGTCACGTTGAGAGCAGAGCAGGAGAAACAAGAGGTTCCAGCCTTTAAAAAGGCACCTTTCCGATAAGTAAATGTCTAAGGAGTTAAAGGTTCTTATCAGAAATCGGAAGGCTGAAATACTCAGCACTCAACATAATGGTACCAGCTATCTTGGAAAACTCCATTCATCTTTGTGTTTCTGACTGCAAATCCTAAGACCCATGACTAAATCTTTGTCATTCATTTCCAGCCAAAGCTCAGTTGACAGTTATGTAAGTCTACATACAAGCATTTGGTTAATAAGAACCAAATGCTGATAAGCACCTATATGTACTTCATTAAGGATTAGTTAAACAGAGTACATCCACACAATTAAAAACAATATACCAACCCTGGCTGGTGTGGCTCAGTGGACTGAGTGCCAGCCTGTGAACCAAAGGGTTGCTAGTTTGATTCCCAGTCAGGGCACATGCCTGGGTTACAGGCCAGGTCCTCAGGAGGGAGCGAACAAGAGGCAACCACACATTGATGGTTCCCTCCCTCTCTTTCTCCCTCCCTTCCCCTCTCTCTAAAAATAAATAAAATCTTTAAATCACTAAAAAGAGTAAGTACGAACTACCTAAACGTTGACAATGGAAAGAGCTCTACACCACGTAGGTAAGTGGAAAAAAAGCAAGTCGAAAAATAGTATGTATTAAACAATCCCATTTTTGTTTTTGGTTTTTAAAAAACCATACTTCCTGCTAGCACAGAAAATGCAGCAGCTGTGAGCACACACAGTAAGGGAGCAGCCAGCTGTGCCGTTGTTCCACGTCTGGGGGAGATATCCACAGGGAGCCTGGGCCCCACCGGAGCCAGCCAAACCTCATCCAGGAAGCCCTGGCCTCTTCTGCCCCACACTGTCCATCGCCTTCCTCGTGTAACGTTCGGAGTGAGCCACCCACTGTGGCATTTGGATCATTTTAAGCCAAAGACAACCAAGACTGTGAAGGCTTAAGGGAAACGCCTGCCTCCTCTTAACTGCCTAGAAGAGTTTAAAGTAGGAGCCTGGCCCAGAGTAAGAGCTATCTCCAGAAATAACATTCGTGACCTGTCCACAGGGCAGAGAAAGGCACTAATTACTGAACACCTGCTCTTCCAGCTGCCGTGACCTTCCTTCCCCTGATGTCCCAAGGTGCCTCCCTCAGCCTCAGCTCCGAATCTCAGATACACCACTTTCCCTTTCTGCCTCCGAACCCCTCATGCTGGCTGGGTTCCCAGATGCACATGTGTAATTAAATTTTGTCCTTTTCTCTTGTTGATCGGCCTCCTGTGGATTTGAGTATTAGACCAGCCGAAAGAACCTTGAAGGGTGGGGGCAAGTGTCTTACTGCCCGCACTCACAGCGGCCTCCGGGTGCAGGCACACTGCAGTGCCACACTCCTCCATCAGGACAGCGCTTCAGGCAGCCCTTCTCCCGCCACTACACTCACACCCTGCCCTCTAATGTAAGGGGAGCTCGCCTACCAACGTCCAAACTGGTTTTTAAAAACTGCATCTTCTAAGCACAGGAAGGGATGCTCACAGGGCCTGCTACCAATGCCCTCTGTCATTCCCGGCTCAAGCTATCCCAGAGTCGAAGCGCTGCTCACCCACATTTGCTGTGGGGAGTGAAGAAACCAACCCATCCAAACCTTAAGCCAAGGGAAATGGAAACAACCTTCAAAGAAAAACCTATTAACAGGACACATTCAAAAGCCCAAGCACTGCCTCGGGTGAGGGTGCCTACCTCGGGGAGGACAGCAGGTCCCACTTGTACCACCAGGAGTAAGTCCTACATGAGAAGAGAGAGAGCGGTCAGAATGCAGAGAGATCGTGGTCAGCAGTCTGCAAAGTGTGTGCGTGTGTGAGGAGGGGGATGGGGGCTCCTGGGACCCTTCCAGGGGTCCACCAGGGCAAAGCCACTTTCACAAGGAAGCCGAGACATTATTGACCCTTTCCTCTCCTCCCCAGAGGGTGAGTGACATGTCACAAGTCAAAAGACATGAGAACTGAGTTGCACTCTCCTGAACCAAAGAGAAGAGAGATCTGCGTAAATGTAAGATGTTACTCTCTGCATTCATCTTTGGGAGGTGGGGGGCGGAAAATGGTGATTCTCATAAAGCATGTTATTTAAAACAAAGTGTAAAAGGGTTGTAGCCATTTTAAATAAATGGTTTTAAAGTTTTCAATGTTGACTCTAATATCATAAATATCAGCAGAGACAAGCCACATAATCAACAGCCCTTCGGGACGCTCAGTAATTTTTTCAGTGTTAAGGGGTACAAGACCACAACTCCGAGCACACGCGCCGTGGTGTGGATTTCAGCAATAACCTCTGTGAAACTGCAGCAGCTCTGCATGACACCGTGTGTCCACGATGGACGCAGCACTGACCGCGCCCCAGGGCCCAGTCGCACACGTCACATGTTATTTCTAAGTGCACAAGCGCCTTAAAACCGCCCTTTCCACGCCCAGGAAGAAGGGACTGGTCCGCCGCCCGAAGTGGCCCAGCAAGTCACACAGCGTGGGTGTGAACTCAAGTGCATGATCTTTCCACGGTGTCGCTTTTTAAAACAGCAATTACAAGCATTTCTGCCAATAACTTGGGAGCAAGGTGTACAGGGTACTACCACTCCTACCTGACGTCGCACGGACGCATGACGTCATACAGACGCACAATGCCGCACGGGCGCACCGTGCCAGCGTGTTTCCCCAAATGCGTCGTGAGCAGTGCTGTCAGCGTGCTTCCCCAAATGCAGCCACATGGACGCACGCCGCCGCCGCCAGTGCCGAGAGTAGCGCACGGCGCATCCGAAACGCTGTCAAGCGTGCTTCCCCAAATGCTGGCAAAGTCCTGCACTCTGCCTCCTGCAAAGACAGACCCCCTATGCAGGGCGTGTCCCGTAACAGCCCAGTTTATATCCATGGTCCCAGGGATAACTCACAGGGTCACCTACGAAGAACGCCGTCCTTGGCCTGGCTTTAGAAAGCCCACCTTTTCCCTCTCTCCATCTTTATGAAACACGGAACAGTTGACGAAGATACTAGTTATTGGTCCTGCAGCTGTATCTGAATCTAAAATTATGTGCAGGGGTAAGGGAGGGAAAGAGATTCTCAATAACATAACCTGAGCATCCAATACAGCCAATTCTGAACATAAAGATGTAACGCATAGTATGACAAGCTTCTCAAAAAATGAAACACAGAATTATGCTCCAGCAATTCCACTTTAGGAAATAGACCCAAAAGAACTGAAAGCACAGTTCTGAACAGATATTTGCACACCCATGTGCAGAACAGCATTGTTCACAACATCTAAATGGTGTAAACAACCCAAGTGTCTATCAACAGCTGGACGAATAAATTGTGGTACATCCAACAACTGAATACTTTTCAGGCTTCAAAAGGAAATAAATTCTATCACATGCTACAACATGGATGCGCCTTGAAGTCATTATGCTGAGCGCAATAAGCCAGACACAAGGCAAACACTGCATAATCCCACTTACAGGAGGCCCCCAGAGCTGTCCAACTCATGGGGACAGACGGTGGGATGGTGGTTGCCAGGGAAAAGGAAGGGGAGGCAGGGTTTGATCGGGACAGACAAAAACGCACCAGAGGAGGATGATGGGTGGTAGCTAAGCTGTAAATGGTTAAGATGGGAAATTTTGCTATGTATGTTTTCCCACAATGAAAATAAAAACTCCAAAATATTTATCCAAAAGGTTTTCCAACACAAAATGATGAGAAAAGAATGTATTACTGGGTATCTGGTGTCATCTTCATTCGCTTATTAAATCCAACCAAGCGTCTATCCACTCAGTGAACACTCACCACCTGCGAGTCACCAGTTCCTTTAGGAGCTGCTGCTAAACTCTGTGGATGTAAAAGGGGCCACATACTAACCTGAGCAGCTCAGGGGAAGCCTCTGTGGCGGCCTTACAAACTCAGAGACCAAAGGAACCACGAAGGAGGGTCTGAAATGAAAAGTTCCTAACTAAGAGCAAGTCGGTTGTGACAGGTAGTCATGTGCTAGGGTAGTATTTTTCCCTAAGAAAGGTCAGTCCGCACCTTAACTGAACCTGGAGGTTATCTTTTTCTTGTATCTACAATAACATACCTGATAACATACCTTTGGAAGATCAAAGAAATTTCCTTCATTGTCATGGTTACCGTGTTAATTGTTAACCGTTAACTATGGTATATTCACAAATGTAAAAGATGTAGCCATTCCTTTTACTTTTTATCCAGTCCCAGAGGTTTCCCTGCTTTGCTTTCTCCCATCTCCCTAATCAGTAATAAATTTCATGTAGCCTCTAATGCTTCCTCTTTTGACTGTACTGTATAAAATAAGGTGCGTAACTGCCATTCTCCAGGGCATTTTCTTAATCCTTGAGGTTTTGCTTCCTGGCGATTGTCATCCATTTGGCTCAGATAAACTCATAAAAATTCTTACAGGCTTGGACATTCTTTACGTTGACAACCTGAATGAGACAAACGCCTCTGCCGTGCAGCACAGCCACGAGGAATCAGACGTGGTGCGAGATAAACTGGAAGCCAATTGAGGGCGGGGGGCAGCCACAAGGGACACATCACCACACTGTAAGTGACACACATTTCTGGCAAACGAAGCATGAACTTGTACAGTTTTTTAAAAATTCAAGTCCTCTAAAGCATCAATAGTTTTCAAAGCTTTAGAACCCACATTTTTCAATAAAGGACCTTTCTGTTTTTCTAACTTTTTTGTGCTGATACAATATAAACCACTTAACTTTAACTTAGAAAAAAGTCTTTGAAAGTCCCACTGATCAGACAGTCTGTGTTCCATGACCATCCTTGGTCCGTTTCTCCTCTCCACCAGGTAGTTTAAATGTCGCCAGAGTCCCCCACACAATGAGCAGGACTGGGGAGCGGGCGCTTTTCCTTCCTCCGATACAGCAAACATCCTGTAAACCATGGCCTCCCCCTCTTGTCAAGGACTGCTTTGTTTGTTGCCAGGAAAGGAAACCACAAATCCTCCAAGTGGCATCAGGGACCTCAGAATTTTGCTTCACTTCCCACCAAGCAGGTGGTTTACATGAAACAACAGACTATTATCTTCCGCCTTGTTTTGGCTTCAGAGAAAAAATGTAGTGAGCTTTTAGTGACCAAAGTCTTCTTAAGCTGCAAAGTTTGGAGTCCTGGGCTATGATATTGGTGGGGGAAGAAGGAAGATCCCCCCTTTCCCCTGCTCACAGGGGCCACCTCACACTCCAAAGGGAGGCTCTGCCCGAGACCCAGACGGGCAGGCAGGTGGGCAGAGGTCTGGCTCCTGATTCTCACCAGCAGGCTTGTCTGCCATCTCCCTAGTACAATGGGGTTCTGAGAAAGTAAAGACAAATATTTTCTTTCTACTAAGAAGAATAAAATATTCCCTCCAGCTCAAAAGCACGTTTCTCCATCAACTGTTAGGATGTGTTTGCTAGTATTCGGGGAAAGCCAGCATCAGAGAGAGGCTAATTTTTGGTCTTTGTTTTTTTATCTTAAAAATAAAAATTCCTCTCAAAGTAATGAGATCTCTTCAGGGGCAAAGTCGTACATGCTGATTTCTGCCCTTGCACCTGTGAACTTGGCAATGTGCATAAGTAATCCCTGCTTCTGCCCCCACTCCAGGCCAGCGGCCGGCCATGGTTCCTTCACCAGAGTGGCAGACCCTGGGTACATCCTAGGCATGGTTGTGAGGCCTTGGGCTGCAGAGCTGGAACCTACCCCAGACCTCAGCCACTCCAAGGGCACCATGCACACCTCAGAAGACGTTCCTCAGGACACACACCACCGAGTAAGTAATCGTTGCCACATTCAAACGGCCAGCCACACCTAGAGAGTCTGGGATCACAGGGGACTGTGTCTTTCACGTCTGTACCCGAGACCCCAGGAGGCAGGGACAAGTGTATTTCAGGGCTGCATGTCCAGGACTGACCACCATGCTCTACCCACCACGCCCTGCACTTAGAAAACACCCACTAAATATTCTCTAAAGAAAGGAGAAAGAAGGGACGGAAGGGGTGTGGGGGAAGAAGGGGAAAAGAAGGAAAGGAGAAAGGAGGGAAGATGAAGGAAAGAAAGGCTGGCTTTCCATAGTCTTAAGGCCGCTGAGAACAACACCACACAACACAGGCATTTCTAAATGGGAATTTCTAGAGAATAGGCTGGACCATGTGAAATTACCAATATTCTGCAACTTTTTACCTGAAAAAGCAGGAATTTCATGGGATCCAACCTAATGTACGACCCTCCTCAGTGAGCTTACCTATCCATGCCTATCTCTGCCATCAATCACTTGCTTCGGTACAAGGCTAGCCTTACCCAGCTCTGTGCCCAGCCAGCCAACTGCCACCATGTGCATGACCTACCTGCCAACCAAACCTCCCCCTCAACCCTCGGCCAACAGCCGCGTTCTTCCTCTCTTGCCTCCTTTTGCTGCCTGGGCCCGGGCTGCTAAGCACACCTTTCCACACCCCTCCTTCTGGTTTGTGGGAGGGACTCCTCCCACCCTCAGTGCAGTGCTGTCCACAGGACCACTCTGGCCACACCTCAGTGACTAGTTCAAGGACGCGCACAGAAGCAAAGCACAGGCACTTCCGTGTTCTCAAGGACACGCCTGGGATCCTGGGAGAGAGAAATTTAGTTTCTGCTGAGGGTATTAAGTGCAGTGGGGGTGGGGTGAGCTGCTGGGAAACACAGGGAAGCACAGGAAATGGGCTGAAGTGAAGAACTCAGCAATGCAGAGCAGGCAAAGCAGGCAGAGCCGAGACACAGAGACAGGAAGAGCCCCCAGGACAGCGGGTGTGTGAGCCCCCGGCTCCAGCAATGACTGAAGCGTGCTGCTCCGGGACAGCCACCACCTCTCCTTTCCGGCTGCAGTTCGTCTACGTTGGGTCTGTCACTCACAGCCAACATTCCAGACAAATACACCCACTCAAAAACGTACCGTACATACCTTAAATCTCAAAATGGCTCTCCAAGCGTCCAAAAGAGGACTTCGAGCACCTTCTACCTGTGTCACAGGACACAACAAATGCCCGTTCCCCAGTGAATGTGCCCTAAAGTTTCCTGCCTCTGTCCCTTTCTCCAGATGTCCCCATCACCCAAAGTGTCCAGCATCCTTCACTGCCTCAGTCGAAGGCCTTTGCTGTCACAGAACTTTCCCAGACATTTCTAGAGGGAAATGTTTTAAAGAAAAGCCTCCCAATAAACAGTGTCTGCTGTCCTCCTCGGCTCCCAGAGGACACTGCTGCATCTTTTGCTCTAATGTGTTTCAGTCAGCCTCGCGCTCACATGGGGTTTATCGGGAGATGTCTGCTACCATCAATTCTGAGTTCTTAATGAGCAGAACCTTAGGCATAACACGTAATCAATAAATAGTTGGCGAAATGAGTAATCACAAACAGGCCAGCCTTCCGTGTTCCTAAACATCTGCTGACGACGATGGCACAATTAGTTCAAAGTCTTTATCCCTTTCCCTAAATCTACCACATTAATTTTCTCTACTCCACTCACTTTTTAGGAGTAAATATCTAAGGTACCCTGACCACTGGGGTGGCCTTGATGTGGTTTAGGAAACGGTCTGGGCCCTTTCGGTATTTCCCACAAATAAGATAAATCAGGAAGACTCCTCGGAAGCCACACACCCTGGCCATGCCAAAACTGAAAGGCTGGGACTGCTCCACAGGGACCCCAAAGCCCAAGCTTTTGGCTCTAGCAGCCTCCTCAGTCTCACCCTCCAGCTCCTGCCCGGCCACTCGTGGCTTTTCAGACTTGCTTAGGTAGCGGGTGGAGCAGCGAGAAGTCACGGGATTGCCGGTAAACACCCATCTCCCCAACTCAGCGTATACAACACGATGAGTAATGAAACAGTTTTAATGTGGGAAGCAGGAACATTTCGCTAGCAGAAAGATGTCTGTGGTGAGTTCCTGCATGTCACCGCAAGCATGCCTACCCAGGAAGAAAGAGGACACTGGATGGCACATACACCTGGCAAATGTCCTCTCCTCATCGTTTGCTTGTTTGCTTTACCATTTCCTTGTCGACTGGCAAAGCATCACAAGTAAGAAAGCACATCCCTTTCCACAGTGATTTGTACCTGGTACGCTGGAAGCAGACCCTACCTCAGGCGCACCCACAATTGAACAGCGGGTTCTCAGGGAGCCCTGGTACCCTACACTCTCCGTACAGCTCTTCCACCGTAATGGTGTCACAATGCCCTCTTAAGATGGGGGGAATCCGGTTACATACCTGAAACATACTCGATAAATCAATGAAAGGAAAGGGTAACATATATTTGAAATTGAACAGATCCTGCATTTTTAGGACAAGTACTAATAGCAGCCACAATAAACTAAGAAAGTCTAAACTCAAACAAGTGACTACAGGTGTCCACAGGAGGTGGAAATGCCACAGCTGGTAATGTGGCTGCTAATGCCGTGTCTGTTTTCTGACACTGAAAGGGACAGGACCTGTTACTGGATGAATTTCCTGAATCATACTTAAATATGACTTGCGTAAAACGCCAGATGAAAATCTATGATGACCTGGGCAAACCAGACAGAAGAAAAATGAGAAAGGGAAAATACACTGGTAGAGACTTTTCAATTACAGGCTTGACTACAATTAGGAGAGAAGAAATAAATCTGACAGCGCAGTTACTCAATCACTGCGCTGTCATGTCTGGTGGAAGAGGACAGCGTCCAGTGGACGTGCGTTTAATGCAGTAAATCGCACAGATGTGCTTTCACCTCAGCCCCACTGCTTCACGGTGCTCGGATTTCAGATGACCGTGTGTCTCCTCCACTGAGATGCAGATCTTTATTTGAAACGTTATCAAAGAGAATTAATAACCGTCCATCCCAGTTATCTGCTGTGCTTGAGAAAACATCCATCAGTTTCCTCAGTACCAATATGCACCTTTATTTAGATGACAATTCTACAAATGTGTGCAGCAAAGTATACTTTTCTAGACAATAATGCTTCCTGCCTCGCTGAGACCCTTCCTCCCCTGCCCTGCCCAGAGGGTGACCTCTTCTATGCACGTGGTCATACCATCACCAAAGAATGACCCAGGCCTCGTTATACCCGCACACAGGAAGAGGTACAGTTTCCAGCTAAGTGGGGGAAGAAACAGATAGGCTGGGGTTAGGAATTTTGCATGAATGGAAACTGATCAAAGAGCAATCTCTGATATCTTCTTTCCTCCTCTCCCTTCCTTCCTGTTTCACTCACCTTCAAAACTTCTGCCCATTCCAAGGGAATCAAACAGCTGGACACCTGAAGCTCTGCATGCACATAAAAGATAAAGAAATACAACAATGAAACAACACACAGAGAACAGAGGAGGAAGAAAGTCCTGCAAGACTCCTCCATAACAGGGTTCCCAGAAACTTAACAGCCTAACAAAGGAGGAGGAAGCAGAGCCCAGAGGGTGCTCTGAGCAGTGACACTGAACAGCAGGCAAATCATGCAAATCACAGCACCTGGAAGAGGGGCAGAAGGCCACTCCCCTGGAAGCGCCTGTAAACGCTGGAGCTGGATGAAATATCTCACAGGCTCCAAGTAAGAAAAGCATGAAGAGCAAGCCTGGAGAAGGTAGCACCTCTGAAATAACAACAGTAATAAAAGAAAACCACGTAGGGAATCGGGCTGGATTCATATTTCAAAACAAAGACCAGCATGAAAAGAAGGTAAGATTTACTTGGCGTGGCTTCAGCAGCAAAGCCAGGAAACCCACATGAAAGCAAAGCCCAGACCCTGTCCCTCCTGGTGCCCTGTCTGTTGTATGCGGGGTCAAGGTGGGGCCCGGGTTTCACTGCGGTCCTTCCGTGTTTTTATCATGGTGAAGTCAATTAAAAGGACACTCATGAAATAGATGTCTCAGTTTCTCTCAGCCCATCTCCAGGAACAGACATCCAATAACATATTTATTAATTTCATCAGACATTTTCATTTTATCGAGACAAGTACCTCATCTTCACAACACCTCGATGACTGGGGATTTCTGAGGAAAAGAGCAGCCAAAGGGACCGGA